>JAESUZ010001071.1:1200000-1649496 GCA_017311185.1 Proteles cristata cristata
AAAAATATAGTTAATTCCCCAAGGAACTCATATTCAAGTGAGAGATATAATCAAATAACTAATTCTTTCTTTAAATTTTTTAAATTATTTATTTGTGAGAGAAAGGAGACAGAGTGTGAGTGGGGGAGGGGCAGAGAAGAGGGAGACACAGAATATGAAGCAGGCTCTAGGCTCTGAGCCATCAGCATAGAGCCCAACGCCAGACTTGAACCCACAAACTACAAGATCATGACCTGAGCCAAACTCAGATACTTAACTGACTAAACCACCCAGGCACCCCTCAATTAACTAATTCTAATTCTAAATGATAAATTGAGCAATGGGAAGATGTACAAAGGCCTGTAGACACAGAGCTCTAGTAACCCCATTCCTAGCTGGGGTCAGGATACATCATTACGATAGGATTGGCTCTCCCCCAAAGGAACATTCTCAGGATGCCAGACTCTGTACTAGGCATTGTACATACTTAGCTCATTTAATACAACAACACTATGAGGCAAATGTGACCATCTGCATTTTACACAGAAGACAACTTAAGCTAAAGGAGGCTAAGTAACCTGCTGGTATGTGGCAGAGCACTTCTTTTAACCATTACATTACCCTGCTTCATAAATCTAAGCCATATACAAGACCAGGGTATGAGATAGAATACTTTTCTCAAGGCTAAAAAGCTCTTTGCCACAGATTTCCACCTCAAACCTACAGTATTTCAGGAAGAGATGAAACACTAGCTCTTTTCTGAGTCTTCTAATTGTTGAATAGGAAATGTGGTGTCGGTAGGCCAGGAAGCTGTCATCACCATTCTTCATTACACTAATTGCTCTTAGATGAAATATGGCTTGTTTCCTCACTTTTCCTGCTCACATTCATAGCTCTGCTACTTTGGAATATTGTCTGCATTGGGTCAGGGAAGGCTTTCTCCTTTTTTCATCACACAGAGGGTATAACTGAAGTGCATGGCAGGTGACTATCTCACCTGAATCTCACAGCCAGTGAGAGGTAGCCCAGTGTTCCAGTGACTGACCTCATTTGCTTGGGTGCCTCAATAGCTCCTCTTTGCCCCATCCAGACCCACCTACTCACTGTTGCTTATGCAAGTATTTCTCACTCAAACCTTTATATTTTTTTCTCATTACTTCTTTCAGGCCTGGCACAGACTCTTGCTCACCTTATCTGAATACATCAAATCCTGTACAATCACTATAGCTACTCCTGATCTCTTTCCCTTTTAATCTCCCTGTACTGCCCTTCACCAAAGATTGACATCATCGGTGTTGTACTTTGTTACCTGATTATGCATGTGGATTGCACTTGACTGCTGTAGTAGATGCTAGCCCACTCAGGCCTGAATCATCTACTTTGGAGATATTCCCATAGCATACAGTGTAGTCCTGAGGCCACAGAAGAAATACTTCATGATAAAAGTCTCTAAAGTCAGTATGCTGAAAGCATCCCTTTTCTGCATGTTTTCAGGCAGAGATGATAACTTCTAAATATAATAATACACTATTGACTCAGTATACACACTGGAACCTCTCACATTCTCTCAGCCTCACCTCACTCCAACTGCCTCTGCAGCAGCCAGCCCTGTACAGGCTTCCCCCAGGTTCCTTGTGGGTAATCTGACAGCACCTCACCTCTAGCCATGCCATGCACCTGCTGCTCTAAGAGGTCCCTGGGCCTCTTAGATGCCTCGGCATGGGACTATGCTTAGAGCTCACCACTACCAAGGAACTGTGCAGAGGAGTTAATAACCTTAGAATCACCTCAACCAGAGGGAATGATGAGCCTACAGATAAATGCTTTCTTCTTTTCCCCTCTGACAGATCAGAGACCTTCTGAGGTTCCTGCAGGACTGAAGACATGTTGCTACTGCCATGGTGAAGGCAGTGGCTTTCCCTTGTTCCCTATTTCACTCTGGTCTTTAATCCCATTTCCTGTCAGGGATCTCATCCCAGGTTCTGTTCTCCAGGGAACCATGCTAAAACAGTTTATTAGTCTGGTTGAGCCATCATAACAAAATATCATAGACTGGGTGGTTTAAACAAGAGACATTTATTTCTCACAGTTCTGTAGGCCAGAAAGTCCAAGATCAAAGTCCAAATTCAATTTTTGATGAGAGTGCTCTTCCTGGCTTGGATATGGTCACATTCTTCCTGTGTCCTTAAGTAGCTTTTCCTCCAGGACAACAGGTGGAGAGACCACTCCCTCTTCTTGTAAGGTCACTGATCCTATCTAGGATCCCACATTTAAGACCTCATGAAACCTAATTAACTCTTAAAAGCTCTATCTCCAAATACAATCACATTGAGATTTGGGGCTTCAACATATGAACTGGGGGAGGAGGGTAAAATTCATTCTTTAGCAGACACTGTTAACTCAAAAATATTGGTTTGGTCTTTGCCAATGGACAGCTGAGAAGTGTCCTCCAAGATTCCATCACCTTCCTTTTTTTTATTTTTTTTTTATTTTTTAGCTCCCTTCCCTCCCTCTTGTATATATTAATGACTAAAGTCAAGGTCCTATTTAGGAATGGTCTTAGGTAGTTTGTTCTCTTGGATATTAAATATTTCTAGTGCTCTACCGGTTATTTGAAATACTGCAATTAGAAGAACTACATTCTAGGGGCGCCTGGGTGGCTTAGTCGGTTAAGCGTCCTGACTTTTACTTAGGTCATGATCTCGCGGTTCGTGGGTTTGAGCCCCCGTCGGGCTCTGTGCTGACTGCCAGCTCAGAGCCTGTTTCAGTCTGTGACTCCCTCTGACCCTGCTCACGCCTGCTCCTCTCTCTCTCTCTCCTAGAAATAAATAAAAACATTTAAAAAAATCTTTAAAAAAAAAAAAGAAGAACTACATTCTAGTCTTTTCTTATTTACTAATTTAGGGACTAACGTTAGCTAGATTAAGGAGTGACTTAGAGCAAATAATTCTGCCTTTCTGGACTGTTTTTCTCAGCTATAAAGTAGGATAACAGCTGTAAAGTGGGGTAACCCAGGTATTTTGCTGAGTTAGGGGATCCAAGGAGAAGAAATGTGGGGGGTGGCATTTTAAAAAAGAAAGGAGCTCAACAATGGAAGAATTTTGGGGTACTTGGAGGGAGGAGTCGGGCGCACCCCAGAGATCTCCAATGGTTCACATTCTAGAGAGGATATCCAGCTTACTCCCAAAGAGCCTGGGTTCACAGAGCAGCTCAGTTTACTCTATGCTGCTTGCTGCCAAACCCGTGGTGTTTACCACAGTCCGGGTGGTTTGCAAACCCAGATGTCAGACTTCCTGTCCCAGGGATTCTCAACTGCTCACCCCCAACTCCTCTTCGGCCTTCCCCAGGAAAGAGAAGGCTGCTGGAAACAGGAGGAGCGTGCACGCTGTAGCCTCACCCTTCCTCTCTCCCCACCCCGAAGGCAGGAATTTCTGGGATGGGCAGATGGTCCACCTCTTCTTCCTCCTCCTTGCCGAAGCCGGAGTGGGTAGGGCGGGGAAAACGTCCGCAACTTCCCTATCTGCAGCCCAGTGCCCCGAGTGTCCGCATACTGTGGCGACAGGGGCGACGGAGTGGGTCTCCGGGACGCAGGGGCAGCGAGGCCCCGGGAGGGGTGGAGCACGGAGGGGGGCTGCGGTCCCGCCCCCAGCGCCGCAGCCGACTGCTCAGACTGTGGAGCTGGCCGCCGAGAGCGTCACCCGGCCACCCGGCGAGTCCAGTGGTTAGGGATGCTGTTGCTGCGGTCGCTGCCGCTGCTGCTTCTGCTGGGGGCGCCACGGAGCTTCACCGAGGGCGCGGCGATGGCACTTACCCCCGAGCCAGTCCTCGAGTGGCAGGGTGAGTGTCCCCCGGGCCGGAGGAACCAGATTGGCTCTTCGGGGGCTGGGGTGGTTAAGGCAGAGGTGGAAGGGGTGTAGCTGGGGACAGGGAGGCGTGAGCTGCCAAGGAACTAAGGCGGCCGGATTTATACGGTGGCCGCGTCTCGGTAGTCCCGAGAAAGCCGTCAAGATGGGCCAGTCCGGCAGCCGGACGGGCTTTGCACCCACTCTCGCCGCCCCACGTCTCCCTGCTCTAGCCCCCCGCACCCTCCTGGCTTTGGCGGGCGGAGAGGCAAGGGGCCTGGCCTGGGCTCGCAGGCAAATCTTAACTCAGCTGTGGCCCGGGGCCTGGCCGGGCACGAAGGGGTAGGAGATGTTTCAAAATATAGTCTCCGAGAGTTGTTTATTTGGAAGGATGATCTCTCGGATAAATGATGGCAAAAAGAGGTTCCATTTCATTCCCTCCCAAAGCAAGCGTTCTGGATGTGTGCCACCCCTCGCCCAGTGACCCTAAACCAGGCCTCTACCCCTCTGCGACTTGGGGAAAAGAGTAGTAAAATCTTTTCTATTAATACCTTGTAGACCAAACAGGGGGAGTGGAGCCTCTGCAGCCCCCATGAACTATATAAGCTGGCACAAATAACCCTCTAGGCTTCTCAGTTTCTCTCATCAGAGAAATGGGGTCTGTTATGTCCAGAGGACCACCAAGGATTAAATGAGACGGTTTGTAAGTCGTTTGGTGTGCCAGTGAGCCAGAGTTCCTTCAAAGTCACTCCACAGCACAAGCGCACACCAGGTCAAGTCACCAAACATTCAATCAGCACCTAATACACATACGATTTCTAAAAGATTTGTGTAGAGTCATGAGAGAAGGTTGCTCTGCAGAAGCCCACTCTGGAGAATAACTGCATAGGTGCTTATGAGACAGAGGGAAGCCAGTGTCCAAAAGTGGAAGCCCGTGTGTGAAAGGAGGAGGCAGGTGGGGTGAGAAATAAACCAGGAGGAGGCTCCAGGCAGCCCCCATCCTCTCTGCCCTTGGGGATAAGTTTGGAAAGGAGGTAAAACAAGGTGTGGCCAATGCCTGTGTTCATGTTTTTTTTTTTTCCTTCTCAACATACTTTGCATACATTTTTGAGGTAATCTCACTTGGACTGTATCCTCTCGCACTCCCACAAGGCTTTATCGGGGACAGATTGAGTAATTCTCATTCTAAAATGGCCAAAGACCAGAGACCTTTTAACCCTCTTGGTAAGTTCAATAGAATGGTCCTGTGGATGTACATCTGACCCCTGGTATGGTCCATCTCCACTAAGAGTTTACCATACAGTGCTTATTACTTAACATTTAAAACGTGCCTGAATGCTAGGTATCTAGAACAGGGCAGCAGCCCATAGGACAGAAGCTGGACCCAAGCCACACAGAGAAAATGCACTGATGATCCTCTGAGCCAGTGTTAGCACTAACGAGCTAATCCCTACTATATGTAGCAGACCCAAATCCTGGCCTGAGACAGTTTCTAATCAGTGCTTTCTTTTTAGTGGTCAAGGACACTCTGAAGTTAAAACTATCTGCTACCTCTTGTACACTCCAAGTGACAGTTTGCAAATCTTAAGGCATTTGACATAGTTGGCAGAGAGATTCTTCAGATATGAAAATGCTGTTACCAGTGTTCATGGAATATGGGTCTTAGAGAATGTGTGGCAGTGAATGAACCAATCCCTGCATAGGCTCCCCTCCCTGACTTCAATCCTCCACATCAGTGAAATTTCAAGTATAATCTGGATGGGTTTGACATCAAGTGTTTCCTGTTTATACAAAGATGGAAAAACAAAATGTTAGCATTGCAAGGGACCTGAGACATTGTCTACTCCAGCTGTCTGTTTTTCAGATGTGGAAGCTTTTACAGTTTTTTTAAAATCATTCTTTGGAGGTGCCTCAGTTTACTGTTGTGTTCCACATGTGCCCCAACCACACTGACTACCTTTATATATGATTGGTATTCACAGAGCAGCCAGGGGAAATATGCATGCATTTTAGTATTATATTTATTAATAAGGGATATGTAATAATCCAAGGCAGATTATACATGTAGTACTTTTTCATCTGAGTTGTTTAATACGTGTTGTTTACTATGTATTACTGATTGTTCTGATGTGTATTATAAGGATCCCAGCCTTGAGAGGCAGATGATGGATGCTATTGTGTTGACTTTTCAATCATTTATCAACAATTTCATGTTCAAAAATCAGTAGATATAATAGTTATGTTCATGGTCTCTGAGCCAAACTGTTTGGGTCCAAATCCTATCTCTACCATTTACCAGCTGTGTCACTTTGGGCAAGTTACTTAACATCTCTGTGCCTTAGTTTTCTCATATATAAAAATGGAGCTAATAATAGTACTCACTCAAGTGTTGTCCTTTGGTTTCAATATCACCGCATCACCATTTTCCTCTGGCCAATCCAGACTACTTTGACAGTTGATAGTCTTTTAATAATTATATACTGCCCTGCACACAGCACTGTATTTGGCATGTCTGTGTTGGCTATAACGGGCTTCACTGTGATTCTAGAATCTGAGCTCTTCTAGCAAGTGCTGCGACTTGGTTGCCTCACTCACTCAGGTACCCCCAACACTGGGAGGGCAGGCGGGAGGATGAAGAAAGGAGTAGGCACTCTGGGGAAAAGTACACATAGTCTCTGCAGAGGTCGCTAAAGGAAATGAATGGGGGCAATAAAGAATTTTAAAGCTATGTTGAGAGCAGAAAATTATGTGAAATGACCCCAACCAACCTAATAATAGGAGAGTTTCCTCAGCAGCACTTATCTTCCCAAGGGGCAGGACTGGAGGGAGCCCATAGCTGTGTTAATCCTTGAGGATGGTCAGGGTAGGTAGGCTATTCTGAATGACTGGTGACCAGGGGAAGTGAGAGTGCTGATGAGGCTGAGGTCAAAGTTCCTAACCATGGAGCCTATCTGGAAGAAGAAAGTGAACTGGGATAGATGGGTAGGGTCATCTCTTGAAATCCTGAGCCAACAGGAAGAGGAGTAAAGTGCTGAAGGCTTCAGCTATTCATTCACAATTTGTCAAGCACTGTGTGCTTTATCTCCCTTCCTGGTTTGGGTTCACCTGGAAGCAATCCCCAAGATACGTCTTAATCTTGATGTAGGTAGTTTATTTGGGAGGTGATTTTAGAAGACATGATGAAGGAGTGAGGGAATGAGACAGGGAAGGGAAGAAAGTCATTACAGACAACTGGGGCTCAATTTCACAGGAGCCCTTCTGAGTGACTGTGGAGAATGCAGTGGACCCACTGAGGGGCAGGAAACAGAGGTATTTCTCTACCACCCTCCACTCCTCACTGATGAAGGTCCCTCCTGGGAGCCTAATCTTCTGGTCTCTGGAATGTCAGGGTAGGCTGTATGAGTAGGGAACCAATGGAATCTGCTACTCACCCCCAGATTAGAGAGATAAAAATATCATGGGGCGCCTGGGTGGCTTAGTCGGTTAAGCGTCCGACTTTCGCTTAGGTCATGATCTCGCGGTTCGTGGGTTCGAGCCCCGTGTCCGGCTCTGTGCTGACTGCCAGCTCAGAGCCTGGAGCCTGTTTCAGTCTGTGACTCCCTCTCTCTCTGACCCTCCCCTGCTCGCGCTGTCTCTCTCTGTCTCCTAAAAATAAATAAAACATTAAAAAAAATATATATCAGTAGGATATGTCCCCAAGAGGCTGAGAGTCCAGAGACACATACAGAAACACAAACAAATGCAGTAGATTTTAAAATAACAAGGAATGAGCAAAATTCTAAAGGGATAGAGAGAAAGGACTGACTTGAGGGGCTGCAGACTCACTGAAGGGCATTTTTCTTTTTCCTGAAGGAGAAGTAGACAGTTGCTACATGAGAAAAAGGAGATAGAGCATTCTGGAGGAAAGCATAGAATGCATGCAAAGGCAATAAGCTAAAAGTCTTTTCCTGGGCTTTTTTGGATAGAGGAAAAAGGGCCCACTGAAGGATATTCAGGCAAATGTGAGGCTCAGGCCACCTGGGAACTGAGAACTGGCCACTTAAATAAAGCAACTACTGTCTCTGCTTCTCTCTCAGGAGCTGCCTACTGGTCCCTGTTTGGTTCTTTCTGTGGACTAGTTTCTTCTGCTTCAACTTGCAGGACCTTTCACATATAGCTCCCATAGCTTTGTTGGAAGACTTGTCTAATATCCTAGGAGAGGAATCTGGTCACGCTCATCATAGCATGCTGGTCAGTCCCTGTGCTCTGCTCTTGAATTAGAGGCCTTCCCATGGCTAGTAGGATGTAATAGTAGTATGAGGTACACACAGGGGTCTGCCCTGTAGGAGCTGTGGATAGAGTAGATCCTCAGAATAGTGGTGTGGCAGGACAAGACACTATGATATATCTGTATTTGGATGCATGCAAGAGACGAGGAAATGAAGAGTTTGGTTAGAGGCACTCTGTTGAAAGAAAATAAATTCTGGTTGGGTGAATTGGTTTAGCAAATTCTCTGTGGAGAAGAGCCTCATGAGTCTGGACTAAAGGGAACAAGGTCACACTTTTAAGTTTAGAAATGCCGTGGTCAGTTTGGGACTTGAAGAGGGTAATTCTAGAGGGCAGGAAAGAGAGTATCTGAGAGGTTAAAGCAATTGCCCGTGAAGGAAGACATTGATGACATGAGCTAAAAAATCAGTTGCAGCAGGAATACAGAGGATTAAAAAGTTTGGACTTAAGAAATACAGGCTAGGGGCGCCTGGGTGGCTTAGTCGGTTAAGTGTCCGACTTTCGCTTAGGTCATGATCTCGCGGTTCGTGGGTTCGAGCCCCGCGTCGGGCTCTGTGCTGACTGCCAGCTCAGAGCCTGGAGCCTGTTTCAGTCTGTGACTCCCTCTCTCTCTGACCCTCCCCTGCTCACACTGTCTCTCTCTCTGTCCTAGAAATAAATAAAACATTAAAAAAAAAAAGAAATACAGGCTAAAAAAGGGGGAAAATTAAAATTAATAAGCTTAGCGAAAGACATGAGAGAAATGGAAGAATAAGAGGGGCAGTGGTTATACAATAGGAATAACAAGTTTTGGAGATGGATACATTCTTGGTATAACCAGGTCCATGATGTGGTTGTAGAAGCAATTGCTAAAGTGGGTAACAGGTGAAAGAAGGTCCCTGGGGCAGAGCAAGTTGAGAAACCCAGAATCCATGGCAGTACAGACGTAGGTGTCTGAAACAAAAGGTTCATTTAAAAAAAAAAACAAAAAAACATTACCTAATACAATTTGTTACTACTCATCTACTCAGTTCCATTCCATTTGATTTTGTAACATGGATTATGACACACTACATTGATATCATGATCCATTAATGAGCTATGATCTGTGACGGAAAACCCACTGGGCCAGAGTGCTGGGGCATCTGTATGGAAATTAGAAGCATTGAGGTGGAGAGGACAACGGGGAGCCCACTGGCATCAAAGTCATAGCAAAAGTAAGGAAGAGATTCAGGATGATGCACCCTGGTGTTGAGGAAGGGAAGATGGAATGCTGTGTGGGAGAGGTATCTGAAAGAGGGTGATGGGAAGAGCCACCACCTAGATACAGCAGTGGGGAGATGCTATGACCCTGAGACTTTTCCCATAGCTTTAATTTCTGATACAAAGATAACAATGGCCCCCTTGACTGCTTCTAATAGTATCTAACATTTGAAGACTTGATTACTGTGTACTATTTTACATACATTAACACACTGAACTTTCACCACAATGAGGTATGTACTATTAATATATACTCTTCTCTACAGATGAAGAAGGTTAAATAGCTTACACCTACAGGAATTTGAAGAATGTGAATTCAAACCAGATACTCAAGCACAAATGGAAAAGACACCCCCTCCCAAAGCCTTGTGACCTCATAAAATAGTCCATTTTGTATCCTGCGGTTTGATGGGAGCATGTGATTTGATTTTGTGATAGGAGGAACAGGAAGCCAGCCTCTTGTTCTCTGCAATTCCTCCTTTTCTAAGCCAGTACTTCTACATGTAAGAGTGAATATTTTCATAAAACAGAAAAGCTATTGACTAAAAAAAAATGTTCTAGGCAATTCCTACACCCCTGAGCAATGAGCCATTCTCCTAATCTGGAGATTTGGAATTTAAGTAAAAGCCTGATCAGATACTGGTTTAACTGTTCTTCCTGGCCATCAGACTCCAACCATCTGACTCTGTTTACCTATCTTCACTGTCATCTCTCAGCATCTCTTCCACTTCATAATTTTCTCATTCTAGCTTCTCTGACTGGCTGCTTTCCTTACAAATCTTTGAGAGTCAGCATAGACTTCCAGTTTTCCTGGTGCTTTACTTTTTCTCACTAAGCTTCTAACCTCTTCCCATTCTTGGTTTTCACAGTAACTGATATCACACAATGCAAGTTTCAAGCCAATGACCAGAACAGTTGAGTCACAGAGAGCTCAGATATCTCCTCATTTTCTTTCCTTGATTTAACAATTTGCTTATTTATATCCGGTTTCTTGAAGAAATGATTCCTTTGTTTTGCCTCTTCTAAACTCATCCCTTTGCAATGAATCTTCATATTATCTATCAAAGTAATGTAGTTGAGACATTTATAGAGGCTTGCCTCCACTTTCTTTTAGAAATTATCCTTGGGGCACCTGGGTGGCTCAGTCGCTTAAGAGTGTGACTTGACTCTTGATTGTTGCTCAGGTCATAATCTCACAGTTTGTGAGTTTGAACTCCAAGTCAGGCTCTGACTCTGGCATTCTGTCTCTCCCTCTCTTTCTGCCCCTCTCTTATGTGTACTCTCTCTTTCTCAAAAATAAATAAATAAACATTAAAAAAAGAAGAAGAAATTATCCTCAAAAGCCTTTTAGGAGATTTTCCAATACAAAGCTAGGAACATAAATTATATTTCTTTAATTTTTCAGAGTGAAAGGACATATAGTTCATAAAAGAAACAAACAAAAAAGTGAATACCTTATAAACACTGTATTAAGTCATTTATAGAAAAATATTTTATAAAGCCACTCAAGAAAAATAGAGGAATATTATTAAAATTTCTGTATATCAGGTTCTGTGATACAGAGCTAAACAAAACAAGCAAGAAGATTCTGCTTTTATGTGTGGCCATGTGATTTTAAATTTATGACACTTTCCAGGCTACTATAGTTCCAAAGAAATATGTTAGCATGCAAAGTGAAAGAAGTCAGTCAGAGAAGGACAAATACCATATGATTTCATTCATATGTGGAATTTAAGGAACAAAGCAAATAAGCACATGGAGAAAAAGAGCGAGCAAGCAAGCGAGAGAAGAAACAGATTCTTAATTATAGAGAACAAACTGATGGTTACCAGAGGGGAGGTGGGTGTGGGTATGGATAAAATAGGTGATGGGGATTCAGAAAGGCCCTTGTCATGATGAACACTGGCTGTTGAATGCAAGTATTGAATCACTAAATTGTACACCTGAAACTAATATTACACTGTATGTTAACTAACTGGAATTTAAATGAAAACTTAATTTAAAAAAAAGTAAATGGCTAACCTAAAAACATATTCAGCCTCCCAGGTAATAAAATAAACACACACACACACACACACAAAAGAGAAATATGCTAGTAAAAATATTTTACTATTTCTGGCTTTTGGCATTCTGCTCTTGAGAACTTTTCTTTTTAATAATGAAAATATAAAGAGGAAATTCAAAGTGGTTATCTAACTGAAAACATTGTCTTATTTGGCACTACCCATGCTCAATGTCAAGATTTGCTTTTTTTTGTTAACATTTATAAAGTGATCATAGTAACTGAGGTAATCCTTATCAGGATCCTGTGAAGGCAGTGTTATTATTACACCCATTGTACAGATGGTGGTTTAGCTTCAAGTGGTTCTACCCTAAAAGAAATGCTCTGCAGTTTGCCAAAGTCTTTCCTCCATGGTGTTAGCATTGTTCAAGTAAGAACAGGGTGGGCTTCATCAGCATGCGGCCAATGAAGACACAAAACCCCATGTTTAGCAGGGCATCACACTTGGAGTTCAATGTTCTGTGACTTTGGGTCTTGGAATTCTTAATAATTATAATATTTGAATTTGTGCTTTGGGCATGACATCTCATGAGACAGTAGAGCATGAGCCAGAAGCTAGAAGCCTCAGCTTAGGCTCAGTTCCACCTGTGTCACCTCTCTAGATCCCCTGGATGGGTTCTAAGCTTCCTGCCCACTCCTACCCTCCACCCACTGTGCCAATCAGATTGTGTTGGGGTGACAGGAGGTTCAGGGTTTGGTAGTAAATTGGCCAGTAACATCTCAGGGATGGCCAAGGCAGCAGCTGTCCTCACTGGGCTGACAGCACCAGGCATATTTGGTGAGGACTGAGTGAGGAGGCTGTCATCTAACTCCAGTGCAAGTACTGAGTATGATTCCAGAACTTTCTGGCACAGATGTTGCAGTCCCTCCTGAACTCATAGGAAGTGGAGATTGACTTGACTTCCTTGCCCTAAGCAGGGCCCCACATTTTTATTTTACTCTGGGCCCTGAAAATAGGTAGTCAGTCTGAATCAGAAGCATGAGGACTATTATGGTTTTAATTTATATGTTGAAAATTTATATGTTGAAGTCCTAACCCCCATCACCTCAGAATGAGACCTTATTTGGAGATAGGGCCTTTATAGAGGTAATTAAGTTAAAAATGAGGTGATTAGGGTAGACCCTAATTTAATATGACTGGTGTCCTCATAAGAAGGGGAAATTGGAGGGGCGCCTGGGTGGCTCAGTCAGTTAAGCATTGGACTTCGGCTCAGGTCATGATCTCATGATTCGTGGGTTTGAGCCCTACATTGGGCTCTATGCTGACAGCTGGCTCAGAGCCTGGAGCCTGCTTCAGATTCTGTGTCTCCTTCTCTCTGACCCTCCCCTGCTCACATTGTCTCTCTCTCTCTCAGAGATAAATTTAAAAAAAAAATAAAAACATTAAAAAAATTTTTTTAAAAAGAGAAAGGGAAATTGGAACACAGAACTATGTACAGAGAGTAGATGATATGAAGAGGCACAGGGAGAAGACACCCATCTACAAGACAGGGAGGGAGCTTGGGCCAGATCCTTCTCTCACAACGCAGAGGAAGTCAATCCTGCTGACACCTTGATTTTTCACTTCTAGCCTCCAAATCTATGAGTCAATAAATTTCTATTAAGTCACTCACTTTGTGGTACTTTGTAATCACAGGCCTAGCAAACGTACAGGGACTAGCAGTGTATCTATCATTAAAAGTTGCTATGGTTTTTGTGTTAATTTCTAACTCCCAGTTAAGTATATGTATCTTTTTTTTCTTAAATGGGTGTATTAGTAAAGCACCTAAGATAGAAATGCTTCTGTATTCAGAAATGCCACATCATTTCCAAGATTGTTTTGGTCGCTGGTGGAGTTGTTTTCTGTTTGTTTGTTTTGATGACCTACCTAGTCTTTGAATCCTATCCCCAGGGCTTCAACATGCAGGCTTTTGTGAGGGAAGTTTAACTGTGTTCTGTCTTACTCCGCCTTGCCTTAACTTGCTCTTTGTAGTGAGGCTCCCCAGTGACTGAGGTGGTATATTTTCAACACAGTCTACAAGATATAACAGAGCTGCTGTGAATAAGGATTTTTATACCAGCAATGTCTGTTAGGTACTTTCGAGTTAAAGACAAAATGATGGATGAATAGACTAAAAGCTAAAAGGGAAAAAAATGTTTTCAGTTCAGTTTAAAAACTCATTGGTAAGATACAGATAGATACAGTGAAGAACTTCAGAAGAAATGAGATTTTTCTGCAAGGGTTGGCTACTGTTAAAGAGGAAGGGACTGGAGGGAACCAGGAGAAGCCGAGAGTGGCAAAGGCAGTCTAAAAGGGTTAATCCCCTTCACACAGGGGTTGGTAACAGGCAATTTGAATCCCCACAAAACTGGAGCCAAGCTGGTGGAGCTGATTAGCAGAGTTTCATGTTTCCCCCATGTGAGAAGTAGTATTATGTGCCCCCATGGAATGGGGAGTGGTGATTTGGGAAGATTAGAGAGAAAAGGGGAGAGAACAAGTAAAAAGATTTAGCAAATGGGATCCCATGGGCCTGTGGAGGTGGTGATTATCCAGGTTCAGAAGCTGCAGGAGAAATAAAGAACACTGAAAATCAAGGACAGTGCTAGGGCAGAGAGACGGAAGTTCTGACACAGGATAAGGAGATATTTTAAAATGCACTTTACCTTTTAGTTGATTAACAGAAGGCAACTGAGAGGTAGCTACAAGCTTTGTTAGGTGCTGTCAGATTAAGAGACAAACACCAAATCTCAAATGATTTGAGATAAAATGCAAATGTGCATGCAGAGAGAGCCAGGAAGGGCAGGCTTTCACTTTGTTCTGTGGGACTGTTTTTTAAGTACAATGCATATGCTGCAAGCATCAGAAATTCCTTGCTTATTGGTTTGGAAAGTCATATTAAGAATCCAGATTTTCTGCATCATTCAGCCATGAACAGGACTTGATTCAGCTGGTTACCACATCCTTTCCTGCTACAAAGTAATCTAAGTAAGGAACACAGTCAGATCCGAATCCATTGTTCACTGGATAGGACAAACCCAAATTTGTGTAGCTGGAAAAGGTCAATACATCTCAAGAGAAAAGATGCTTACCTTCAGATTGGTTTGAGGAGAAATGTCCTCCCCACTACCTTCTGGACCCTTTCTGGGTCCAAACTGAAATACAGTAGCCCCCTCTTATTCATGGGAGATTCATTCTGAGACTCCCAATGGATGCCTGAAACTACAGATAGTACCAAACCCTATATATACTATAGTTTTTCCTATACATATTTATGATAAAATTTAATTTATGAATTAGGCACAGTAAGAGATTAACCACAATAATAAAATAAAACAATTATAATATACTATGATAAAAGTTATGTGAATATGGTTTCTCTCTCAAAATACCTCATTGTATTGTACTCACCCTTCTTCTTGTGATTATGTGAGATGATAAAATATCTATGTGAAGAGATGAAATGAGGTGAATGTTGTGAGTATTATAACATAGTATTAGGCTACCTGTGACCTTCTGATGATACATCAGAAGGAGGATTGTCTGCTGCCTGATCACAGTTGAGCTTGGGTAAATTGAAACTGCGGAAAGCAAAATGGAAGATAAGGGAGGAGGGGGACTGTACTGTCAGAACAGAAAGGAACTAAACAGAAGAGATGATACAGGGCAGGGAGTGCATGAGCCCAGCACCAGCTGTGTGGGTGGATACTGTAGAAGAGCTTTAAACCCAGGGAAATGGGGTGGGAGATTGAAACTGGATTGCATTTGGCAAGCTGTGGCTTCCTAATAGCTTGTCGTAAGCATTGTACTTGATGTGAACCATGTATGTGAACTTTTCCTTCCAGTTCCCTTAACATAGAGGAGCAGAGAAGCCGACTTTTTATGTGTAGTTGGATTAGGTGGCCACTGTCATGGTTGAATTTATTGAATGCCAGAAAGCCTTTTGGTTGCCTAAAAATCCACCGTAAACAGAACTTCATTTTAGGAATTGTTTTATTGTTTGTTTCAAGTGTTTTAGTGTGAAAAGTCCAGAAACCTCAAGAAGTCTTAACACTTCAAACCTTATCTTATTCACTTACCACTTCAAACCTTCAGCCATTTCTAAGAGCTGACTAAAGCAAAAGGGAGTACCACAAAGCAGGTAAAGGTCATTGTAAGGGGTGCTGAAAATGAAGTGGGAGTGGGGAACCTCAAGAGAAATGTCCTACAGGCACCCCCAATCGGCACTGTTCAACCAGACATATCAGACTATAATAGTAGCCTTAGGCTTTAGACCCCAACCTCATAGTGTCATAGAAATTGGCAGGCATCTGCCAGCTAGCTAGACATCTGAGCTAGAAAACAAGTCATTGCAGCTACTTTTACCAGAATCCTCCCATTCCATCGATTGGCAAATCTTGTCACTTATTCTACCTCTGAATTATATTTCTGGTGACCAGAGTCTCACTATTTCCTCCTTTCCTTTCTCGCCACAACCAGCTGAATTGACACCTTCTGTCCCCTTGCTGGATCACAGCAAAAGTCCTCAGACTGTGCTCCAGTTCCGTTCATAGACTGTCTTATCCCACCTAAAGGAGAACTCCTCTGGGCCAGGAATTTGGACATTTGCCTCACAACAATATTCCTACCACCTAAAACAAGGATGGGTACACAGTAAGTGCTCAATAAATGCTTTTGCTGAATGATTCACCGTGCCAGTTCAACTACACCACAGCCTCAGTCATGCTTTCTATTATTCCCATTTCTCCCTCACATCTGAAGAATAAAAGACAAATTTTTGAATAAAATTCAAGTTCTTCATAAAATGACCCCAAACCACCTCTTTCCAACTTTATATTCTATAACCACCAAAGTCTTTTATATTGGTAGGCTCTCATCAACCTGGAGCTGATTATTTTTGGCACTTCTGAGCTTTGGTGACATTCGCTCTGTCCGGAATGCCCCCTTGTCCACCTTACCAGCTGTACATCTATAGACCTCCTCCACTATTCTTTTCTCTCTCTGCCCTGAGAACAGGTACTCATGCCTGGCCACCAAGGTACCTCCGTGTGTGACAACTGTTAGGTCCTAATAAATGACTGGCAAATGAGAATGTGTGTGTGTGTGTGTGTGTGTGTGTGTGTGTGTGTGTGTGTGTGTGTGTGACAGAAAGAGAAAGAGAGATTGCAATAAGGAGAGATTTCTCTGATAGGCCAAACTTATCTCTTATAGCTCTGGCTTCCACCTCACTGTGCTTATCTATACCTCTGATGTCAGAATATATCTTGACATTGTTATAGTTCTTTTCATGCATTTCATGATGTATTCTTGGGGATTACATCGACTCCTCGAGGGCAAACACTATGACGTACATACCCTTTTTTCTGCAGTCTTCCTAACACATCTGAAACTAGGAACTGAAAAAATGTTCTTTTGAGATTTTAAGTCCTCTACCTCAAATTGTTTGGCAACAATCTGCAGCAGTTTGTTAAATACATACATATTTAACATACGTAAATAAAGCTAGACCTAGACCTATATGGTCCTCACTATGTATATGGATATTAAACTTCTAAGACAAAATGGATTTGGAAAAAATATAAAAGATGATTTGACTAAATAACCTTTCCAGTCCCATGCAGACTTAAAGTTCATGATTCTGGGTTTATGGATAAAGTCAGTCTCCTCCAGGGAAACCTGGGTGGCTCAGTCGGTTGAGTGTCCGTATTAGGTTTAGGTCATGATCTCACATTCATGAGTTCGAGCTCTGCATCAGGCTCTGTGCTGATAGTTCAGAGCCTGAAGCCTGCTTCAAATTCTGTGTCTGTGTCTCTCTCTGCCCCTCCCCTGCTCACACTCTGTCTCTGTCTCTCAAAAAAAAAAAAAAAAGTTAGTCTGCTCCAAATGGTCTCATCCCTTCCAGTGTTCTCAGTCTCCTCTCTGGAAAATGGGCAAGCGCATGCATACACACACACTCTTCCCACTCAGAATGATCTGATGACACCAAAAAGTTATATCCACCTCACACATGACAATAGTTGAGGATCCAGGCAAGTATTCTGAATTCTGGGCTATTTTCTTGTTCTTATTTTTCATCACTTGTTTTTAAGGGCTATTTTCTCTTTTTATCTGAGAGACAGGGCACGATTTGGGGAGAGGGACAGAAAAAGAGAAAGAGAGAATCTTAAGCAGGCTCCACACTCAGCGGGAAGCCAAACACAGGGCTCTTTCCCACAACCCTAGGACCCTGGGATCATGACCTGAGCTGAAATCAAGAGTCAGATGCTCAATCGGCTGAGCCACCTAGGTGCCCCAGGGCTATTTTAAATGTGGTTATAATGTTTTCTTTGGAACTGATTGAACTCCATTCTTTTCATTAACTAAGAGTGTTCTCATGATTTCAGAAAAAATAAGTATACTTTTAAGGGACAGATAGGCAAATAATTTCTCTATCTCTAGTGCCATACTCAGTGCCTACCACATGGCTAGCACCCAACAAATACTTGTGGAATGAAGTAATTTTCTATATGCAGTCCAAAAAGGATTGCCTTAAGCTTAAGTTCCACACTTGATCAAGGAAGCATTCTCCTCCCATTCCTTCAAAAAGTACATGTTATCCTATGGGGGCAAAGGGTAGGTCTAAAATGATCTCCTCAGAAGAACCCAGAAGTAGAAAAAAGAACCACTGTCTTCCATAGATTTCATTCCACAGAATAAGAAAGAATGAATATTAGCTTATAAGTTGCTTCTAGTAAGTCAATCCTTTTTCTCCTCTTAAACTTATAATTATGAAGGGAAGTATAATAACATTTTACTGCAAAGAGATTTAGTAATTCTGGCAGTACTTCATTAATCACTTAATCGGTGTTCAAGCAGAACTGATGTCCTTGACATATATAATCAATCTTGATTCCTCCCACATTTGGTTTTCATTCTTTTTGAAACCTGACTATAGACACTAAGGATTGGTGGCTTTTTTTCACGTTATGTGTTTGTAACAGACAGCCCATATATGCATATGATAATAATCAGAATATTGATACCTATATCGGGTCTCCTCATAGTTTATTTGAAGGCAATTGTTTTCTCTTCAGTGAATTTATGGAGATTAATGGTGCCAGGACCAGATTCTATTATAGTTTAATGGGAAAATGGGATTGGGTCATTTTTTAGCCTAGTATGGCATAGTATTCCTTTGGAGATGACATATTTATTGTTATTGGTAAGCCAGAGCTACTTGTTTATGATACATTCTGAGGAACTTTTCCAAAGCTACATTCTAAAGGCAGCTGGGCATGAAAACATAATAACACTCCAAAAGTGAACAGCATGGGATTAGGTTTGTCTAATACCTTCTGCTTCAGGAAGGTATTTTTATGATCACTGGTGTAACTACAGAAGTTCTGATTTCACCACTCCTTTCTCTTAACACTTAATAATTTGGACATCAATAAACATTTATTCATCCAGAATGTTAGTGATATATAATGTCTATGTTGACTTACAGACCATCCATTCGCATATCCATACACTGCTTGTCAACATTATGTGTTTTTCGCTTTCTTATAAGAGAGCTGCAGTATAGAGTTTACAGTAGATATTAGTTTGGAAATTGAAAATATGGAGACTTTTAATTCATGATTGCACATATATTTAAACACATAAGAAAAGAAATTTGTTATCTGGATTTTGAAGAGTAGTTTTCCTCCATAAAAGGTGATCTCAGGATCATTTAAAACTAAAAAGTCTACTCACACTTTGTACTGCAGAAGCTAGAGTAAAATTAATTTTTCTGCTAATGGTAGAAGAGAAGTCTTTGGGGGATGTCCAAATTAGCACTCTTCAGGTGTTCAACCAGATCTACAGTTGTATCTGCAGACCAAGAATCAGGAAGCCAGAGGGAGAATAGATACAATAATAACACTAACAACTTGCTGAAGTCTTCCTGTGCCAAAGCAGTGTGTGATGTGCTTTGCAGGGGTTATTTAATGGAATACTCTTAATATCCCTATGAGATCGGTATCATACATGCTCCCAGTTCAAAAAGGAAAGGTGAGGCTCACTGAGATTAAAAAATTTGCCCAAAGTTCTGGACTGATCTGCTTGATTTGAGAGCCCTCAACCACTAGCCAGGTAGGCTGTTTGCCCATTTTAGGTGTATAAACTGAGGCCCAGAGGGCTGAGGTCCAGCCAATAAGTAGGTGGATATATTTGAACATGTAAATGATATAGAAACTAAACTACAGAACAATCATAGTAAAATGATTATCCTTTAGTGATAAATTAATGAAACTCTGAGCTAGCTAGAAAGTAATTAGTAGATTACAACAGAAATTAAGGTTAACATTCTACCCAGGCATGAAAAGGTGAAAAGAAGAGTTGGAGAGAAGGTTAATTATCAGCGTCTACATCACATTGGCAAGGGGCAGATTTGATATTGAATGACTATTACTAATAACTGTACAGACATGGTCTTCATTAAGAAAACAAATTTCCTGATCTAAATGAAATCTCCCTAAAACCATTCATTCTCTTCCCCCACCCAAACACACACTCCCTTCTCTTTTACTCTGGTATATGACGATCAAAGCAAATTCTGACAGCTAATTCAACTCCTCAAATATATGGTTCTAAGTAAGGTTATCAATTATTAAGTGAGGTATAGCTCTCATTAATACATTGGCAATCTTTTTAACAACGTCTTAAGTGATTTTGGTTACTGTAAATAAGTTCTCAGCCTGAGTAACTTGGGAAAAAACAAAATAACTTTTACCAAAATGAAGCACTGTCCCCATGCACCGATGCACAAGGAAGCTCATTCTGTGTTGTTCCAAATCCCTAGAAGGCCTCTCTGTCTATCACTTCTATGCCCCTGCCATAGGACATGACTTGCCCTAAACTGTGGCCATTTTAAGGGAAACTGATAATATCCCTTCAGATTTTTAAAGGCTGGACAGGAGGTAAACTACAAGAAGAGAATAAAAGAACTCTTGGGCATGATCAGACATTCTGAGCTGAGTAACTCAGGAAGCCTAGGCCTGCCTGCCTATGTAGGCAGGCCTGTGCAGCTGCTAGTGCATCTAATCACCATCAAGCATTTACTGAACTTCTACAATGCATTCAGTACACTCTGTGCTTAGCCTGAAGATTGTAGACACAGCTTCAAAAAAATCTGTGGGAGGACAAGTTCATAACTGTATAACTGGTGTCTTCCAGGCCAGTGACGAGGTATAGTCAGATGGCAGGCAGGTAGCTAATACCCATTCCTTGGCTGGGCCCTACTAGATTTTCCACAGGAAATTCACCCAAATCTCTCCGGGGGGTTAGAGGTTCAGAGGTGCATCACAAAAGCCTACTTTCTCCATATTCCCCTGTGGACTGTGTGATTTTGCCTCTGCCATGGTGCTCCAGTACCTCTCATGTCTCCATCCATGATGCAGGGCCTGTGCTAGGCTCCTGGGCATCCACCTGCTGCTGGTACCACTTAACAAGGCTTCTCCTGTGAAGAGGCCATCCCCATAGCAAATGTCCACACTTTTTTACTCTACATGGACCCAGCACAGAGAGCAAACTGAAGAATCTTTCTTTCCTCACCAGCTTTACACCTTGTATCAAGACATAAAGCAGCACTTCACTTCTATCCTTTCAGTTTTCTATAGGAAATGATGGTAGAAGTTTTCATTTCAGTGGCCCTTGATTCAGCTGCCATGTTTCTAATATTCAGGCATTTGTCTGAAGAAAAGCACCTCTGGGCATGTAATGTCCCTCCCATTTAGCCCTGGGTATTATACTGATCCCTGCTCTCTATCCAACTGTGGCGAACTCCTTCACCATAATACCTTTCCCGTGTGGATTAATAGGCAGCCTTTGCTACTGTATGGCCAGGGAGGTCTTAGATCACATTCTCATTAGTTCCAAAAAGTCCATTTATATTTCCTAAGAAATGCTTCTATTGTGCAAATAAAGCCCTTCTGGTGGACCCATCCATCAACTCCAGATCTGTTCAAAATGGCTGTAAATTGTCACATACAACATCTTTGACATGCACACCGGGGGTCCTCATGACACTAGTTAATGATATATGAAAGTCCCATGCCACGTTTTCTATTTTGTTATTTCAGATAAAGGAATATTCATTATCCAGAGTGAGAGCCTCGAGAAATGCATTCAAGCAGGCAAATCTGTGCTGACCCTGGAGAACTGCAAACCAGCAAACAAACACATGCTGTGGAAGTGGGTTTCAAACCACCGCCTTTTTAACATAGGAAGCAGTGGTTGTCTGGGTCTGAATTTATCTAATCCAGAGCAGCCACTAAGCATATATGAGTGTGATTCTATTCACGTTTCCTTGAGGTGGCGCTGTAACAGGAACATGATCACTGGCCCTCTCCAGTACATGGTGCAAGTGAATCACAACAACGTACTTGTGGCCTCATGGAAATATCTTCATAAGTGGATTTCCTACATGTCAGGTGGTGGAAGCATCTGTGAATATCTGCACAAAGGTAAGAAATAATTTAAATAAAAGTACTCATGATATAATATATTTAGGAAGATGATCTAAGTAAAGTAAATCTAAGTAAAGATTTGTAAATTATATTATATGACAGCACCCAGCCTCAAGGGACTTCTGCTAATACATTTTAGTTGCTTACTTGCTTATCATAAAAGGATTATTGGAATCTTCAAATGAACTTGGTAAATTCAGTTAGTGAAGCAAAACTCAGAATTTAAAGGTGTTAGAGGAGAAAACACTGAAATAATTCTGAAAATCAATGGAAAGGGGAAGAAAGAACAGAAGGATAGGAGAGAACGAGAAAATAAAGGAGGAAGATAAAGTCTTTGAAGACTTGTCAGGATGAATAGAAGAACCTCTCCTGCTACCATTTCTGTTATTGTAGAAACTCAGCCCCATAAATGAGCATGTCTACAGAGCACCTGAATGACTCCTCATGCCTGACTGGCATTCATGTGATGATCATGCACGAGGCATTGAAAGATAAGCCACACACTACTGTCAGGAACAACTGACAAGTGTCAAGCGATAGGAAAGAATGGTTTCAGGAGTGGTAGCTCTCATTTTCCATAGTTCTATAATATTTGGCATTCTGAGCAGGGAAAAAAATGATAAAATGGCATAAATTCTGAAACTGCAAACTTGTCTCTTAGATTCTGTTCTGTAGCTTTCTTCATTCATTCATCCATCCACCACATATTTATTGAGCAGTGACTATTTCTCGGGTGTAAGGCTGGGAATTTAATTTATAAAAGCCAACAAGACAGATGTGGCTCCTGACCTCATGGTGCTCTGTAGAATTATACCTTAACGAGAGTATATCCTTCTAAGAACTCTGTACCAGCTTTAGGAAGGAGAGCAAGGAACTCCTAAGATCCTAAGTAGGACTTTCTCCTGTACCTATAAGAAAGGAATGAAAAAGCCAAGAGCAAGCCATTTTCAGGACTCAGTACAATAAGCAAGTGCTGCAAGCCAGCACTCAATAGTCTACAGTCCTAAGGAAGAACTTAATATTTTGCTTTGGGTTAATTTTTTAGGCAGATACTCACATTCCTATGCACTCAAGCAAAGACTGAGCAGAAGTCAGAGGACTGAAATAAGGGGATGTATCCTGAAATACCTGTAGTTCCTAAACAGCCCAAACTTCTAGGGCTGGGGATATGGGGTGCTTTCAGTCTAGCCCCTGCCAGTTGTGGGGAAGGAGTGGAAGGAGTCCATTCCAGGACCTGTTAACTTAATTGAAGGCAGTCCTTATCCCCCTCACCATTGAAAGCCCCCACTGAGTCATGCTTAAGGCCAAGGATGCCCGATTATTGTAATACTCTGAGAAGACAGCCAACAGGCCACCTCTTCACACTTCTCTCTCCTCGACTATTGTAGAGGCCTCCTAGCTATCATCCCATTTTCTTCTCTCTCCCTATAGGTTCTGTTTGTTACACTGCACCCTGAGTTAGTCTTTAGAAATGGAAATCTGATCCTGTCATTTTCCCATTCAAAATTCCCCAGCTACTTCCCCCTACCCTTAGGGTAAAGGCCAAAATCCATAAAATGTGGCAGAGCTGGCCATCTGTGAGCTGACTCTCCAGTACTTCCTCAGTTGCACTTCCTCTTGCACCTCCTTGCTCTTTGCATTCACCCCACACATGTTCTTGTGACAGGTCCTTTGTATTTGCTGTTCCTCCCAACAGAACGACTCTTCTTCAGAGACTTACACCCTCACCTCACCCAGTTCTTACTCAGAGAGGCCCTCACTTGCAACCCTATCCAAAATAGGGTCCCTCCACCCTTCAAACACATACACAGTTATTCTGTCTTCCTACCCTGCTTTGTTTTTCTGCATGACACTTGCCACTACCTGAAATTATGTGTTTACTTGTGTATTTGCTTTCTCTTTGTCTCTCCCCAGTAGAACAGAAGCTTCATATGAAAGGGAACATTTGTAGCTTTGGTCATTAGTACATCCCCAGTGCTGGGCACATTAAATGCTCAATGAATATGTATTGAATGAAAAAAGTGATAGATGCCTGTAAAACTCTTGAGGTTCAAATGCTGATCTCTGATGTATTTGGGGAGTGGAAGGTATTGTAAAGTAAAACTCAGGGCAGCTAGGAAGCTCAGTCAATTGAGCATCTGACTATCAATTTTGGCTCAGGTCATGATCTCACTATTGTGGGATCGAGCCCCATGTGGGGCTCTGCGCTGAGTGTAGAGCTTGCTTGGGATTCTCGCTCTCCTTCTTTCCCTGCCCCTCTCTAGCTCACGCACTCTCTCTCTCCTTCTTTCTCAAAATAAATAAACATATTTTAAGTTAAAAAAGTAAATCTCCATTTACTTTTCTTTCTTATCCATTAACAAATATATATGCTACTGTGGCAGGGGCACCACAGTAAATAAACAAGTAGATAATTATGTAAACAAGTCATTTATCAGCACACTCTCCGAGTCCAGCACTCACCCTGTACTTTTACATACACTAGACAGTAAGTCCTGAGGGTTCTTGATGGTATAGCAAGGGCTCCACCCACTGTGGGTTTTCAGTTGATTAAAAAACGTATTCACCATATGACTGTTTCCTAAGATAAAGCTGATGTTAATACTTATTTGTCTTTATCTTTCTCCTAGATTTGTATACAATCAAAGGGAATGCCCATGGAACACCGTGCATGTTTCCCTTCCAGTATAACCATCAGTGGCATCATGAATGCACCCGGGAAGGGCGAGAAGACAACTTACTGTGGTGTGCGACAACAAGCCGATATGAAAGAGATGAGAAGTGGGGATTTTGTCCAGATCCCAGTAAGAATAAAATCTATGCTTCCATATGTCATGAATGAATCAAGCATGATTAGAAAGTTATCTGTATCTAAAGAAAAGCACCAGGATTGATATATTGAAGTCTGAATAAGCACTCTGATTCCATTTATCCAGATTTTGATTTTGTGTTTGTTTTGCCTTGAAAAGACAATTCCGATGTATACTCTTTTTTTCCTCCTGTGTTCAAAAGATGTTAATTAGCCATTCTTCATTAAGCTCAGCGCATAAGGATGCTTTTACCAAAATGAAATTATAACACTCTGTATGCTCATTAATCCCAGCTTCCGGGCAGAATACGTCAAAACAAACCTAAATGCACATAAAACTCATTCTTTATATCTACTTTCAATCCACCCCCTCTTATAAGCTGCCTTGATTTCTCCATGTCCAGACAGTTTGTCTTGCCCATTGTCAAGTCCAGAAATCAGCTAGCCCCTTGACCTTTCTTAAATCACTGTGCCCTCATTATTTCTCAACAATGAGTTCTCATCTTGATTCCTTTTCCTTATTACTCAATTTCTAGCTAGTACTTCAAAATCTGACAGCTGCAATGTTCTAACTTTTCTTCATTTTAGTACTTATTTTATTTTTATTTAGCTAAAAGCTTTCCAACAGCTCCTAAATATTGAAAAATATTTACTTATACCTTTTACTTTCTATACTCAATGTCCTTCACCTTGGTTCCTGCAAGTCAGAGAGTATTGCTCCTATCTCATCTTCTTGCCTACCTCTCCACATATATAACAAAATGCATCTCCTTCACATATATACCAAAATGCATCAAATAAATTTGAAACAAAAGCAAATTGAAGAGATGAACTCCGAAGAATGTGATTTATAAGTTATCTGTAGAATTGTTTTGTAATCTAAGAACCAGTATGGCTTAGTCAAAAAAGAGAGTATGGCTTTGAAGTCAGACAGACCAAGACTGGAGTCCTTTTCCCTTTCAACGAAATAATGAGATCTTGAGTCTTAGTTTGTTCACCATAAAATGGAGATAATAACAGTACCTTTTAGAGTTATTGAGATCCAATTAGATGATGCATCTAAGGCACTTATACTATCTGGAACATGGTAACCACTCAGCATGATTAGTCATCGCCATTAGCATCAACATATATTATCATCAAAGATAACTTATGCTTTCAGTGTGCACTTCTGAATCAATTACCCCTTCTCTTTATTGTCTCTCAACAGCACTAAGCTAGGCATAGTGGTGAATACCAAGAGTACTAGGACTTGGGATCCTGCCTTCAAAGAACTTGGCCTCTAGATGTAACAGAGTACAGACAGATTTGCTCTATGCAAGCGAATGCAGACTGTATTTGATATGATATCCTAGAATCACCTACAGCATAGGTACAAATACATATACTGGCCCCTCTCTCAGAGATGAAATGAGTCCAGTGTATGGGATTCAAGGATCTGCAATTTTTAAAATTTAAATTTAAGCTAGTTAACATACTGTGTAGTCATGACTTCAGGACTAGAACTCAGCGATTCATCTCTTACACGTGGCACCCAGTGCTCATCCCCACAAGTGCCTTTCTTAATGCCCATCACCCATTTAGCCCATCCTCCCACCCACCTCCCCTCCAGCAACCCTCAGTTTGTCCTCTGTATTTAAGAGTCTCTTATAGTTTGCCTCCTTCTCTGCTTTTATAATATTTTTCCTTCCCTTCCCCTACATTCATCTGTTGTGTGTTTTAAATTCCACATATGAGTGAAACCATATGCTGTCTTTCTCTGACTCACTTATTTCACTTAGCATAACACTCTCTAGGTCCATCCACATTGTTGCAAATGGCAAGATTTCATAATTTTTCATCACCGAGTAGTATTCTGTTGTATATAAATAAACAAATCTTCTTTATCCATTCATCAGTGGATGGACATTTGGGCTCTTTCCATAATCTGGTTATTGTTGACAGTGCTGCTATAAACATTGGGGTGCATGTGCCCCTTCGAATCAGCATTTTTGTATACTTTGGATAAATTCCTAGTAGTGCAATTACTGGATCATAGGGTAGTTCTATTTTTAATTTTTTTAACAACCTCCATACTGTTTTCCAGAGTGGCTACAAGAGTTTGCATTCCCACCAACAGTGCAAAAGCGTTCCCCCTTCTCTGCATCTTTGCCAACATTTGTTGTTTCCTGAATAGTTGATTTTAGCCATTCTGACAGGTCTGCAGTGGTATCTCATTGTGGTTTTGATCTGTATTTCCCTGATGATGAGTGATGTTGAGCATCTTTTCATGTGTCTGTTAGCCATCTGGGTGTCTTCTTTGGAAAATTGTCTATTCATGTCTTCTGCTAATTTCCTCACTGGGTTGTTTGTGTTTTGGGTGTTGAGTTTGATAAGTTCTTTATAAGTTTTAAATACTAACGTCATTTGCAAATATCATCTTCCATTTCATTGGTTGCCTTTTAGCTTTTAAAATTTCTTTTCTTTTGCTGTGCAGAAGCTTTTTATCTTGATAAGGTCCCAGTAGTTCGTTTTTGCTTCTATTTTCCTTGCCTCTGGAAACATAGCAAGTAAGAAGTAAGCATCTGCATTTTTGACAAGTACCCAATGATCCTGTTGCAGATAATTCTTCATCAGACAATTCACAGCATGCAGATAATTCTGCACAACATACATCTATATACATAGGTGATATTAAGACATTTAACAACTAATATGTTATGTGCTATTGACCAATCCAAGTGGAGACTTTAACATGGAGGTTAGGAATCCCAAAGGCCGAACACTGGTATTAACCTCTCAGCTGTGGAATTTGAGGAGGTGGGAGGAAGGAAGAGATTCAGGAGAGACTGGCACAGCAAAGGTCACCCAGAGCTCAGGATGGCAGCTGTTCACCAACCAGCATGAGAGTATTTCATTGTTTAATAACTGTTTAGTAATTAACCTTCTCCATTTGAATCTGAATATCTATTTGTAGGTGTATGTATCTGCAATCCCTATGCTCCTTAGATTCTTGAGTCAGATGCCCTATCATTTGTATTGTCTTCTCTTTCCATTTTTATCTCTTACAGATGACATTATTAAAAGTACATGAACCAATGCCAATAGCATTAACATGTATCTCACAGTATTCTTGAGTTCTGTGAAGAGCCCTTTACTATCCTCTATCTTTTATCCAATTATTATTTCCCAGATGGAAGTCTGGGTGTAGTGGTGCTTGGCGATTTTCACACACAACAGCCGGGGGGTGGGGGGGGGCTCTGCTCTGCCCCATTCTTCCTATAGCTTAGAAGCTGCTTCTGCTTGACAGCCTGCTAGATTCCAGCTCTCCTGACCTTTACCACACCAGCAGAGCATATTTATTTGTAAAGTGCTAAATTACAGTTCCAGTTTTCTTCCTTTCTTGTTACTTCTGGTTCCTGGTGGCCAACATAACTCAGAATGATGTGTCAGAGGCTGAAATCTGAGCAAGTTGATGGCTCTTTCCACAGGAGCAACAAGTAGATAGAATAGAGAGGAGTGAGTGGAATAAAGCAAAGATTTGTACTTCTGTATCTCATCTTTCTTAATGGAAGTTTTTAGTATCTCAGTGTAAAATGACGCTTCCTTTTTTTTAAGTTGATTGTAAATTAACAAAGTTTAAATTTAGTATACTACATATACAAACACCCTGGCAGTGAAGGATGCAACAAAACACCTATCACTATAAATTTTCAGGAACAAGGAGATAATATAGGGATCTCTCTGGGTTTGTTTAAAGGCTATTCTGGGCCATCGTAAGTACCTCTTCATTGTGTCTTTTATACAGCTGGACAGTCATGTTTAGTTAGTTTGAGATATTTTTAAGATATTAACCTCTGAAATAGTTTGAGGATTGCCTTTGAATAATTTTTTTTTTTTTTTACCACTAACTTCAGTGGTATAACAGAGAAGATTGGTACTGACATAGATGTATGACTGCGAACCTCACCTAAGCCTTCAACACTGGTTGCAGTGCTATTATATCTCTTTCCTCACGCTGCTCACTTGCTGCCACAGTGACTCTACCAACCTCTCTATCGCCTGGGTTAGAAGCTAACATCTTACCCTACCCCCATTCTTCTTTCTGATTCTCCTCAAATGACCTCAATTCCTACTCACAATGAAAACAGGATCTATCCGAGGGGAAGTTTTGACAATTTCCTCCTCCCTAACCTTTAAATCTACTTGGGGCTGCACCCATCCTTTTTCCTCCATCGTGTACAATGATGTTCCTCCTTCTTCTCTAGGGCAAATTGTTCCCCCTTGGACTCCAGAGCCTCCTATTAAGCCTTCTCCAACCTGTATATCAGTGTTTCTCAATGTGTGATCCCCATTCTGACAGGATCAGAATTTCCTGCAGGCTTGCTAGAAATGCAAATCATCAGCTATACCCCCAAACAACTATATCAGAAATTCTAGACATGCAGCCCTACGGTCTGTTTTAACAAGTCTTCTAGGTGATTTCAATGCACACCACTCTACTGATCTTTCTCCATTAGAAGCTAAACCTGCTCAAGTCTTAAAAGAACATCCTAAAAATAGTAGGACCCCTTCATCCCCACTTCTGCCTCCTGAAAACACCCATGTCTTTCACCACCCCTCAAAAGACAGACTTCTCAGAAGAATTGTCTGTACTTCTTCACCTTGTTTTCATTTCTCAGTCCACTGTCTCTCCTTTACTTCTATGACAATGCATGCTTGATCTCCATTTCCACAAATCATTCATTCATTCATTCATCCATTCCCACAAATCTGTATTGAGCACCTACTATGTGTGAAGCTCACTGCTGGGATTATAACCATGAACATGAAAGATGAAAGTCATAGTACCTGCCTTAATGAAGTTCACATTCTAGAATAATACCCAAATTAACATAAAATTATAATTTTTGATAAGTACTACTTTTAAAAATGTTGTTATCAGTAAGAAATGTAATTTAAATTTCTGAGTCAAAGAAGGTGTTCCTGAGTATATTGTACTTAAACTATAGTCCAGGAGATGAGTAAACGTTATCAAGATGGAAAGTGAGGGGATGAGATACCCATTCAGAGGTGCATGGTGCAGCAGTATACCAAGAAGGCAAGGTCAAGAGAAGGCTGTAGGAATGGTCAGCACCAGGTGTACAGGCAATAAAGGGAATGTATTGTTTGAATAAAATGGAAAAGAAATAATAAATCCAACTACATGTCAATCTGCTTTTGACTTACCATACACACGTACTGACAATTCTAAACAATGTCCATGATAAAAATGCTGTCACCTGTCCAGGATGACTGCTTCCCCACCATCGCTCCCAGCAGCACTAGCCATATGTCTGAAGGCTGTGAAGAGGGAAAGAGGTTTCTGCTAGTATCTAGGAATGTGGCAAGAGAACAGTGAGTAAGGGAGAAAGGAACAAACATTCTGGAAAGGTTGGCAGAGGCCAATTCATGCAGAGGCAAGATAGTTCAAGGTGTCCTACAGGTAAAGAGTCACCTAATTCTAACTATACATGGAAGCTATAAAAGGATATTAAGCAATGATGTGATAATGACTTAAAAAAATTTTAAGTGTCACTCCGACTTCTTTATAGCAAATGGCTTGGAAGGGAGCAAGAGAGAAATCCTGGAGATCAATTATAAGACCACAGCAGTAGTCGACCCAGGGATAGTGGTGACTTGGGTTAGGTAGCAGAAAGGGGGTTGGAGAATGGATGTGTCGAAGATCTAATTTGGAGATAGACTGAATAGGATGTGGTTGTCAGGAACACAGCTGAGCTGGAGAGAAGGAGCTGAGTGTCAGGTGTCTGAATAGCTGATTCAAGCAACAAGCCAAAAATGAAAGAGTTAAGCCTTTCACCACTTACTGTGAGATATAAGCAAGAGCCTAAAATGGGAGGAAGCACCAATTCCTCTTGTTCCATTTTTCCTTATAGGATGGTATGCTGGTTGAGGGTCAATCAACACAGACTATTGAGGGGGCCCTGAACAAAATCTTCCTCAGTTTTGTGGACTCTGGGATCAAGGGTATGGGGAGGGAGAAAAGCTGGGAGTGGAAAAGGATTGGGTGCAAGTCAGAGTGAGTAAAAGTGTCTTCAAATAGTTCCCCCTCCTTTGCCCCCAACCTCAGCAGGGGTACCTGAAGAAGATATCATCCCAAGGCCTCAGATAAAGAGGCCTAGAAATGAAGGTGCCAGGAGTAGGAATCCAAACATGTGAAGAGCATGATGGGCTGGGGGACCTGAGTCTTGGACTAAAACTACCTTCAGAGACTTCAGTGCACTGACTATGAACCAAGTCTGATATGGGAAGGCATCCTTCCCTCATGAAGTGTGACAGATAAAGCCTTTGTAATTGCCTATGGTCAGACCTGAAAATCACATATAGATTTTTAACCAGCGGTTGGACTCGGCACTGTTAAGGACAGACTTAAAGGACATAAAGGAGAAAGTGAGATGTTAATTAAGACCCAGTTTCTGATATGCATAGCTAAGTTAATGGAGATATATGTTTGGAAAAGACAATCAAGCATTCAGACTGGTACTTGTTATATATCAATTATGTGAGATGTGAACTAGGCAATTAGACATAAAGGTCTCCAAATATTTGAGAGTTGTACTAAAGGGATTTATAGGAATGAATTTGATAGTCTAGAGTATGTGTAAAATAGAAAGAAAGGGGCTCAGGCCCAAGTCTTAAGAGCTAAACATTTAGTTTGACCAGAGAAGAATGAAACAGCAAAGGAGACTGAGAATAGGCAGCCAAAGAGGTAGAAGTGTAGCCAGGCATGTAAAAGAAAAGAGAGTATATCAGCCAAAAGAGAAAGCTCAAGTTGCCAAATTCTGCTGAAGGGCTTAATCTGAAATGTAAATGTTCGCTGGATTTGGCAACATGGAGGTCATTGATGGCCTTAACAAGATATACTCTAGTTGCTAGATTGAGTGGGTTAGAGAGTAAATGGGAAAATAGAAGAGAGGAGAACATTTCCTAATTCATTCTGTGAGGCCACTATTACCTAGATAGTGAAGCCAAACAAAGGCATTATAAGTAAAGAAAACTACAGACCACTATCTCTTATAATATAGATGCATAGATCCTTAACAAAATACTAGCAAACAGAGCTCAACAACATATAAAAAGAATCATATACCATGACTTATCCCAAGAATGCAAAAATGGTTTAAAATCTGAAAACCAATTGATATAATACATATCATAGGGTAAAAGGCAAAAGCCACATGATTATCTCAAGGAATGCAGAAAAAATATTTGACAAAATTTAACATCCCTTCATGCAATTAAGAAAAAACACTAAGAATACAAGAACAGAAGGGAATTTCTCAACCTAATAAGAAACATCTATGAAAAACTCACAAACAACATAATTGATGGTGAAACACTGGATGCTTTCCTCATAAGATCAGGAGTAAGATGAGAATGTCCACTTTCGTCACCTCTATGCAACATTGTGTTGGAGGTTCTAATCAGAGCAAGTAGGCAAAAAAAAGAAAAAAAAAAGAAAAAGAAAAAAGAAATAAAAGGCATCCAGATTGGAAAGAGGAATTAAAACTATCTCTATTTGCAGATGACATGATCTTGTACATATAAAATTCTAAGGAGTCCACTAAAAAACTATAACTAATAAACACATTCACAGGATACAAAATCAAGATACAAAAATCAATTGTATTTCAGTACAGTATCATTGAACAACCCAGAAATTAAAAGGAATTAATTCCATTTATCATAGCATCCAAAAGAATAAATAAAATAAAATACTTTGGGAAACATTTAACAAAAGAAGCAAAAAACTTAGACTCTTAAAACTACAAAATATAGTTGAAAGAAGTTAAAGAAGACCTAAAATAAAAACATATTCCATGCTCATGGAACCAAAAGACTTAATATTGCTAAGATAGCACTACTATTTCAATCTTTTCAAAATTCTGGCTGATTTCTTCGTAAAAAGTGACAAATTTATCCTAGAGTTCATATGGAAACTCAAAGGACCCAAGAGAACCAAAATAAAAGGAAAAAAAGAACAAAGTTGGAGGACTTAACACTTCCAAATTTCAAAAGTTATGCAGAGCTATAGTAATCAAGACAATGTCAAAATTGAATAGGAGTACCTAACTGGCTCAGTTGTAAGAGCATGTGACTCTTGATCTCGGGGTTGTGAGTTTGAATCTCACCCTGGGTGTAGAGATTACTAAAACATAAATAAATAAAGGAAATAAAATTGCAAGTCTGTTTTTATGATTCATTGACTTTGGACAAGGATGCCAAGATAATTTAATGGGGAAAGAATAGTCTTTCAGCAAATAGTAAGGGAAACTGGATATTCACATTCAAAAGAATGAAATGGACTCCTATCTCTCACCTTATAAAAAAATTAACCCCAAATGGATCAAAGATTTAAATAGAAAAGATAAAACTATAAAACTCTTAGAAGAATATATAGGGGTATAGCTTCATGATCTTGAATATGGCAATGGGTTCTTAGATAGGACACCAAAATTCAAGGATCAAAAAAATAGATAAATTGACCTCATCAAAATTAAACACTTATGTGTGTCAAAGGACAGTATCAAGAACATGAAAAGACAACCCATGGAATGGGAGAAAAAACTTGCAAATCATATATCTGATAGTGGACTTTATATCTAGAATGTATAAAGAATTCTAATTAATTCAATAATAAAAAGACAAGCCAATTTAAAAATGGGTAAATATCTGAATAGACTTTTCTCCAGAGAAGATTTACAAATGGGCAATAAGCAATTTAGCCATCGGGGAAATTCAAACAAAAGCTACAATGAGATGCCACTTTACAACCAGCAGAATAGCTACAATCAGAAAAACAGATAATAACAAGTGCTGGTGAAGATACAGAGAAACTGAAGCTCTCATCTACCACTGAAGGATTGTAAAAGGGTAAAGCTGCTTTGGAAAATACTCTTGTCAGTTCCTCAGAAGGTTAAACATTGAGTTACCATATGACCTTGCGGTTCCATCCTAGGTATGTATCCAGGGGAAATGAAAACATGTGCCCATATAAAAATCTATAAACAGATGCTCATATAAGCATTATTCATAAAAGCCAAAAAGCGGAAACAGTCTAAATGTCTATCAACTGATCAAGGCATAAATAACATATAGTACAGCCATACAGTGGGATATTATTGGGCAATAAAAAGATGTGAAGTGCAGGTACATGCTACAACATAGATAACTCTTGGGAACAGTATGCTATGTGAAAGAAGCCAGTCACAAAAGACCATATATTGTATAGTTCCATTTATATGACATGTCCAGAATAAGCAAATCTATAAAGACAGAGACTAGATTAGTGGTTACCTTGGAATGAAGGCAGGGATGGGGATTGAGGGGGAAATAAATAGTGACTACTAACGGGTCCTGGCTGATGAGAATGTCCTAAATTTAATTGTGGTGATGGGGTTGCACAATTCTTTCAATATACTAGAAATCACTGATTTATATACTTTAAATGAGTGACTTACATGTCATGTTAAGTATATCTCAATGAAACTTATTTTTTTGAAAAAGTAAATGGGAGATGAGGAATTGAAAACAGTATGTGTTTAAAAAGATTTGACTAATGGGGGTAGAGAAAAGGCAATGACTGGGATGGAGAGGCCAAGGGAGGAAGTAAGTATTTTTGTTTCTTTTTGTTTGAAGATGAGAGACACTAGACCATCTTTGAATGCATGTGGAAATGATCCAACAAAAAGAGGTTGAAGATACAGCAAAGTGAAAGCAATTGGTTGTATAGATATGATCTCTCAGAAGAGGAAGTAGGATCCAGAACATAGATGGACAGACTGGCCTTTCATAGATGTAAAGACAATTTCTCCATAGGCGGGAAGATGGAGAGGGTGGTACGGGTCCAAGAAGTTTGAGTGATCAGATGATGAGAGAAAATAAAGAAAAACTGGTCCAGTGGCTGCGGACTTTCTCTCTGAAGAGGGGGAAGAAGGAATAAAAGATTTGGACAACAGAAAAGGTGTGAAATGAGCATTGTGGCTGCCGGAGAGCAAGCTTATTAGAGAAAACTAGCAATGTTTCCAGGAAGTATTGGAGGTGTTTGATAATCAACTAATCAGAATGACTTTTCTCTGATCACCTGTTGGGGCCAGGCGCAGAGAAGGCAAATGATTGGTCTCCTCTGTTAAAACAGCACTCCATGCTCACTATGAACTCAGTCCTCAACTTACTTAAAGATTCAGCAACATGTAACAAAACTGACACCACCTCTTTTCCTGGGCTTCCAGGACCCACATCTACTAACTCTCTTCTTTCTTTTGTGGCCATGATTTCTCAGCATCCTTTGATAGCATATTGTCCTCTACCCAATTACCTTTAAATGCTGATGGGTATGCTTGGGCAATAGCATGAAAAAGATGGAATATGGTACCTGCTTTCCTGATACTTACATTTTATCAGGGAAAACAGAGAACCAATGAGCAAAATTAAATATATCCTTTAATTTCAGTTGTGATCAGGGCTACCAAGAAGCATGTAAGGCATTGGGCATGTACAGCAGGAGGTCCTGAGTTGGTCTGATATTCTTTTACATGAGATTTACTAACACAGCACTTTGTAGAGAGCAGAGATCCACCAACTATGTGATGAGTCTATGAAAGACTAGGAGCACCTGGGAGGCTCAGTTGATTGTGTCTGACTTTGGCTTAGCTCATGATTTCACAGTTTGTGAGTTCAAGCCATGAGTTGGGCTCCATGCTGACAGCTCAAAGCCTGGATTCTGTGTCTCTCTGTCTCTCTCTGTCTGTTTCTCTGTCTCTCTCCGCCCCTCTCCTGCTTGCACTCTCTCACTCTCAAAAGTAAATTAATATTTTATAATAGTAATAATAAAGACCAAAGAAAAATAATAATACTATAGAGAAATATATAGATATATATAGAGAAATAATATTATTTCTCTAATAGTATGAGAGTTCATTTTTTAAAGAACTCAAAAACTTTTTAAAGTGGAAAGAGACAGTTGACCTGAGATGATGGCAAGGCTGGATCTTTAGGGAAGAAAAACCAGCTATGTTAACAGAAGAAAGGGGGGCTCCTGGGTGGCTCAGTCGGTTGAGCATCCGACTTCGGCTCAGGTCATGATCTCACAGTTTGTGGGTTCGAGCTCCGTGTCAGGCTCTGTGCTGACAACTAGCTCAGAGCCTGGAGCCTGTCTTCAGATTCTGTGTCTCCCTTTCTCTCTTTGACCCTCCCCTGCTCATGCTGTCTCTATCTCTCTCGCAAAAATAAATAAAACATTAAAAATTAAAAAAAAAACAAACAAACAGGAAAGGAATGGCCACATCCCAGTCAGAATCCATAATATAATAACGTTGACATGAATAGATCTCAGTTCATTAGAAGAGAGATGTATTTGGGGAGGGAGAGGATCACCTATTTATGATATCGTACAAAAATATTTTGGTACTCTTTCATCAAATAGTAGGAGATACAAAGATATACAGGACACAGTTGCTTCCCTCCAGGGGCTCATAATTTAGTGACTGAAGAAACAGTATAAAGACAACCATAGATGCAGAGAAATATAACAACATTATTCTAGCCCTTAGACTAGAATTTTTCAAGAATAATTAAATGCACCTGAGACACCAGCCTTCAATCTTGTGAATTTCAGTGGCTTGGAAAGAGAAGCTATGTATGAAGAAGCAAGAGAACTAAGAATAAGTAAATGTTAATGCTCCAGGCCAAGATGGGAGCTATGTCAGGTGGGTTCCTGGGAAACAGTCTCTGAGGCAGAGATGAACACCAGGTCTCTTGGGGAATGTTCTTAGGATCAACATATGTGGAAAGGAAGGGAAGAAAGCAGCATTGTGAAAGATTGTGATGCAGGTCTGGGGACCCCTAGACTGACTGTATGAGAAGTTCTTAGGCTGGAATTATTCCCAGTTGAGGTGATAGGAGGGACCTATAGACCTGCATAGACCAGTTATGGTGTGCAGACCACCTTTGGGAGGGGAGATATTGGACAAAGAGACTTCTGAGCCAAGGCAGTCCTTGAAGAAGGCCTAGCTAACACTGGGATGTGTCTGCTGGCAGCTGGAGAAATAAGGCCTTCAATCCTGAAGGGAAATCGGGACAGCACATCACAGTGCCCAGACCCAGGGTAGCACTTTCATCCCAATTTTTACCATACAACCTTCAAATAAGATCGACAGAGTGACACACAGCCCACCTAGAGAAGAAGAGCGAAGAAGAGAGAAGGAAGAAGACTTGTGTCTGACTGCACAGAAGTACAAATTCTTAATATTTTAGTTAAAATCAAATTTCAGGGGCACCTGGGTAGCTCAGTCGGTTAAGTGTCCGACTCTGGTTTCAACTCAGGTCATGATCTCACGGTTCATGAGTTCAGGGTTCGTGAGTTCGAACCCTGCATCGGGCTCTCTGCTGTCAGCACAGAGCCTGTTTCAGACTCTCTGTCCCCCTCTCTCTCTGCCCCTCCTCCCTCTCAAAAATAAATCAACATTAAAAAAATTTCAATGACAAATGAACTTACTTGCTAGAAGAGTATAGATACCTGTTGCAAACATTTGACTGGAAGTTTCCTTTTGATTACCTTAAAAATTGGCACAGATAATTGAAACCAAGAGAAATCTAATAAAACTGGGCTGTGTAACTTGCAGCAGAGACAGGATCACCTGCAAGTTTCTCATCTGAACTGTGCGATGTATGGTACTGAAGCAGTTTACTGCAAAAAACTGTGTCTACACAGCTCAATCTATATCCCATTGAAAGGGCAGGACCAACTCTTGGCAAAAATGGGAATGAGATCGATTGAAGTGTCCTTCAGACGTTCACTTTCCATGATATGGCTGTGGCCTGTAAGTCTATAATTAGGATTTATTCTCGAATCTTTCCTTATGGCAGGAGATGAGAGGTACCCTATACCCAGATCTCTTCCTGACATCCTCCCCCAATTTTCCCTTCTGACATCTTCTACCTACATCTCTCCCCTTCAGACATCCTAGTATCTTCTAGTAGTAAAGGGCTACTCGGATCTGCATGCACTCCTTGGGAAGTCCTTTAATTTTTTCTTCCAAGACAATGTTTGCTGGTGTTTGCTTTGTGAACGACCAGCATAAGAATCAGGAATATGTTTAAAATGCAGGCTCCTGAATCTCACCCCAGATCTACTAATTCAGAATCTCTGACTGAGAACAAGGAATCTGCATTTTCTTCACAAGCTGACTAGATGATTTTTATGCACACTGAAATTGCAAACACCTCTCCTGCCCCTCTCATGGCCTCATGAGAGATGAATGCCAGATGAATGCCAGAGCTGATGTCTATTAACACTTATTGTGTTGTTCATCTCAGGGATGGCCCAGCATTCTAACTGAAGACAATCTCTAAAAACGCATTCTCAATGGGGAAATTTCAGACACCAGGGAAAAATGATGACTGAAACATTCTTCCTTCCTTTCTTTTCCTTTCCTTCAGTTTTACTTGATGGTAGCTTTGTCTTCTGACCTCCTTCACTCGTGGATCCTTCTATAAATACATGTATCGGTCAGAAAACTCTATAGACAGCTTTAAATTTATATGTGGTTTAATAACTTCTAGTTAACTAACTCAGTTCTGGGGAAGGCACCTTGTGATCAGACATAAAATCAAACTTTCCACATTCCTAAGGGAAACATCTAAGTATTATGGAGAAAAGGAACAAACAAAAAAAGGGGCACCTGGATGTCTCAGTCCATTAAGTGTCCTACTTCGGCTGAGGTCATGATCTCATGGCTCAGCTTGTGAGTTCCAGTCCCCAGTCAGGCTGTGAGCTGACAGCTCGAAGGCTGGAGCCTGCTTTGGATTCTGGGTCTCCCTCTCTCTCTCTTTGCCCCTCCCTTGCTTGCACTCTGTCTCTCTCTGAAAAATAAATAAACATTAAAAAAAAAAGAAACAAAAAAGATTTCATTGTCAAGTAAGTTTGAAGTATAACCAAATTAAAATTGAGCTGTTTCTTTACCACAGACCTTCTCAGAGCCTTTACTATGCTATCATACATTACTTGGAGGTTATTTATGCATTATGTCCCAGCTCTTGTTGGAGAGCTTGTGAAGTTTTATTATTCTGTGGACTTTGGGAAATAATGTTCTAGATTTTAGTAGATTGCCTGTCCATCAGTTACACTCATGCTGTAAAATGTTCCACATTTTCACATTTTCTTCAAATTCTTTGGCAGAATTTGACCTTTGGTCATTACTATGGCTACTTCATCTTGGGGTTTGATTTAAAATATTAGCAAAATATTTTTTGCTAATAAAACTAGGTCTTTATTTTCTGTTATTTCAATAAACTTTAGATTTCAGATCCACATTTCATACTTCATTAAATTTACTTTGAAGTTGGGGCGCCTGGGTGGCTTAGTCGGTTAAGCGTCCGACTTTCGCTCAGGTCATGATCTCGCAGTTTGTGGGTTCGAGCCCCACATCGGGCTCTGTGCTGACTGCCAGCTCAGAGCCTGGAGCCTATTTCAGTCTGTGACTCCCTCTCTCTCTGACCCTCCCCTGCTCACGCTCTCTCTCTCTCTGTCCTAGAAATAAATAAAACATTAAAAAAATGTTTAAAAAAATTTACTTTGAAGCCTACTATGCAATGTTTCACAAGTGGATTTTACTTCTCTTCCTTTTGGCTGAAAGAACTTTATCTTAAACTGAGCATCAGTGTTCGTGTTCTCAGTGTTTATTCAAAAATTGTGTTCATTACGGACTCATATTTCAACTGTATCCCTTTTATTCCACCTAGCATTTTGGTATTTGGGGGGAAAAGCTTCTTGATATAACATTTGTATGTGTCTCAAATAAACATTTAAATGCTTTCAGTATAAAGTTCCAAATGATTGCTTTTTAAGGAACTCAGATGCTATTTTCACCAATACTTTGCTTCTATTTCTTTCTTTTAAAAATGCCTTCTCTTATTGTCCCAGAGGGGATTGGACCCACTTTATTGATAATTTCTTGAATTTTCTTTAAATCTTGAAAGAGTTGAACCATAAAGTGCCAGTGGGATGACAATGCATATTTCATCCTAAAGACCTAATTGAAGAGTCGATAAGGCACTGAAGTTTTAGAGGTTGAAGTTGGAATCTTTCCATTCAAATTCTTCTTAGAAATACATTGTTGTTTAGGTAAAACAGGATTATGGTTAATGTTGTAATGGACTTTGTTTTCAGCATCTGCAGAGGTGGGTTGTGATGCTGTCTGGGAGAAGGATCTCAGTTCACACATTTGCTACCAATTCAACCTGCTTTCCTCTCTTTCCTGGAGTGAGGCACATTCTTCATGCCAGATGCAAGGAGGAGCTTTACTAAGTATTGCAGATGAGAACGAAGAAAACTTCATAAAGAGTAAGTAGGTGTGTAATGCACACTGATATTAATGCAGTTAAAATGATTGTTAACAGTTATGTCCAGGTATGCAAACATATATTCTGAATACAAAGTCTCTTAAAAATATTTTTTATTTTATTAATATAGTGTTAATTCACACCCGGAATTGTGACCTGTATGCTGGGCCATTCTATTTGCACCTGGGCATATCTTCCTTATTTTCTCTCCCTTGGAGAAGAGGAACTGAGGCCCCAGCAAGGGACTCAGGAGAATTTGCAGCTCTAACAAGTGGACCTGGGAGACTTCTAAATTTAAATACAAATTCCTGCTCTGCTGGAGATCTTAGCTATTCACCTTCCATTAATGAATGATTAAGTCATTTACTAACTAAACAAAACCTCACCTGTCAATCAATATGCACAGGCTTTCTCTTACATGACAAAGAACTTAAAATTTAGTTGGAAAAGCAAAAGCACACACGTATTAACTAACAGTTTAAGACAACAATGTGTCAAAAGAGTTGTGCTAAAGGCTGGGTCTTGGGTTTTACCTATCACCTAAACTTTCCTCTTACTTCTCCTTTCCTCTTACACATAGGTTAAATGTGTTTGTAGATGTGTACACACAGCTTTTTAAAAATTTTTAGAAATATTTGAAAGTATCACAAAATTAGTCACCCTTATAAGTTTCTGGTGCATTTGTTTTCAAATTTTATCGCTCATATAGTACATGTTTATTCTAGAACAATTTTTTGAGCGAGAGAGAGAGAGAGAGCCAGGGAGAGGGGCAGAGGGAGGGAGAATCCCAAGCAGGCTTCATGTTCATCATGGAGCCGGATGCTGGGCTCTATCCCTTGACCCTGGGATCATGACCTGAACTGAAATCAAGAGTCAATGCTCAACTGACTGAGCCACCTAGGCACCTCTAGAATAATTTTCAAATCTCAAGTATACAGAAAGAAAAATATCCCATAATTCCACAATCCAGAGATAATAATGTTTTTCTAAAAAACAAAACAAAGCATATAAAGGCATGCATACATGTGTAGTGTCTATGGAAAATAGCATTCGATAAATACATGAGTCAGTTGTTGCATGATGGTTAGGAGCAGGAATTAGAGAGCCATCTGCTTGAGTTTGACTCCTGCCTCTACCACTTACTAGCAGAGCTTCTCATATGAGTGACCTAACCTCTCTATGCCTCAAATTCCCCCCTATCAAATGGAAATGATAACCATGCTACTTGTTGGCAGTATAGATTACATGTTATGATGGAGATAAAGTCTTAGAAAAGTAACTGGCACACATAACAAACACTCGATGTGAGTTAACCATTTAACAACCATGCACACGGTTTGATAATATGCTTATTTCATGTACCAGCATATAGTGAACCTATTTATAGCTCATATCTATAAATATAGATCTGTATCATAGTTTTCAATGGTTATCTGGTATTATAGGTTAGCAAGAATATATTTATCCAATCCCCTACTATTAGATAATGATAGATAGGTAAAATTATTTATTTTGTTTTTATATACTTGTTGCTATTATAAACCATCCTTGCACTTAGTTTTGGGCATAGATCCCCAATTATTTCTCTATAAGTTTGTGGAAGTGGATTCACTGGGTGGAAGAGGAAGCATGTTTTAAAGCTTTTGAAAGTCATCAATACCTTCCAGAAGGAATGTAACAAATGCATGAACAGTGCAGGTTTCCCTCTTTGCCCACAGACATGCAGAAGTCCGAAATTATGATCAAAACTAATTTGAGTGAGTCATATTGCAGGGAAAACACCAATTTCTAATATTATTATTAGCCTCTAATGGTTTTTACAGAAAATTTTGCATACCATTTATGAATTATACTTGTTATCTATCTTGACTGTCAGGATTTCTAATAAGAAGGTTTGGACTTACTCATCAAACATGAATAATGATTAAAGAAATAAGATATGTCAGAGACTTTGATTTAAATACCACAATTCTATAATTAGACCTCAGGGATTGTTTAGGAAAACAGAAGTCTATTCATAAAGACAGAACCTTGCTCTGACCACAGTATTTTTTAATGATGAGAAGAGTCTAGTTTATTGCTAATCGCTGGTGAACATTAATAGTTATGATACAAAGAATTATCTAAGCTGTCACAAATGCCAAGAAATATCCAAAAGAATTTAGGTTTGAGTTTATTATTGCAGAACTGTGAGCCAACTTCGTTGTAAAGCTAAATAAACAGTTTTTGTAACGTTAAACACACATTATAAATTACCCAAAGACTTGATGTGTATTGTTAAAACAACTGCACAGAGCAAATTCAAAATACTTTTAAGATAAAAATAGTTAATATTTAAATATTTTAATTAGGTTTTTTGAAAATGCTGCTTGGCATTTGCCCTGATGTGAAATATGAAAATTTCTCTATGCTGTCAATCCATCTTCCACGCCACCTCCTGTCATCAGGATACCCATTATTTAATCAGATAGTGTTACTGAAAGGATTAATCAAAATGTCGTTAGAAAGAGATTCCGTATAAATGCCGCAGGAGTTTGGAAAGGTGTGACTGGTTAATGGTATGCTGTTTCTGTTTAGAGACTTCTGGGGTCTCAGAATTATAAACCCCCCTTTCCTCTTTCCTAAGTGGGTTAAGTTCTTCCAGTTTTCCACCATGTAACTGAAATGCTCAGTCACAGAGGATGCTGCTGACTGTTACGTGAATACACGGATCTTTATATTCAGGGTGATCATACAATCAATCATTCAAACTGAGACTCTTTAGAATTAAAGGGGCTGCAATTAGTAATTATTCTGAAACTGCCAAGTATAAACCATGAGTTTTCCTGACAAACTGAGACACACAGTCATCCTTGTTAGAAGTCTTAACCTGCCAGGGCCTGTTTCAGTCCCCTGCATCTGGTTCAAAATAGATTAGGTTCTGAAGCAGCTGAACCCTAAGAGAAAGAGAAAAGTGCTCCCTTTTATAGATTAAAAGATTTAATGGCCACATTTGAAAGTGTCACAAAATTAGTCACTTTCACTGAGTCTCTTTTATTTTGGCCTCCATGATCTGATGAGAAATCAACTTTCACTAAATTTCTGACACTTTTAAAAAATGTAATCTATGATACACTTTGTTGGATTTTATTTCTTTTTATGATTTTTTTTCAATTATTTCTAGAGGGAGAGAGACAGCGTGAGCAGGGGAGGGTCAGAGAGAGAGGGAGATACAGACTCTGAAACAGGCTCCAGACTCTGAGCTGGCAGTCAGCACAGAGCCCGATCCGGGGCTCAAACCCACGAACCGCGAGATCATGACCTAAGCGAAAGTCAGACGCTTAACCGACTAAGCCACCCAGGCGCCCCCACTTTGTTGGATTTTAAAGGCAGTTCTTGGGGCGCCTGGGTGGCTAAGTTGGTTAAGCATCTGACTTCGGCTCAGGTCACGATTTCACAGTTCATGGGTTCGAGCCCGGCATCGGGCTCTGTGCTTTCAGCTAGCTCAGAGCCTGGAGTCGGCTTCAGATTCTGTGTCTTCCTCTTTCCCTGACCCTCCCTTGCTCACGCTATGTCTCTCTCTCTCTCTCTCAGAAATAAATAAAACATTAAAAAAAATAAAGGCTGTTCTTTTATTTTATCAAAGCAAGAAGCTTGAATTATAATCAGAGACCATAATGTACACTGTGTAGATTATTTTGAAATTACTGTGGCTTTCTTTTTGGCATTGTACATAATCAGTTTGGTGAATCCATTCTCTCTCTCAGGAGCCATAATCCCCAAATCCAGAAACATTATCAATATTTTAATTTAGTAGGTTGCATTTTACTCTCAATGTTAGTAAAAATCTCTGATTATTTTAAATACTTAAAAAGTATCATTTAAACAATTATATAACATTGTTATCCAATCAAAAAAATAACTCATCCCTTAATTTCCATTACATATTTCTCCTTGGTTTGCCTTCTACATTTTGGGCTGGCTTTTATTTTTTATTTTTTATTTTTTTTAATTATTTTTTATTATTTTTATTTCTTTTATTTTCTTTTATTCCAGAATAATTTTTTAAATTGAGGCGACAAAAGAAAAACCAAAGAAAAATTTTTCCTAATTCTGTAATCTTGAACCATGTTTTTCAGCATAAGCATACCAATATACATGTTTATATATAGCATCTCTAACAAAAATGGGGTTAAATTTAAATGTGAGGAGCTATGACAGTGTTTGGGAGCAGGGGCCACAGAGGCAGCCTGCCAGAAAGCCTTCTCCCAGCTCAGTTGAAGATGCAACATAGCATGGCTCCAGCCTGCCTGGATACTCTGTTCCCTTGGATTATGTTTCTCCACTCGGTCAGACAGCTCCTACTGTCTCTCACACTGGACAGCTGTCCTGCCCCGCCCCCACTGCTGCTTGCTTTAGCATGCCTTCTTAAATGTGAGGACTTGCCTCCATTCACCAATAACAATTATGTGTTTTCCTCTTCTTTGGCAGATCCCTATAGAAAAGTTTCTTTACATTGTTTATTTTTTTAACTGAAATACTTCAAAAATATTGAAAAGTACAGAAAATTTTATGTGCACACACATATACCCATTATACCCATTTAACATCATTTCTTCCTATTGCTTGGAGCCCATGGTGACCTCAGCAAACTGGAGTCCTGAGCCTCCAAGCCAAGGGTGCCACCAGGAACACATAGCAAGAGAAGAAAGACAGAGGGGCACTCTCCGGAGTGGACTTCCTGGACACTTCCTCCTCCACCATCTAAAACCCTTAATTGCATGAGCTCACACAAATCAGATGGTCTCAGATTTGTAACCATGCACTGGGGTGGACTGATGATCATTTAGAGGGAGCACTTCTGGATGCTCAGATTAAGCCTTTCATAGCTACAGAACTGCTGTTAGTGAGCCTTTACAAGACTGTGGTGTTTCTCAAGATGTGAGAGCCTGACTTTGTTATTCTGAAGTATCAGAACAGGGTTTGCTCTTAAAACCCTTCTCTGTCATGGACTGCAGTTCATGTATGATGACATCCTTCAAGAATAAGAAAACAAGAAAGAATTGTGTCATTGTGGGGGGTGGTATTTGTTTCCTTGTGCTGAAACTCTGTATTTCTCTTCATTTTAGAGCACTTGGGCAGTGAGGCAGTGGAAATCTGGATAGGTCTGAATCAACTGGATGAAAATGCTGGCTGGCAGTGGTCTGATAGAACACCGCTCAACTATCTAAACTGGAACCCGGGTACCTGTAGTGTTTTATGTGCCTTTGATGGGTGGCATTATCCCACAGCCTTAGATGGCAGCTATTTCCCACATATATATGTTATGTTGTTTTAAAAGTGGTTTATAAACATTTTTAAGCTTGCCTGAATTCTTATAAGTTAAGCTTTTCCAGACAAGAAAATGGAGGTCAAGAAGGTAGGCTATTTTGCCAACGTTGCAGGAGGATTGGTTTAGAGCCAAGACTCTAGTCAGCTGTTTTAAAAGTAGCAACAAACTACAAAATATTTCTTTAAAACAAAATCAACTATTGCTATAGGAGATCATTTCATTGTCATGTCTGGACTTCAACTGCAAAACCAGATATATATAATATAGTATAATATAGTATAGTATAATATAATATATATATGATAGATATATAATATAGTATCTTATAGGATTTGTCATACATGCCAAAGAAGAGCTATCTTCTTGGTGCTAAATACCATGTTTATATATATCAGATATATCATACTTGAATAAATAAAATGACATCAATGTATTATAAACCAACCACTTTTGCCTCTAATATTAAACACGCATACACTGTATTTTCAGAAATAAGTTTTGAGCCATTTGTTGAATATCACTGTGGAACATTTAATTCACTGATGCCAAATTCATGGCAGAGTCGGGATTGTGGGTCCACCTTGCCTTATATATGTAAAAAGTATCTAAACCACAGTGATCAAGAAGTGACTGGTAAGTGTTTTTACTTTAAGTTGCCTTTATGAGTTGCTTACTTGTCCTTTCAATGTATTCAAATTCATTTACATGTTTGCTAATAATTCATAATTTAAGCAGCTAAGGCTGGTTGTTATAGATATATGAATAAAAATATGTAAGCAGAAAATATCTGTTATTCCAAAGGCACTATGAGTTTAACAAATGCATTTAGGTTTTTACTAAAAACCAAAGCAAAAGGACCTAAGCATAGAATACATTTTCTCCTTCTTTTTTCTTAAATGTCTTCTAATTTCTTTAATTTAATTGTTCTGCATTAGAAAAACAAGATATGCTTCCTTTTCTAGTCTAGTTTTGAGTTTTACTTATGGTTACCTTAGAAAGTAAATATAAATTCGAACATAGTTTTATAAAACTACTTCATTGATCTCCTATCACACTCTGTATCTCTTATAATCCTCCTCCTCGAAATAACATACAAACTTTTATGTGCAACTAAGACTTAAATACTACCTAACTACAATCTAATACCTGAAGCCCAATTGTTTGTTTTTAAGGTCTAGTGGCTTTTCTTAGTTTCTGTGAGAGTTAATGTCTTAACTCAGAAAGTAGACATAAAAACATAACGATATTGAAAAGAATCATTACCAGCATAATTAGAAACAACTCCAGATTTCAAATAAGCAGAATTATAATTTTTAAATATTATTCCTTACAACCAGGCTTTAACTTTCATCTTCCTTCAAGTGGCTAAGCCTAAGGGTATGGTGGAATTGGTAGGTGTGGAGGGGGGTTAAAAGAAGCATCCTGCCATTGTTTTATGTAGAGGTTTTTTTTTTTTTCATTATGTCAAGAATGTGCTGAAATTGCTATTGCTGTTTATGTCCTTTCCTTCCATCTCTTCCTCCCTTATTTGTTGTTTCTTTCTTATGCCCTCTCGCCATCCTTCTTTTCTTCTGTCTTATTTACTCTACGGATCTACTAATTGAAGTCCAAAGACCACATATGAGGGTAGTTAAGCTAAATTAGTTTGGATTATTTGCTGTTGTTTCAGGTTTAACAAATTCTTTCTATGACCTAGTCCAGTATCTTCAAACTGTGTTTCCAGGATCTCCAAGTTCTTTGCTTGGCTCCACCCTTCTTTCAATCATAGAGGCTCCTCTTTAATCTTTTTATCTTTCCTGTAAAGTTTAAGGTTTTATTTTTAAAAGGGGTTCCATGACCCCTTGGTTGAAAACCACTGGTGTAGAAGATAACTAAATGTTCTCACATTCTTCTATTGTGATTCTAATTGCACTCAGCATCCCAGAGCAATTTTAAAACAATGTCTCATTTCCCAAATAGCAGTGGAGCTCTATCTAACTAAATTAGTGCTTAAGGGAGGCACTCGGTTGTAATTAATAAAATAAAGTAAAAAAGCTAATTACCAGGCTGGGGACAAGTTTCTGGAAAGAGAGAGCCAAAAGTTGACGTGCACACCATTGCCTTCCCTTCTAGTGCCAAAGCATGCTGGAACTGTTCTTCTGTAAGTCTAACCCAGGGTCCATATGAACCCAGAGGGACAACACAGACACTCAGACGTATCCTAAAGGTGAAAGCTAATTTGTCAGCTCTGCTTTGGAGGAAGTAACCAGAATTTCAGGATTTTTTCAGCTGAGGATAAATATCTACATAATGGACATAAAAATCTTCTTTTAAATACCATTTAAATTATGTATCACCTACCATTTAAATTGTGTGTCATAATACTCATTTTCAGTGTAAGAAGATTTTCTGAGTGTAGAACTCTGACTGCTAAATTTTACATCTAGCCCTGACTCTTCACTTTCATTTTCGTTTATGACCTTCACCAAGTCTCCTTACCTCTTTGTGCCTTAGCTCATCTATAAAATAAAGCACTGAGATCCATTAGGTCCTAGATGTAGATCTACATCATATATTGAATCCTTTTCAGTTCTGAAGATCTAGATGTTTTATATGTTATTGTTTCATATGTCTCTATTTTCCAATTTTTTAAAATGATCATATATTGATGGCAATTTATATGAAGGCTAACAAGTAATATTTTAAAAATTGTGGAAAATGACATTGTTTTTTGTTGTTTTAAAAAGAAAAAGATGCTTGGAAATATTATGCTACCCACTGTGAGCCTGGCTGGAATCCCCACAATCACAACTGCTATAAACTTCAGAAAGAAAAAAAGACCTGGGAGGAAGCTTTGCATTCTTGCCGGTCTGATAACAGCACATTAATAAACATTGCTTCATTAGCAGAAGTAGAGTTTCTTGTAACCCTCCTTGGAGATGGTAAGTACCAAATGTCTTTGATTTAAAGAGGTATGAAATATAATGTAGTCACTATCTTTATTAGTGAAGTTGAAAAGAAGTTAAGCTATTTAAAAGTGATTATTTATGGTACATATATCTGAAGTTTTGAAAACATTAAAAAAACCATGAAACTTAAACCTGTAATTTAGCTTTATGGCCACTACATAGCAGTCATGTGCTATGGTCATGTGATCTAAGTAATAATGGAATTCCTTAGATAAATAATTGGATTTTAATAACTGTAGCCAGTGAAAATGGATAATTTGTATGGTTTGGTGGTTTTCAAGCTGTGTGCCATGGTTCAGGAGCTCTGAGCTCCTGGGCCTGCATCCACGTTCCGTCCATCAGAGCAGGCCTCCCCCTGTGTCATATACTTGACATGGAATTCTTCTGAAAAAGCATTGAAATCACTGAGTTAAAGTAATTTTGTTTTTAATGAAAAAAAAAATCTCCAGAGTCTATGCTGGTCACCTTCTGAAAGTTAGGTTTTAGTTTAGAGTAAAAACAAAAATCCCTCTCTGTCACTTTTTCTCACCTTCTGCATTTGAGATTAAAAGAATCCTGTGGTTGCCTCTGTCTCAATAGTGGCACCTGACCGTTTCTCTCAGCCTCCGAGGGTGTTTTCACCTTATCTGTGCTGTCAAACTTTATTTACTTTTCTGGAAGCCCCATTGCTCCCATTTTAATGCTTCTAAGAGTTTCTGTTCCTTTTTTTTCTCATGAAAAAAAAAAGGAGAGAGAGAGAAAGAAAGAAGAGAAAAAGAAAAAAAGGCAAGAAAAAATTCATTGTAAAGTTTTTTTTTAAGTGCCCTTTTCCTAATCCAGTTGACCTTCCTATTTTTCCTTTCTCTAGGCAAAACTGAAACGATACTGTTCAAATGTACTTTTCATATAGTAGCAGAAACTAATTAGAGTCTCAGCAATTTGACTTGCTTTTAAGCTTTGTCCTTGCATTGGCTTTAGCTCATACTCTGTCTCACTTACAAGGTCTGTGTCAAGCAGATGGGGTAGTATAGAGGGACAGGTTTAAGTAAATATTTTATACTGAGACTTAAAAGGTTTTATCACATGAAGAAATAAAGAAGAAATCATTTATAACAGGCTGGTGCATTATCTCTTTTGCATATAATAGGATTCCTATAATTTACATTTATCTCTTACAGAAAATGCATCAGAAACATGGATTGGTTTGAGCAGCAATAAAATTCCAGTTTCCTTTGAATGGTCTAATGGCTTCTCAGTCACCTTTACTAATTGGCACGCACTTGAGCCCCAAATTTTTCCAAATAGAAGCCAACTCTGTGTCTCAGCAGAGCAATCTGTAAGTTGATTTGTTTGTTTAATGCTTACTTTGCTGGGCTTGTATTGAAGGCTACCTACATCAGGGACTTGAGCTATGGCAGAGACCAAGACAGACACATCCGCTGTTCCTCCTGGGCTTCCGTGCTAGGTAGTAAACGTGCACACACAGGAAAAACATAGTAATTATAGTTGTGATGATAGCTTTGAGGAGATAGGTGACACGATGGTGAACACCTTGTGCTGGAGCCGCTACTTCAGACATAATAGTCAGGGAAGGCTATCCGAAGAGATGACATTTAAGCTAGAACTTGAAAAAAAAAAAACCTCTCTTGAGGAGCAGGGGAAGAACATTCCAGGCAGGGGACAGCAGCTAGTGTAAAAGCCGAAAGGCAGGCTAAGACTTGCCATGTTTAATAATCAAAGAGGAGAGACCAGGAACAATGCAAATATGTGAAGTTTATAGTCCTGGTGTAGAATGACAAAAGGACTTCAAGCAGATAAGGGGCATGGTTTGATTTACATTTTATTTTATTTTATTTTATTTTTTTTTTAATTTATTTTATTGTCTCTTATTTGGGGCTCAAACTCACAAACCATGACCTGAGCTGAAGTTGGAAGCTCAACCAACTGAGCCACACAGGTGCCCCTTGATTTACATTTTTAAAAATACTGTGGCTGTTGCATAGAGAGTAGATTAGAGAGAGACAGAAAATGGAAGCAGAGAAATCAGTCTGGGGGCTACTTCAGTGTTGAACTGGAGTAGTGAATATAGAAACCAGCAGAGAAATTCAAAGATCCCTTGGAGGATAGGAATTGTTTCTGGATTAGATGTCAGGTGAAAGAGAGATAGGTTTTTGGCCTGAGCAATCACCACGTTTGTGGATGATAGTGTCACAGACCACCATGGGGAAGATGTGAGGTGTCAAGAAATTACTCTAGAGACTGATGCGTTTTTTAAAAAATATTTTTATTTATTTCTAGGAAACAGAGAGAGACAGCATGAGCAGGGGAGGGTCAGAGAGAGAGGGAGATACAGACTCTGAAACAGGCTCCAGGCTCTGAGCTGGCAGTCAGCACAGAGCCTGACGCGGGGCTCGAACCCATGAACCATGAGATCATGACCTAAGCGAAAGTCGGATGCTTAACTGACTAAGCCGCCCAGGCACCCCGAGACTGATGGTTTTTAGGCTCCATTATCCTATTAACATAAAAGGATTTCTACAATGTGTTTAACCTCATTGAAAACTGTGAATCCATGGAAAATCTTGCTCTTTTCCTCCCATCAATGTAATAGTCCCAGTGGCCTTAACATCACACTTATTTCTATGCTCTAATCTCTCATTTATCTAAAGCATATGATTTAATGCCAACCCATTTGAAGCATTTATTATATGTTTAGAGTAGACTTAATTTCTTTGATCAGATAGCTACAAAACTCCCTGCTTGAGTTTCAGGAGGATACCATATCAAGTGCAGTTTATTAAATGTTACTTAAGTAGCTTGACAAAGTAATTGGGCCAACCAAACAGAAAATTTCTAAGACTTACTTTTATGGCACATTTCATTGTTTTTCTTTTAGGTTGTTATGGATCTGTTCAGTTACAATTAAAATGCTAAGACAGTTCTCAAGTCACATTTGAAAAGGGACAAACAATGACCTCTCTAAATGTTTATCTTGAGTCTAACTCTGCTGAAAGCCATCCCTGATTTTTCTACAATATTTGATGCTTTATTGGTTTTGAGCTAATTAAGATGACCTTCATTTCCTACTGACATTCTCCTTTTTTCATTTGACAGACATCGGTGTCTCACTTAGCAAGTTCACAGAACAGGAGCCAACATTTGAACAGATAAATTATTTTTAAGAGAGTAAGGACAGGTATTAATACTATAGGATGTGTCAGGACAATGTTGCTATAGGTGTCTTACTTTGGGTTCCCCTTTCTGGCAGCTTAGTAGCTCCTTAAATAGTAAATGCATAAAAAGCAATATTCGTTCCCATGAGGCAGAACTCAATATGAATATGATTATCGTAATCAACAAGTTACCTAAGCATGGATGATGCCTAATTTGAATGTGAGAGCCGAGGAAACTGTTTATTCATTCATCTATCCATCCAATTGTTATTAAGCAAATACAGTATACCTAACAGTATCCTTTAACTGGATGGCTTGCTAGAAGACTCCATGATAGAGGGCTACAGAGCTGCTCTTACAGATGAAGGCGTCAGCCTCCTACACAGTATGTATATTCCCTTAAAACCCTGCACGCCTGAGATACCACCTAAAATTTGAATTGTGTGGTTTTAGCCTAAAGGTCTGACTTGTGTTAAAATAAAAAATTCTTTGGGAGGTTAAAATGTTAATCTGTTAGCAGTTATTGTATTTCATTATTAATGTAGGTTGTTAGAGCAGCTATTTGCAGAACTAGAAGACAGAAAGTATCCACCTGTCATATAAAGAAGAAATGGTGGGGGGGGTGGGTGCTTTGGAAACTTAATAATAAAGTCATTATGGCTTGAACACAAAGTTCCTCTATGATAATGTTATCTATGGTGATTTATGGTAGCTTCCAGGCATTTTCCCAGCATTAGTTTTATATATGTAAGTAGCAAACATTCCATTTAACACTTAGAGGTGGTTGAAGAGAGGAAGCAGCAGCCTCACATGGTCACGAGGATAGTTTCCAAAGTGTGGTCCCCAGACCAACAGCATCAATATCAATTGAAACCTTGTTAGAAATGCAAATTCTTGGGTCCTACCTGACCTATAAAATGAGACATACTGATCATGAGGCCCCATCATTTGCATTTTAGTAACCTTTTCAGATAATTCTGGTCCACAGTAAAGGTAGAGAATATGTGCTCTAACCCAATCTGTTAAAAGAAAAATTGAAAGCAGCTTAATGTACATCTAGGCTGAGCCTGGTATTAAATCCTAGTTTCAAATTTTACTGACTATAAAACCTTGTGCAAAGTATTAAACCTAACCTTTAAAATAGGAATAATAATACCTACCTCACAGCAATGTTGAAATAATACATGAAAATCATCCAGTGTTAAGCCTGGCACACTATCAAGAAACATTAATGGCCCCTCCCCTCATGCCCACCACTCTGGGATTGCACATCTTGGAATTGTTCACATGCTGGAGGGAGCAGGGCCTCCCACTTGCATGTAGAGAGAGAATCAACCCTTCTGATGACAACACGAGGTCCTGACTTATTACCCCATCCTGAAACACTTATTATTAATCATATTTTTATTCAAAATAACTGATGTTGCCTATCCGCATCACTAATGAAGTTAATTCATTCATCTTGTAACATGTTTCCCCTTAGGAAGGACACTGGAAAGTTAAAAATTGTGAAGAAACACTTGTTTACATTTGTAAGAAAGCAGGCCATGTCCTTTCTGACACTGAATCAGGCTGTCAAGAGGTAAGTGCTGTTAACGTTGCATTTAGGTGTATTGAATTCATAACTAGAATAATTTATGCAACAGCAATTTAAACAAATTCTGCCTCATACCTGCTTTTGCTCCCTCTTCGTTCTCTTTCAACTCCCTACTTCCCTCTTTTCTTTCTTTCCTTCCCTCCTTTTTTTTTTCCCTAACTGTGAGCTACTTTCTGACTGTGAGCAATTATCAGATGGGGGCATATGAAGGGTTTACAGCCTTGCAAAAGATTGTTGTCTTGCCATCCTCTTCAACCTAAACTACTTTTCTTTTGAAATAAAAAAACATAACGGTCCTCTTATCCCATCTGTACAAACAATGACTGTCATGTGATGCCCCAGCTTACAGGTGGTTTTCATAGTCTCCCACTGAAGACTGTCAAGAATGAAAAAAAAAATGCATTCCTTTGATGGAGAGTGAACTTCTTCATTCAGACTCCTGCCTTCCTTTCACTCATCTTAAACTTAAATATTTGAATAGAACACAATAATGGCAAGAAGTGAATGTTTGCAATATATTTATTAGTTGGGAAAGAGATGATAAAAATTACTTTCATACTGTAAATAATGAAATATTTTGGATACTTAACATACTTATTTTTAGTACTTAAAAGTACTTTAGTACTTCCTTTCCTTTATCCCACTGCTTCAGTGCACTTCTCTAAATAGTCTGTATGTGTAAAATCAACTTATAAAATATTTCTCACACCATGCACAGAAATAAACTTAAAATGGATTAAATACCTACATGTGAGACCTGAAACCGTAAAAATCATAGAAGAGAACAAAGGCAGTCATTTCTCTGACATCAGCAATAGAAACATTTTTCTAGATATGTCTTTTAAGGCAATAGAAACAAAATAGAAATAAACTATTGAGACTACATCAAAATAAAAACATTTTTCATAGTGAAAAAGCCATAAAAAAAAAACAAAAAAGCAACCTATTGAGTGTGAAAATATATTTGGAAATGGTATATTCAATAAGAAGTTAATATCCAAGATATATAAAGAAGTATACAAGTATACACCAAAAAATCTCCAAATAATCCAATTAAAAATGGGCAGAGGTCCTAAATAGACATTTCTCCAAAGAAGACATACAGATGGCCAACAGTTACATGAAAAGATGTGTAGCATCACTCATCATCAGGGAACCACAATGAGATCACCTTACCACCTGTCAGAATGGCTAAGATCAATAACACAAGAAATAATAAGTGTTGGTGAGGATGTGGGAAAAAAGTAATCCTCATGAACTCAGGCATTCTTAGTGGGAATGTAAATTGGCACAGCCACTGTGGAAGACAGTATGGAGGTTTCTTAAAAATTAAAAATAGAAATACCATATGATCCAGTAATTCCAATACTGGATATTTACCCAAAGAAAGCAAAAATACTAATTTGAAAGGATATGCTGCTATGTTTATTGCAACATTATTTACAATAGCCAAGATATGGAAGCAACCTAAGTTTCTATCAAAAGATGAATGGATAAGGAAGATGTGTTGTACACACACACACACACACACACACACACACACAAATAATTCACGACCATAAAAAAGGATGAGATTGTGCCATTTGCAATAACATGAGTGGACCTAGAGGGTATTATACTAAGTGAAATAAGCCTGAGAAAGACAAATACCATATGATTTCACTTATATGTAGAATCTAAAAGAGTAAATGAATTAACAAACAAAAAGCAGAATCAGACCTATAAATACAGAGAACAAACCGATGGTTGCCTAGGGGAGGGAGTGGGGAATGGGCAAAATGAACATTGGCTGTAGCCTTCCAGTATGGAATGAATATGTCACCAGTTATGGAATGAATATGTCACAGGAATAAAAGGCACTACATAAGGGAGAAAATTTTCTTGATAATTTCAAAGCAAAAAAGAGAAAGAGAAAGAAAGAAAGAAAGAAAGAAAGAAAGAAAGAAAGAAAGAAAGAAAGAAAGTTACCCTTTCCCCACCCCCCACTCCTAGTCAATTTTGGGGGATTGTATAACATAAGCAATTGTTTCAGTACTGTCATCATCATTTCATTTAAAATGAAATGGCACCTCATGTACAAAAGATATTCACAAATATAATCAATTATTCTTCCCACTTTCATTGTGTGGACAAAGGCTTGTAGTAAGGAGCCTTTGTTTTTCTGGTTATTACGATGCCTCATTCCCCTTCCCCTTTCCTGGAGTCTGTTCAGTTCCTAGATTTTTGGTTTTACATAGCAGCCTGTGATCTGAAAACTACTAATGAAGAAGGAATACTTTGTTAGAAAGGTCAAATTGTCAGCCTTCCTCCGCCTGTCCTTCCAAATTCAAAAGCAGTCTAACCTCCCACCCCATCTGGAGTGATCCAGGGGGTTCTGACCAGAGCTGTCAATTACTCACACAGATAAGGTTATGCAGAGATGTTCAGGGAGTGAGTTCAGAGCACATCCTGGCTGGCAGGATGTGGAACTCCTGTGATCCACACCTCATTTAATAATATGTTTTGAACAAAAATAACTGAGTTCTAAAACAAGGTTTTCTTTAATTTACTGTAAGACTGAGACCTTTTCTAAGAAATATAGCAGAAATCATTTTATATCTGATCAAAATCTGGCAAGTATTGGCATGACACAGACACAGAATAAAGTGTAGTTTAAAACTGGCGAATACATAAAAATAGGTAGATGTAAGTGATATGACTTTATAATAATGGAAGAAAAGGGACTAAAATAACTCAGTGAAAATATAGAAAACTAATGAATGCATGTCTTCTGTACTATATGATTTTAAAGAACAGAGCTACCCTTCAATGCTGTCTGGGTGGAGGTATGGAACTACGTATTTATCATTTTTGTCTAAGTGCCAAAGCTTGCTTTGTTCTCTCTCAAAGGCTCACCAGTTGGTTTAGGAATAATTTTTACAAATATATATATTTGTTTGTAAATATATACCTATACTTATACATGTTTGTCATATTTATATTTAAATACATATATACAACATATTGTATATATTGTGCGTATATATACAACATGTATGTATGTATGTATACATGTATATATATTTATGTATACAACATGTATGTATATATACGCACAATATATAAAAATACATATACATTTAAATGTATATATACATATCCATATGTATGTATATATTTATGTGTATAAATACATATGCATATAGTTATGCATATAAATAATATATACATATATTTATATTGTATGCATATATTTAGCCAGTCTCTATTTGGAAACATCATCTGCTCAAGACCATTTTGGATTATACCAGAATTGGATTCCAGGCCAGCTAGTTCATTAGCTTGTGACTTCATCTAGGTCTCTAACTTCAGAATATCTCAGTGAGATAACATGAAATAAGCAATATGAAACTAAGTTGAAAAAAAATATGCACTATTATCTAAATACATATGTCCTCTTTGCTCATATTGAGTTCTTAGATCTATTTAAGGCCTCTGCCTGCATTGTCTCCCTTTGATTCTCAGAACAACTCCATGGATACTATTATTATCTTCATTTTACAGAGGAGAAAATTAAGACATGCAGAGATTAAATAAAGTTTCACAGTAGTAGAGCCAGTATTCAAACCCATGCATTCTGCCTTCAAAGCCAAGTCTTAGTTTCTACCATCCTGCAGGAAGCATTAGTATGAAACTCTCTAAGTCTGAACAGAGAGAAAGAGAGAGATCTTGAGTGAGTGCTGCTTTATTTTCATTTGTTTTAGGTTTTAAGATTTCAATTAATTAAAACTTTCAGGTTTTAATAATTAATTAAATAAATATAGAAGTGGCTGTAGCTAATGCCATTACCAGGTAGAATACTAAGTTTTGAGTTTTGAGTGGGTCAGAGAAGAAAGTTATGTAAGTAGTAAATGAGAATACACAAAAACACTATTTTGCTGTTTAAATCAGACTATGTTCTTAATTTTCTATTTCCATTTTGAAGGGATGGGAGAGACATGGTAGATTCTGTTACAAAATTGACACTGTCCTTCGAAGCTTTGATCATGCCTCCAGTGGTTATTACTGTCCTCCTGCACTTGTAACCATTAGAAACAGGTAAGATAGAAATTTTTTATCAGAGACATGACTGTACTTTTTTGACAGGAGGGCTCCTGGGATGATAAAATCTAGCCCTAATCAGTAATTTGTCAAAATCTAAAGTGTACATTCGAATATTAAATTATTTAAACTATTGATTGAGATGAACTTAAATCACACAATGTTGTTCCTAAATCAATTTTTGAGTAACTGAGTAAAATTTAAGATAACTTTTACTTTCCATAAAGATATATTAATTATTCAGCTTTGCTAATATATTGAATCATATTTAGATTTTATCTAAATGCTTGTAATGGAAAGAAATACGTTATTTAAAAGCTATGTTTTTAATGTAATGTGTGAGTTATGTAGGGTTTTTCTAAAAAACAAAAGTAAGTATAGCTAAACTGGAGGATTTTCAAATGCTCTCCCCATTGCTTCTTAGCTCTGTATTCGTTTAGATACAGACTTCTCTGTTCACAGGTGTCTTCTCCATACCAGCAAAGAAACTGCCCTTTTGACACTCTACAGAATTTGCAATATGCTATAGATTTGTAATAGGGAATAAAAGTACCAACAATGACCTTGGTGTCACTATCAATGCTAGGAGAACAATGAGGGCTGGGAAACAGACTCCTCCAAAGTGAAGACAGAAATAAGGTAGAACCCATTAGTGGTTGCTTGGAAAGTTATACCTGCAAAGCTAGTCATTTGCTTTTTTACTGAGGCTATTGCCTTTCAAGATATCCACCAAAGACCAGAAACAGACAATTGATACTACAGTTTTATCTAGAGGCTCTTCCTCTATTATCCTCTAGGTCTAATTTGTAAAAGGGATTATGTGCTTTCTCTGCTCTCCCTACAGAGGAAGTCAACATTGAAAGCCACCAGTATTTCCTTCTTCCTCTTACTTTCTTTCCCAGTCTTTCCTCCAAACCATGCACAGAATTCATGTGCATGCACATGCATGTGCGCGCGCGCACACACACACACACACACACTACTACTGGATTGACAGCAGTTCCAAAAGAAATTGTGTGACGAAACATTTTGTGCTCAGGAGATCCTTCCTTCAACAATGGCACCACCCTTGATATATCTCAGTGTTGTTTTTAGTTCTACCTTGCTCCTTCTCAGAATAGCTGGCAGGCAGAAGGAAGCGTTTATCCTCAACTTACTCACCCACCCAAAAGATTTCAAGAGCACCTTGGGTTAGAAGCCCTCCAGTAAGTGAGCTAACACTGGACTTTATTCAGGATCCTGATCAGTGAAGCTATCTATGCTCTTTTGTTAATTATAACATAATTATATTTTTCACTAAAGAAAATAGTCTAATTGTTTCACCTGCTTCTTATGTCTTATTCTTTCTTTCCTTTTTTTGTGTAATATTCATTGAATACCTGTCACATACCTAGCACTGTGCTAATTACTTTTCATATGCTATTTGATAACGCAAAAAAACCAATAGTCAAGCATTTATTAGAAAAGTATTTATTAAATACCTATGTTGTGAGAGGCACCATATAAACACTGGCATGCTGTACAGAAGAAATAAAAGGCATGCTATTATTGTCCTGGTGCTACCTAGAGGCGAGCACCTAAAGAGGTAGAACATAGAAACATAGCGAAGAAGGTGAAAGAACACACTAAGTAGATAAATTCAAAGGGACATTGCAGGTAACCTATAATACCAGAGTGACCCAAGTAAGGCAGAAATCAATGTTCAAATGTTTCCATTTCTTTTTTCTTTTCTTTTCTTATTTGAGAGAGAGAGTGTGAAAGAAGGGGAAAGGAGTAAGAGGGGAGAGAGAGAGGGAGAGAGAGAGTGAGAGACAGAGACACACACACACACACACACACAGAGAGAGAGAGAGAGAGAGAGAGAGAGAGAGAGAGAGAGAGAGAGAATCTTAAACAGGCTCCATGCTCAGCACACAGAGCCCTAGGTGGGGTTCCATCCCTTAACCCTGAGATCATGACCTAAGCTGAAATCGAGAGTGGGGCACTCAGCCGAATGAGCCACCCAGGGGCCCCCAAATGCTTTATTTTCTAGGAATCCTGGAGATCTCATGCAATAACAAAGAGTCTGAAAAAAAAATACTACTTGGTTTCATTTCCCCCAAAACTGGATATAAGAATATGTTATAAATAATTCGTTTCTTTGATAAACTAACCCTACAACAGAATTATAAGAGAAATATTTGTTTTCATTCCACCCACACCCTTGTAGGCCCACCCAGGTAATTTTGTGCCAGAATGCAACTCAATGAACAGTCAAGACCCTGCATTGCTACTGTTAGCCCTAGGGAGGCATCTCTCCTAGACAGTTACCACACATGTACACTGCCCTGCAGACATGCCTATATCCAAAGCAATGACTACAACACAGGAGATGCAAGTTGATGAAAGGAAGGGCCCCATGCTCTTAATTGTTATTCATTCAGATTCCATCAGGTAAGAAACAAAGCCTCCCACTGTACCCTACTCTTTGAGTGACAAAACACAACAAAATATTTCAACAACATCTTTTGTCTGAGAAGATTAGGCAGTAGATAGAAAGTCTTCTCAAATCCAGAAGTGTCCATTAGTAGCCTGGGTAGTCATTTTCTTCCATTACTGATTTCCTGTTTGAGTTAAGACACTCCTGTCACTCACCAGTGCCCAACCTTGTAGTTGCTAATTGATTTTCCACTCTTCTGCACAACTGAGCCACAGATTTGATGGGCACAATTAGAACCACCTGCTACCAATTACTTATTTCTTTTGTTATTGGGCAACTGCTCCTGGTCTAGGACTTTTAACACTTTGTGGAAGAGAGAAGGGAAGAAAAACAGATCCTTATTTCTGAATAACAGATTGTTTATTTTCTTGCTAACTATTCCAAAATGTTTTCAGGCCTGGACACTTTATTTCCAGGTAGGGCATGACTGTAAATCTTGAGTTCCAGAGTTACCGTGGATAATTGTCTACGGGCACATGTATCTAAATTTTAAATCAATTAGCCATGGAATGTTTACTCCAAAAGAATCCAGAGGTTCCTGGGTAGCTCGGTTAAGGTTCTGACTTTAGCTCAAGTCATGATTTCATGGTTCTTGAGTTCAAGCCCCACATTGGGCTCTGTGCTGATAGCTCAGAGTCTGGAGCCTGCTTCAGATTCTGTTTCCCTCTCTGCCCCTCCCCTGCTCCCACTCTCTCTATGTCTCTCTCTGTCTCCAAAAATAAATAAACATTAAAAAATAAAAAATATAATAATCCAAATGACATTCAATTTTGTGAATTTTACCAGAAGTAAGAAATCCTATAGTATTTCATTTTCTCCTAGACTTAACTCTGCATTATTTCAAGGCATTTTTACAGCTCTGCTATTTTCCTGCAACCACCATACCCCCTAAATACTTTTGCAGTTAATTTTTTTATTGTGATAAAACATAAATTTTATCATTATAACCATTTTTAAGTGTACAGTTCAGCAGCAATAAGTACAGTTGCAGTATTGCACAATCATCATCGCCATCCATCTCCCTAAATTTTTTCATCTTTCCAAACTGAAATTCTGTGTCCGTTAAATAATAACTCCCCATTTTCCCTTGCCCCCAACTCTGAAGACCCATTATTCTACTTTCTGCCTATGAGGATGACTACTCTAAGTTAACTCATAAGTTGAATCATGTAACAGTTATCCTATTGTGCCTAGTTTATTTCATTTAGTCTAATGTCCTCACCTTTTGGCTCTTGTGAATAATGTTGCTATAAACATGAATGTATAAATATCTTTAGAGTTTCTGCTTTCAATTCTTCTGGGTAATATACCCAGAAGTGGAATTTCTGGAGATTTGATAATTCTATTTTTAATTTTTTGAAGAACAGGCATAATGTTTTCCATATCAGCAGCACCATTTTACATTCCCATCAGCACTGCACAAGGGTTCCATATCCTCCACATCTTAGCCATCACCTGTTTTTTGTTTTTGTAAAATAGCCATCTTAATGGGTATGAAATCGTATCTCATTGTGGTTCCAACTTACACTTCCCTAATGATTAGTGATAATGAGTGTCTTTTCATGTGCTTATTGGTATCTGTATATCTTCTTTGGAGAAATTTCTGTCCAAGTCTTTTACCTATTTTTTAATTGGAGTATTTATTCATTGTTGTTGAGTTGTAGGAGTTCTTTATATATTCTGGATATTAATCCTTTAGCAGATACATAATATGCAAATACTTTTTCCTACTCCATCAGTTGCATTTTCACTCTGTTGATGTCCTTTAATGCACAAAGTTTTTAGTTCTGATTAAATCCAATTTATTCATTATTATTTTCTTGCCTGTGTTTTGGTGTCATATCCAAGAAATCATTGCTACATACAATGTCACGAAAAATTTCCCTATGTTTTCTTCTAAGAGTTTTATAATTTTAGCTTTTGTGTTTACGTCTTTGATTCACTTTCAGTTAATTTTTGTAACTGGTATAAAGTAAGAAGAATCCAACTGCATTCTTCTGCATGTGGATATCCAGTTTTTCCAACATCATTGTTGAAAAGGCTGTCCTTTTCCCATTGAACAATCTTGGCATCCTTGTGGAAAATCATTTAACCATATATACAAGGGTTTATTTTCTGGGTTCTCTTTTCTATTCTATTAATATATGTATATCTTCATGCCAGTACCACACTGTTTTGATTATTGTGCTTTCAATAAGTTTTGAAATCAAAGTTGTGATTTCCTGTTTGTTTTTGCTGTTAGAGATCCCTTGAAATTCCATATGAATTTTAAGATGGATTTTCCAATTTCTGAAAAAGACATCATTGAGATTTTGGCATGGGTTGCATTCATATGGAGTAGTATGGACATTTAAACAATTGGTTTTTCAATCCATGAACATGGGATGTCTTTCCATTTATTTGTGTCTTCTTCAATATCTTTCAGTAGTTTTGTAGTTTTCAATGTACAAGTCTTTTGCCTCCTTTGTTAAGGTATTTTTTAAATTTTTGATGCTATTATAAATGAATTGTTTTTGTAGTTTCCTTTTCAGATTGTCCTTTGTTAACATATAGAAATGCAACTGATTTTTGTGTGTTGACTTTGCATCCTGAACTTTGCTAAATTTATTAGTTCTAACACTTTCTGTAGAATGCAGTTAACTTTCTTTCTTAAAACATATTTTAGTTATCCTCTTTAAATTATGCAATATAAACATTCTCATTAGTATAAGTTCAAACAAGCCAGAAGAACATAAATGAAAAAGTAAAAGTGACCTCTCACCTCCACTTCTCCCTCCCACCAATCCCATTGTTCTCCCATTAACAGTTAACAAAGGTAACTGCGACCATTAACAGTCTGAAGTCTGCCGCCGTTAACAGTTTGGAATTTGTTCTTCCAGGTTTAATTCTTGTGTCTATGTTAAGTATCTTTTCTAAGTCTATATTTCTCTTCTAGTCTTTTGCAATAAATAATACCCAAAGACTTAATATTTCTAGTTCTTGAAGAATGCCAGTAAAAACTTCTTGAAATAATAATCATGATGCATGTCTCCTATTTTAAAACAATGATATTCTATTTGTATTCTTTATTTAAAAGAAAGAGAAATTTATCATTTTTGTATTCATTCAGCAATAGAGTCAGTTATTTGAATATGGTATTTAAAATGTTAATAACTGTGTTATTAGAAGAAATCCCATTGCAATATCTCAGTTCAAAATTGAATACCTCATAACTGGATCACTATGTGTAAAGATTACTGCTATTTTTTAAAATTGAAATAAATCCTCTAGTGAAGCTACATCCAGTTCATCACTTTTTTTCAATCTCTTGTTTTAGGTAATAAAAACATAATCATTAAGTACTGCTGTCTGCTAAGGATAGTATTACTCATAGATAAGAAACATCTTTTTCAACTATACTTGTCACTGGCTACATGGATGAAGAAATATTTCCAGAGATCAAATATAAAATATTTCATTTTGAAGTGTGCATTTTTTGAAATGCAAAATTTGTTTTGAAATGAAAAAATCATAAGTGTATCCCAAAAATATGTATCACTCTCTTCAAGTTGCATTTTTTATTAAAATGTAATGTTTAGCACCGTGAGTAACAATTTCTTGTCAAGCTGATGGAAATTCAAGACATATTTTTCTTATTTATATTAAAAATGAACATTTGGTTTCTTAACGTTTTTAAGGAGTTGATTGGGAAAAATTTTTTTCTGATTTTAAGGATTATTTCCCTAAAACTTTGATTTTATGGGTAGTTACACAAATGCAAACAAAGTATTTTATCATTTGTGTTTTTCTAGAAAATAACAAGTTTTTACTTTACTAAACTCCTTAGATATAATATGTTATTCTGGTCCAAATAATAATATGAAAATCTATACATATGGTTACTTTTTGTTCCTTAAGTCATAACATTTGAATTAAATAATCTAGTGAAACCAGGCAAAAAGGCCAGATATAAAAAAACTCTGGAATATCCTCAAATGAAGAATTCTAAACACAAGGCCAAAAAAGACTTTAAAAGATCATCTGCTCTATTACTGTAAGCCAGAGTTTTCACAACCCTTTTAAATGTTTGGAACCAAATAGTGAGTGGTAACAAGTATAGAATACCCTCTTGTTTCTTTATCAGTTGGAAACAGACACTCAAATGGCTGCATGCTCTGACCCAGAGTTAAGTTCTTAGAATATGTAATTCAAGAGAAAGACATATTTGCTGAACTTCTTGATTAACAATGCTATCTTTTAAGCTGTACCAAGAAAACTAGAGTTCTGATTTGAAGGTTTTAGGATCTAATGTATGAGTACTATATGCAACTACTTAAAAGATGCTTGCCAATTTAAAAAGCACAGGGTTTCTATTGTTTTAAGGAATCATAAATAGAGATAAGATAGCAAATCAGAGTGAACTAAATAAATTTAAAACCAACAGGGAACAAGAGCAAAATGTTGTCATGAATAATGATACCAGTGACCAAGTTTACAGACAATGTTATTTCTCTCCATTATCCGATAAATGCCATAGTACAAGGTCATGGAAGAGCCAGCAATGTCCCCTGGGTTTAGAACCGGCACAGTGAATAGTGGTCTGGCCATAGCCTCCACAATGCAGTGCCTTGCTAGCCTCCTAGGACAGCAGTTTAAGGCATCGGCTGGGCATGATAACAATGCTACTCTGTCTCAGAGAGGAGAAGGAAAAGCAGATTCTAAATTATGAGAGGATGAACCATTGGAAGTGTAAGGAAAATTACAATAACACCTAGACAATATTTAGTTTTATGTACCATCCTTTTGAAGAAAGATTTTTTACATTTAAAACACTATATTTACATAAAATTCTGCCACTGCAATCTGGTTAAAAAAGAGCTTTACTAGTTTTAAATGTTTGCTTTGTAGATTATTAATAGTACCTATAGGAAATATTTAGTAAAGCATAATAAAAATCTATATGCCCTGCAAAGATGAGTATCATAGATGCCTAAGATTACTAAATATGGCTAGTGATGTTCATAAGGCAGTTAAAAATTTTACATCCTTGTGTTCTTTTCTCCCCTCCTCCCATTTCCCTTGAAGCTTTTCTGTTCTTGAATGATCCCATTGCTTTTGTTTCCTTAAGCAACTTAAAGATGCATGGTAATGAAAAACTTCCAGAATTGGATGAAAAAAAGTCTAATTTGCTTTCTTTTTAAGGTTTCCTGGGTAATTTCATCAGGCTTTCCCTTTCTCATTGACTCAGCAGTTCTGGCCAAAAGTCATCACTTTAGAAATGTGTTTCTTCAAAACTTCATGTGTATTAAAAATAAATTTTTCAAGCTTAGCTTAAAATTTCAATGCTAGTTAAATTTTAATACTCACATTTTTCTATTAGGTATTCATGTGGAAGCATATACACAAATTTTCCAGATTCCACTTTTGATGCATTTATATTGGGGAAGGAGCACTGCCACCAATCAATGAACACTAATTCATTCAGCTGTGTGGGGAAAATATTGGTGGGTGCACATCCTTGGATTAGTTCCTAGGGTTTTAAATTTATCTCCAGTGAATATGCCCATCTGAACACATTTGAATAAGCCAAGGACTCCATGTGCTTATGAACAAACTGATTTGGGATACGTAAAATTGCTACTCCAAAACCTGCTCCATTCTCACCAGGCAAGTGTGGTGGGTGGGTGCATGTGAAGTCCATGTTGGCAGATGCTCAGGTCTCCTCCCCACTACTAGTTCCCCACTGCATGCACATTATAGCGAGGTATGTGCTATGTGGCCTAATTACAAAAATAGGGCACTTGCTATGCCTAGAAATATATTGCCAGCTTTATGGGCTTTACCACCTATATTCTGAAACCGGAACTGGACTCTATTCCTTGAAATAATTAAGCCCTGTTGTTGAGACTCAAATTCTCCTCACTCATCTATTTCTGAGCATTGCAGTGACATTTGGCATGTATTAGTAATGTTCAGGGTCTATGAGTATTTTTCTGCCCCATGTTCTGAAGAATTCATCAGAAATGCTTATTCTGGTGGGGGAAAGGGAGAGAGACAAACCATGAGAGAGAGACTCTTGAATGCTGACAAAAACTGAGGACTGATGGATGTGGGGGGCGGGGATGGGCATGGAGGAGGACACTTGCGGGGATGAGCACTGAGTGTTATGTGGAAACTAATTTGACAATAAACTATTTGTAAAAAAAAAATGAAAAAAGAAATGCTTATTCTGGTGCCATTCTGTGCACCTCATTATGCTTTAATGACAATTTTTCATTGCCCCAAAACTTACTATAACCATTTCCTTTTTCCGTTTTTAAGGTTTGAACAGGCTTTTATTACCAGTTTGATCAGTAGTGTGGCAAAAACGAAGGACAGTTATTTTTGGATAGCTCTTCAAGATCAAAATGACACAGGAGAATACACTTGGAAGACAGCAGAGGGGCAGAAGTCTGAGCCAGTGCAGTACACACACTGGAATGCATATCAGCCTCGTGAGTAGAGGGAAATATAATGCCACCCTTCCCTCCTATTTTCTTTGCTCAAAATTCCTTCAACCCTGTGATCCGCCTCCTTTGGTGCTTCCTTAATGTTTTCTTAATGCCTAAATCAATTAAAACAATTACCACAGGTTCTCAGGGGGTAACATGTGGCTGGCCATTTTTAAAAGTATGATGCATGTGACATTTGACAGGTTCAAGGTATAAATTCATTGCTCAACACCACACATGCTTTTATTAGCAGGAAGTCCATTTTCTTCCTCCTAAAGGTTTTTACCCAGCCTCCCCCTTGATTGTCCAAGGATATCAGGGGCTTACTCAGTCCAGACTAGTCTGATATACTTCAAAACACAGTGAATGGGCACATATGGATACATCTAATCAGTCCACGGTCACTGCCGCTTTGCTGTTGAATGCTGACCCATTACTTAGGCAACACTCCTGTTAATCCATCTCCTCCATGGACTTCTGTGATCCTTAGCCAGGATTTCAGAGTTGCTCTATTAGTTCATCCTCATATGCTCAGCTCTGGATCCCCAAACATGAAATTGTGCCAGGTTAGTCAATTCCAAAGAAACTAATGACTTCAGCCTCAAAGTACACTAGAACTAGCCCCTTTGGAACAAGCTTTAGGCCCTTAGGTAACAAGCCTAGACCCAACACCCCTTTACATCAGCATGAATTCCTATTTGGATTCCTTGGTCCCTTTCTTACTTGTGGACCTCAGTCAGGGCCACCCAAGAGATGATAGGCAATAGGTTACCTCTAAATGTATTTCTGGAGGAAATGGGTTAGGAGGCCTCAGGCTCTTCCATGAGGAAAGATAGGTATTATTATAATACTATCAAAGTAATTTTCTTATATCAAATGTATAATAATAATTAGTCAAAGGACTAAATATACCAATTAAAAGAGACTTTCAGAGCAGATCAAAAAACAAGACCAACTGTTTGTTGACTATAAGAAACCCACTTTATAAAAGAAAGGAAAAAATATAAAGGCACATGTAGATTGAATGTAAAAGGAAGGAGAAAGATATACTATGCAAATACTTATAAAAAGAGAGCAGGAATAGCTATATTAATGTCACAGAGCAGACCTCAGAATACGGAAATTTTTCAAGGATTAAAAAAAGGGATATTATATTATGGTAAAGGAGTAGTACTCTAAGAAAACGTAACAGTCCCTGATGTGTATGAACCCAACAGCAAAGTATCAAAATACATGAGCAAAAAACCTGATAGAACTGCAAAGAGAAATATATGAATCTATTATAGATGGAGACTGTAACATTCCTCTATCAGAAATGGACAGATCCAGCACAAAGAAAATCAGTAAGGACAAAGTTGAACTCAATAGTACCACCGATTAACAGGATATAATTGATATCTATAGTCTACTTAATCTATCAGTAGCAAATTACACATTCTTCTCAAGCTCACATGAAATGTTCACTAAAATAGACCACATACTTGCCAAAAAACATACCTTAACAAGTTTATCTATCTATCTATCTATCAATCTATCTATTTATTTTATACTTTATTGTCAAGTTGGTTTACATATAACACCCAGCGCTCATCCCAACAAGTGCCCTCCTCCATGCCCATCACCACACTTCCCCTCACACCTTAACAAATTTAAAAGAATAGAAATCATATAATGTCTTCTCCTGAGCCACAGTGAAATTAAACTAGAACCCAATAATAAAAGGATAGCTGGAAAATTCCAAAATATTTCAAGATTAAACAACACATTTCTAAATAACATGTGGGTCAAAGAAGAAATCTAAAGAGTAATTTTAAAACATCTTAAGCTAAATGAAAGTGGAAATCTAAAATCAGAACTCTAAGCTTCTACCTTAGGAAACTAGAAAAAGAAGAGAAAATTAAATCCAAAGTAAGCAGAAGAAAATGAATAAAAATAATTAGAGCAGAAATCAATAAAATTGAAAGCAGAAACTCCATAAAGAAAGTCAACAAAACCAAAAGCTGGTTCTTTGAAAAGATCAATGAAATTGATAAGCCTGTAGTCAGGCTCAATAAAAGAAGAGAGAAGACACAAATTACTAGTATCACAAATAAAAGAGAAGACATCACTACAGATGCAGGGACATTAAAAGGATAATAAAAGAATATTATGAACAACTCTATATCCACACATTTGATAACCTAGATAAGACTGACCAATTTCTTTAAAGATGCAATCAACCAAAATACATGCAAGAAGAAACAGACTATCTGAGTAGGCCTATTGCTATTAAAGAAATTGAAATAAAATTGATAACCTTCCCAAACAGAAAGCATCAGGTCCACATTGGTTCACTGGTGAATTCTACCACATATTTAAGGAAGAAATTATGCCAGTTCTCTACAATCTCTTCCAGAAGACCAAAGCAGAGGGAATACTTCCTGTCCCATTCTAAGGACAGAATTACCCTCATACCAAAATCAGACAAAGATATTGCAAGAAAAGAAAACTAAAAAACAATGTCTCTCATGAACAAAACAGCAAAATTCTCAATAAAATAATAAATTGAATCCAATAATGTAAACAAAGAATTATACACCACAATCAAATGAGATTTATTCCAGTTATACAAGGCTGGTTCAACGTTCAAAAATCAATTAGAGTAACCCATCACATCAACAGGTGATAAAAGAAAAGTCATATTATCATCTCAATAGATGGTGAAAAACACTTGACAAAATCCAATACATATTTATTTTAAAAACTGTTAGCAAAGTAGGAATAGAGGGGAACTTCTTCAGCTTTACAAAGAACATCTACAAAACCCACAGATACCATAATTAATGGGGAGAAACTAAAAGCTTTCCCACTAAGATCAGGAACAAGGCAAGGATATTCTCTATCAACCCATCTTTTAAACATTGTACTAGAAGTCCTAGCTAGTAGGGCAAAAAATGCAAATAAAAAGCATACAGATTGGGAAGAAATAAATAAAACTTTGTTCACAGATGATAAGACTGTGTCTATGTAGAAAATAAGAGTCAATGAAAAAATCACTTGGATAAGTGATTATGGCAAATTGCAATATGAAAGATTAATAAACAAAAGTTAATTGCTTTCCTGTATAACAGCAATGAACAAATGAAGTTTAAACTTAAAAATATACTATCATTTACATTATCAGCCCCCAAAATGAAATACTTGTATAAAAATGTAATGGAATATGTACAAAGTCTATGAGGAAAACTATAAACTTTAATGAAAGAGATAAAAGAAAAAGTAAATAAATGTAGAGATCTTCCATGTTCATGGACAGAAAAACTTGATATTGTCAAGATGTCAGTTTTTCACAAAGTGCCCTATAGATTCAACACTCCCAATCAAAATCCCAGGAAGTTATTTTGTGGATATTGACAAACTGATTCCAAAGTTTATGTGGAAAGGCAAAAGAACAAGAAGAGCCAATTAAATATTGATGTGGAAGAACAAAGAGAACTGACACTACCTGACTTCAAGACTTAGTATAAAGCTAGAATAATCAAGACAGTGCAGTATTGGCGAGGAGGAAGAGTGGGGGACGGAACAGGTCAGTAGAACAGAATAGAGAGCCCACGCATTGACTGACATAAACATGGAGCTAAATGTGAATCCCAAAGCTGTAATTCCCTAGAGGATAACATAATAGAAAAACCTAGATGTCCTTCGGAAAAGCAATGACTTATGACGTTTTAGATATAACACCAAAGGAACAGTCTATGAAAGAAACAGTTGATTTGCTGGACTTCATTAAAACTAAAAAGTTCTGCTCTGAGACAGTGCCAAGAGAATGAGAAGACAAGCTACACACTAAGACAAAATATTTGCAAACACCACATCTGATAAAGGACTGTAATCCAAAATATACAAAGAATTCTTAAAACCCAACAATAAGAAAATGAAGGACAAGAATTAAAAATGGACAAAAGACCTTAAATAAAGATATATAGATGGCAAGTGAGCATATGAAAATATGTTCAACATCATATGTCATTAGGAAATTATAAATTGCAACAACAATATACCTACTAAAATGACCCAAATCCAAAACACTGATGAGGATATGGAACAATGGGGACACTCATACATTGCTGGTGGGAAAGCAAAATAGTATATTACTTTCAAAGACAATTTGACAGTTTTTTACAAAACTAAACATACTTTCACACACTCCTAACAATCACACTCCTTGGTATTAACCCAAATAAACTGAACACTGATATTCACGCAAAAATCTACACATAGGTTTTTATTTAAGCTTTATTTATACTTGCCAAAACATAAAATTAATCAAGATGTCCTTTAGCAGGTGAATGGATAAACAAAACATGGGACATCTGTATAATGGAATATTATTCGCTGCTAAAAAGAAATGAGCTATAAAGCCATTAAAAGACATGGAAGAAACTTAAATGCATATTACTAAGTGGAAAAGGCCAGTTGAGAAGTCTAAAAACTATATGCTTCAAACCATTGGACACTCTGGAAAAGGCAAAACTATGAGACAGTAAAAAGATTACTAGTAAAAAGTGGTTTCCAGGGGTCAGGGGATGGAAGGGATTAACAGGCCGAGCTCAGAGGATTTCGGGGGCAGTGAAGCTATTCTATATGTACACAATGGTGTACATATGTAATTATACATTTGACCAAACCATACAATGTACAATGCCAACAATGAAACCTAATGTAAATCATGGATTTGGGGTAGTAATTATGTGTCACTGTAGGTTTTTACAAATGTACCATTGTGGTATGAGAGGTCAGTAGTGGGAAAGTTTTTACCTATTTGAGGTAGGAGGTATAAAGGAAGTCAGTACTTTCCACTCAGTTTTGCTCTGAATCTGAAATGCTCTAAAATATATAGTTTATTATTCCCATTAAAAAACTATACTTTTTAAAGATGCCTGTAAGGTGAAGTTAAGACAAATTAGATTTTTTTGTGTGTAAACATCAGCTTAGAAAATGTATACAGAAACTTGGTGACCCTGCTTGGCTCCAAATGAGAAACATCATAATTCACTCAGTAAACAACATTCTCATTCTACAAATCTGTGAATATTATTAAAATGTAGAGAATAGTGAAGTTCCATGTCATACTATTACTGAAAAAAAAAAAGCTCTGGTTTCATTTCTAATATACTTTGGAATTTTGTTAGGAATGTCTATACCTGTCAAAATAAATTAATACATTTTGAATAGACAAAATCTTGGTTCTTAATGTTACCTTCCTTGGGGCGTATTTGGATATCTAAAATCTGGAACTGAAGCAGAGCTCCTTGTCATTCATAAGTTTCTGCTGTAATTTATTTGAGTGGCACTACTCTTTTCCTCTTCTCCCTGAAGCAAAAATAATATCATGATGCTCAGTTTGGCTGCTCATGCTGACTGACATTGAGTAAATTGTCTCTGAATAAGATGAAAATGTAAATCTTTTTTTGAAGAAAATAGCAATATGAAAGCCTCTGTGTTTCCTTTCTTCTTTTAAATTGCAGTTTGCAGAAATGCCATCCTAAATCACTTTTTTTTCCTGCCTGTCACAAAAGTATCCATTAACTTCATCCTCATGTCAGAATCTTAATCCAGCCCAGACCGACTATATAAATTGACCACTGAATAGGAAGCCTACAGTTTTTTTTATAAACTTAGCCAAGAGTCTGTCCTTATGTCATATCATCAGAATATTCAATCTGTGGGGATATCACGGTTCTGCCACTTTGTTCAACATTGTATTATGTTCACCAGATAGTGTAATGACCCACCATATACCCATCACCCAGTGTCATCAATTATCAACTCTCGGTCCATCTTGTTTCATCTATACACTTACCCACTCTCTCCAACACTTGTGATATTTTGTCATAGCAAATCCCAGACTTTATATTGTGTCATCCACAGATATTTCAGTATTATCTCTAAAAAATACAGACTTCTTTTTAAAAACATAAATATAAGACAAATATCACAGCTAAATGTAATTAACTATAATTTCATAATATCATAAATCTTCAGTTAGTGCTCAAATTCCTAAATGATTCATAATATTATACAACACATTTTACGGTTTGTCTGAATCAGGATCCAAGAAGGCTTACACATTTGCAATTGGTTGATAGATCTCCCAAAGTCTATTTTAATCTCTACATTTTCTTCTTCTTTGCCCCCTCCCATTAAAAAAAAATTATTTGCCAATGCAAATGGGTTGTTTGTCCTGCAGTTTCCTACAGTCAGGACTTTTTGGTGGAATCCCTGCATGTTGTTTAATGTGTTACTCTATCCTCTTTATTTTCTATAAAAGTGACATTTTTATTTTTAAGAAGTTAGAATCAAAGGCATTATATAATTCAGATTTTTTTTATTTTCTTTTGGAAAACATGTCATAAGTAGTTGTGTGTTCTATCTTAAGGCACATTATGTTCACTTTTCTCACTTTTTACAATGTTAGAAGCCACTAATTATCCATGCCTAGATCCATTGATTCATTAGGGGTTACTTCATAGCTTCCAATCTGGGATATTTTTATAAAGGTATAGTTTCCTGCTACTTTACTAAAACAACAACAGCAAAGAGACTATGGCACTTGGTATTTAAGAGAAGTAACTATTCAGATAAAACAGGAATATAAGTTTTGATACATACTAACTAGTACCAGTAATTAAAGGAAAAAAATGGCCCTTTCTTATTTAGGGACACTAATGTATTAGAAACTACAATGTACTTTATACCTTAAAGATTCAGTATAAATGGAGGCTGTTCTACAATGAAGGGGGAAAAATGAGTCCATTCTTATTAAGACATTCAAAAATCTTTTCCATGTTATATTACAGTTTCATAGTTTTCTGTACAAAAGAGAAACACTTTGAGATCATTATTCTGTATCCATCTATTCCTCAGGCTCTGTGACAAAAGTTTTGTTTCTAGATCTAGCTGCCCCTGCAGAAAAGGTGTGTTTCACTCAAATGGGATAGCTCCAGAACATCTACCCCAATTGTTCCAAATCAATAGAAATCTGCCAGTGACAAGGAAAATGGGATCCCAGTAGAGCAAATCAGTTTTACTTTTCTTGAAAGTGCCCTCCACATAGCAAGGAAAAGCCTGTCCAGCCAGTAGGTAGATAGGCTGATCCATTTTAAGGCTTCCCAGAGTTCTGAAATGAACCACCACATAAATGAGGACAAATGTATTCTCATTTCTGGGCATCATGGATATTTTCATATTTTTTAATAATCATGTAAGTAACTGTCATATCAGGTAAAAATGGGATCAGAGATGGTTAAGGAAATGCTGTGGTCAAACAGAACAGAAACGTGACTATGGAAATGGAGGAACATAATTTTAAGGGAAGATTCAATCATTCATTCAACAGGTATTTATTGAATGTCTGCCTACTCTGTGTCTTGACATTTTCTCATTGTAGACTTAGTTAAATCTGTTTTCAAATTCTGCATCAAACCCCTCATTATGTGGCCTTAGGCAAGTCACCAAACCTCTGTGTCCCAATTTTTCCGTTAGCAAACTGTAAATACTGATATCCATTCTCAGGGTTTTTGAGGTTAAAAAAAGAAGACCATATAAAATATCTGACAGCATCTAAAGCTACCCACATTGCATCACTTTTCTCCACATCATGAAGATGGAGAAAAGGACAGAGAAGAAATGTGGGCAGTAAGGATATGATATTCATATAATCATATTATTTTTTCCCTTTAGTCTATTGATATGATGGATTACATTAATTGGTTTTCAAATGTGGAATTATTTTTGCACACCTGGAATAAATCTCACTTGGTTATACTTAAAAAAAAAAAAAAAAGAAGAAGTAAGGATGGGAAAGGGCTATTTCAGGGAACAAGAAAATAACAACACAGATTTAAGAAAAACAATTGCCAGAGGCTCTGAAGGCCCAGCTACAGTTCCCTCCTACCCTGAGGCCACACACATATTTTGTTTGTCTGCTTTCAGGTATCTGACCAGAGGGGTGAAAGATGGAGGTCTTCTCACCACAGTTCAATGTATATGGTTAGATAGTGTTGTCAAATGGAAGTGGCTAGAACAGTGGATTGGAATTTCTTAATTGACTCAAATTTATCCCATTCATGGTGTTTTTTAAAAATGTTTTATTTATTTTTGAGAGAGAAAAAGAGACAGAGTACAAGTGTGGGAGAGGCAGAGAGAGAGACACACAGAATCCAAAGCAGGCTCCTGGCTCCAAGCTGTCAGCACAGAGCCTTACGTGGGGCTCAAAGAAACCATGAGATCATGACCTGAGCAGAAGTCTGACGCTTAACTGTCTGAGCTACCCAGGCGCCCCCAAACACAGATGTTTTGTGTTTTTTTTTTTTAATATTTATTTATTTTTGAGAGAGAGAGCAAGCACGTGAGCAGGGGAGGGACAGAGCGATGAGGGACAGAAGAACTGAAGCGTGCTCTGTGCTGAGAGCAGAGAGCCCAATGCAGGGCTCTAACTCACGGAACATTGAGATCGTGACCTAAGCCAAAGTCAGGTGCTTAACTGCCTAAGCCACCCAGGGGCCCCTCATTCATGTTCCATGGAGAGAGTGAAGGGGGTATAGAGGGAGAATGAGGCAGATACGGAGACTCAGTTTAAATGTGAAATTCACTACTGAGAAACTAGATGATAATTTTTCTTCTCCAATGGGAGAGGAGTTATTGAATTTGAGAACAATATCTTTGTGAGAAAAACCCCCTCTACTCCCACCCATACTCTACCTTTATTATTTGGCTTTTTGCAAGCATGCCCACAAAAATAGGATTATAAATTTGGTTTATATCTCCCTTAGCCCGGTCTCCCTTTATTACACTGCTTTACTGCTTCTTTGTGGCTGAGACTCCAAAATTTGGGTCAAATGTTCCATTAAGTTAACCACTTTAGAATCCCAGTAATACTCCTGCAACACTTTCACCTTCATAGCAGTTCACAAACATCTCCTTCTCCACTAATGAAGATGAGTTGAGTATCTATAGTACCTAAAACCAAAGCTATTTAATCATTGTCTGATGTGAAAAAGTAAGACAAAATGCAAGACCAACAAAAAAAAAGTGTATTACATTTTAAACTTGCTGATTCGAGCTTTTTAAAAATTCTTTGAACATACAGGCAGAACTCATACAACAAAATCCCCAGCTTTTGTAATAAAAAGTCAAAAAAGAATAGAAGCAACATCTTAGGGCTGGTTTTAGCCCTTCCTGTCTTTCAGGGTGCTTTTAAATACATTATTCCATTTGATCTTCATGATAACCACTAAGGAAAAAAAGGAATTATTATCCCCACATTTCAGACAGGGTGTGTGTGTGTGTGTGTGTGTGTGTGTGTGTGTGTGTGTGTGTGTGATAATTAACCTGTTCGAGTTTTGAGTTACTAAATATTTGTGCTGAGACTGCAGTCCAGACTTCAGGTTCCAAGTCAAAGGCTGCTAGGGAAGGAAGGATGGAAGAATTGAGAGGGAGTGCATGTTTGTCCTGTTCTTTCAACTAGAGCTACTCCATTAGCATATTAGGTTTGGGTCTTTCATGTGGATTTCCATAGTTCAACTTCATTAGAATCTCATCACACAGCGTATGCAACATCTCCTCTATTGTTCAGGACCCAGCTAGATTGTGAGCTGCATTCCAAAAGTACATCACAGAAGACTGCAAAGCTCTATTCATGGCAGGCTGCAGTTGCATGCTATAATCTTTCACCCTTGTGTGGGCCCCAATCTTTCATTCATCTTTAACACTAACTAGGTGTTCTGGCCAATGGAGCCAACTGATGGCTTTTGTATGAACCAACTCTCTCTTGACTTTCTTTGCTTCTATACAGGTCAGTAGTAAGCATGTTTTCTTGTTTACTACCAGTCATTTTCACCTTTGTGGGTCTCTTTGACACATCAGCATGCACACACACACACACACACACACACACACGACTGTAGGCTTCTTGTGGATGGCCGTGATGCCTTGTGACTAACACAGCGTGTACACTCAGGATTGTTGAAGACACAAACACTGGTTCTTTAGCCGCCTTATTCTTTTTTTTAATAGTTTATTTTCAAGTTGGTTTCCATATAACACCCTGTGCTCATCCTAACAAGTGCCCTCCTCCATGCCCATCACCCCCTTCCCCACCTCCATCAGTCCTCAGTTTGTTCTCAGCATTCAAGAGTCTCTCATGGTTTGCCTTCTTCCCTCTCCCCCACTATCTTTCCCCTTCTTCTCCCCCATGGTCTTCTGTTAAGTTCTTCCTAATTCTCCTATATGTGCAAACATATGGTATGTGTCCTTCTCTGCCTGACTTATTTCACTCAGCATAAAACTCTCAGGTTCCATCTATGTTGCTACAAACGGCCAGGTTTCATTCTTTCTCATTGCCATGTAGTATTCCATTGTATAGATAAACCACATCTTCTTGATCCATTCCTCCATTGATGGACACTTAGGCACTTTCCATGTTTTGGCTATTGTTGAGAGTGCTGCTATGAACATTGGGGTATATCCCACTTATTCTTTCTCCTATTCCACAAACTCTTCTGTTACTTTAGGTGAGGCTCTTTGTATGTCTTCCTCTGTCTTCTTTCTTCTCCCTTCCCCTCTTCTTCAACTCTCTCTTTAGTCTTTCTATGAACATAAAATAACCACCCATGGCTGACAAAGACAAATCCAGTTACCATGTATCTAAAAAAAAAAACCCTGTTTTTTGTGAAGGAAAACCTGTTTTTGTGAGCTGTTCTTTGTGAAGGAAATTAAGCAAGACAAATGTATAGTACCGAGTGACTACATTTTTAAAAGTGCCTTTAGATCCAGAGTCATCAGAGTCTTCAGATGCTCCATCTATAATTGGTTGCTTTTTTTTTTTACAAGCACCCCTTGAAAACTCTTTTTCTCCTTTTCAGTCTTCAAATCTCAGCTAAAATGTCAGTTCCTGCAAATCCTTTACTGATATCTTGAGGCATACTCTATCACCCCTTATGAAAACTTCCACAGAAATCTGAACTCTCATTTACTATAGTACTTTACATATTATGTTCAATGCAATTAATGTATCTATGCCTCACAGTAAAATAAGGAGCTGGGTTTTGTTTGTTTTATTTTGTTTTGTCCTCCTTTCTCTAGCAGCTAATATGCAGACTAGCCTGGTATGTAGATATAGATGCACAATTTTGTTGTGGTTGAATTTTATTTAGATGAATGAATGATCACTTTGGCTTCAAGAAAAAAGGTTCCTTTTTACTAAATTATTATTCTATTTTTCAAATGGGATTGTTTTCTACTATTCACTGAAATTTGAGGTGTATATTTTTTTAGCTATCCTATGAGCTGTATAGATTCGAAGACAAATTGAGCACCTTAACTCAACATAGAGATCATTTGTACGGAAAAATATGGTTCGTTTTCCAAAATGTTCAAACATACACAAAAGAATAGAGCTTCATCCAGAACTAGATGGTCTTTCCCTTTTCCTTAATGTCTCCCTTTATTCCTACCCCTAGAATTTTACCCCACACAGAATTTATATCATTTTCTCCACTCTCCCATGGTTTACAGTTTGGTTTTCTATGGTGTACCTTGCAGTCTGCCTTGAATCCATCATTTATGTATTTTCCCGGTCAAATCTATTTCTCAGAGGATAAGAACTATGCATTTTTCATTGTTAATTTTTTCACAAAGGGGTTTCAAAGCACATTGTGCAGAGTAAGTGCTCAGTAAACGGTGGGCTAAATTTTTCTCCATTCAGTTAAACAAGCACAATAATTGATAGTAGAGGAAAGTTGGCATTTGATTGAAATGGGATGTGTCTGAATATGGGGAATATTTTAGTCCATGGTTAAACAGTGCCTAGTTTTCTATCATTTACCATCTGAGCTCAAAATGTCCAAATTTCATTCTTCACAGAGTCTCTTCCCTCACTTTTTCATCTTCTATTCTTTTCTCCAAAGATGAAGAGAGGATAGTCCTGTTAATAAAGCATTCTTCCTCATCTTTATTGTTCTTCTGTGGGCTCTTCATTATGAGATGTCAGTTAGGCAACCCTCTAAAGACCAGTCTTCCAGGAACAAAATGTTCTAGTCATTCTAGTATCTTAAAAGTGTTGTTTTTAGGGTGCCTGGGTGGCTCCATTTGTTAAGTGCCCAACTCTTGATTTTGGCTCAGGTCATGATCTCACAGTTGACGAGATTAAGCCCCACATTGAGCTCTCTCTGCACTGACAGTGTGGAACCTGCTTGGGATTTCTCCCTCTATCCCTCCCCGACTCACATTCATGCCCCCCCGTCTCTCAAAATAAAGAAATAAACATTTTTAAGTGTTGTTTTCTGCTTTTAGGCTACAGTGGTGGCTGTGTCGTCATGCGAGGAAGGAGTCCACCTGGTCGCTGGGAAGTGAAGGACTGTAGACAATTTAAAGCGATGTCCCTGTGTAAGCAACCAGTGGGAAATCAGGAGAAAACAGAGCAGGAAGAGATGTGGCCCTTTCACCACTGCTACTTGGACTGGGAATCAGAGCCTGGCTTGGCGAGCTGCTTCAAGGTGATGCCAAGGGTACCCAGACATTCTCAATGGAACAAACATTATTTCAGTTTTGTCCATGTATCTCAAATTCCCTTATTCCAGAACAGTGTCTGACACAGAGCAGGTACTTAATATTTGTTGACCATCTCTATCTTTTAAGTTACATTCCAAAATAATTTTAAGTTGAAAGACTGCCATATCACTGGTGATACTGAAGGCCTCTTCATAATGATTGTTATCCAGGCCCCAGTCAATGTTGTTCTTGTTGCATTGCACTGCTCACTGGTCTTGAAATGATACAAATCCATATCATTTGTAAGAAAATGAATAAAATCTTTATTATGGAATAATACCATTTTGCTGCTAAGAATAGCTTTTGCAGCTTGCCAGACACCTGAGGATCAAAAAAATTAATACATACATTTGATGTGTGTGTGTGTTTGTGTTCGTGTGTGTGTGTGTGTGTGTGTGTGAAAAAGTGTGAAGAAATGTCTTTTTGCAAATCAGCTTTAGATCCTAAATACAAATCACTACCTACAATCCTTTAATCATGAAACATCTGTGAATGCACTCAATTGAATATACATGTGCACAATCCCACATTGAATTCATTGGCTAACAGTGACCTCACAAAGCAATGTTAAACCTTACAAATGAGTAAACTGAGGCAGCAAGATGAAGTGATTTGACCAAGATCACAATTATTTATTGACAGAGTTGGAATAAATTCCTGGTCTTGTGAATCCCAGTCCAGTGCTTTTTCTACTTTATATTACCCTGACGTGTCAACAAATGTAAGGTGTGTTTGATGGGCATGGTGGTAAGATTGATGAATTTTAAGTGATTCAAGAAAAGGTTTCCAGAGGAGCTGCATTTTGACATATAATTTAAAAGATGGAAAAGCTGGGCTGTGGCCCAGAGGACTGGGGAAGCTATTCATTCTGGTCTCAGCAAATCAGAGCCTGGTGAAGCCTGGCCTCAGGGTGCCTGCCTGGCATCAGAAATTCGGGTGCAGTGTCAGGCAATTAAAAACAAGGAGGGCACAGAGGCCCAGGATCTGGAGTTCTGTGTTTTTGGACCCTCACCCTTGATCTTAAATAAAGTCAGCACCAGACTCTCCATTTGACTGACCTCTTCCTGCTACTGCGAGGACAGCTGAGATACAGCAGAGAATTTAGGTACAGCTAAGCCCTAAAGATCTTAGTAATATACCTGCCCTAGGTCCCAGGTCTCATTTCTCATTTCTTGCCATGGGTCAGCCAGATTCATGATCATCCGCCAATTCTAATTTGTCAGAAGGCAATCTGGTGGGATGGAAATTCAATGACTCCTGCAGCAAGGAATGCTGAACCTAACCCTAGTTCTGCCTATTCGTAGCTGTGTGACTAGAAATTTGTAATCTCTCTTAGCCTGACTCTCATCATCTCTTGACAAACATTTATTAAGGGACAAGTATATGCCAGCTATACGAAATTTAGAAGAAAAAAAAAGAGTCCTCAAGGAGTTCATTTATAAAACTGAGCTGATTCTGCCGTCCTCATGAATTTGTTGTGAGACTAAAATGAGATAATAGTTTTATGATGAGTAGACACATTCAAGTTCAATAAATGTTATTTTCCCTACTGGGTCAAGTTTTTAATAGAGATTAATGACAATTATATTACTGTTATTTTCTTCTCAAGAATTAAACAGCCTCACCTTATCCATGGTAGTGTCAACTTTTCCTTGCCTCTTACTACAGGTATTTCATAGTGAAAAAGTCCTGATGAAAAGAACATGGAGAGAAGCAGAAGCATTTTGTGAAGAATTTGGAGCTCATCTTGCAAGCTTTGCCCATATTGAGGAAGAGAATTTTGTGAATAAGCTTTTACATTCAAAATTCAATAGGTAAATACTTGTTCATTTTGAAAAATGCAGTAAAATATTCTGTCTTCCAGTTATGAGTTCCCAGGGATGAGTATCCCAAATATTTGCTAAAAATCTCAAGTATTTGTTTTAGGCCTAAAAGCAACTAGCCACTAGTTGTGAAAGAAACATACATCTATACAGTTTTATATTTATATCGCACCAATTCTCATTATATAAAACACAGAACAAAATGATGACTGTTTTGATATTTGAAATCTTTTCTGTATACCTCAAATCAGAATTTTAGAACTTTTCTGCCAAACTCAGTAATTATCTAGGCCTGTAATTTTCAAAGTGTTGCCTGGGGATCCCAAGAGTCCTGGAACCCAGGACTAGGAGGGGAACAAGTGGACAGAAGTCTTGCTTCCGTGCTCCCTGACCCACCAGAGAAATTCCCACCAACTCTGCTTGCATATAATAGGAGTCCATGTAAGATTTTGTTTGGAAAAAAAAAAGAAAGCCCCATTGATTGATTCCCAGTTTTACATTTGAGGAACCAGGCATTCACTTGCCGGTATCCACCTAGCAAGTTTACACAATCTTGAACTGCATGGATTTAGAAAATCAATTTAGTTTAAACTTGAAGAAGCGTAAAAGGCTTGTGCTATCTTCTACCCAATACAAAAAATCCTTCACTATATTCCTGTGGTCATCTTCTGTCTGCACAATTCCTTTCAGAGTGCTTCTTGTTTAGGAGAAAGCCCATTCCATTATTGGAGGCTGATTTCAAAGATCAACTCCCTAGTAAGCCAGAGCAATAGAGACCAAGTCTACTCTATTTTTGATTATTTGAGGACAGCCCTTATGTTCTCTTTCAGTGAGTCTTCTCACCCTTTGGCCTCTTTCTCTAAAATGTTCCTGTTAATTGGCATACATGTTTGGAATATCTTCTATGTGGGGTACTTTTATATGCATAGCTGGCTGGAGCATGCAACGGACATGACAGATAAAATATTGCCCCTGAGAATGTTGTGGTCTAAGGCGGCGTGGCTTCATGGCTCCATACATTCATTTTTTAAAACTTTTTAATGTCTGTTTATTTTTGAGAGAGAGAGGCAGAGAGAGGGAGACACAGAATCCTAAACAGGGTCCAGGTGCTGAGCTGTCAGCACAGAGCTTGACACTGGGCTCGAACTCACAAACTGTGAGATCATGACCTGAGCTGAAGTCAGACGCCCAACCAACTGAGTCACACAGGCACCCCTCCATACATTTATTTAATAAAAGCAAATGTAACACCAAATACAATGCTCCAAGCTCTGGAAATCTGGAGTCTCAATGAAACATTTGGTTGAATCACAGAGAAAAGTCCAGAACTATTTTTTGAGGAAAATCTTGGTCTTCCCATAAGGTTCCTCTGGAGTATTCCATAAAAAGATTAATATGTAATATCTATCAAATTATTCATCTCCACCATCTACAGTAATGACCTAAATGGTAGGAGTCTTTGACAACATTTCCCAATGTGAGTCTCATAGAGCACTGTTAGGGGAAAAGAGTAAAATACCTTTGCAAAATAAGGCACAAACTTGGAAATTCACCATATGCATTAGCATTGTAAAGACTTCTAGAAGGAAGCACTTTCTTTGACCACAAACCTCTTTTTTTTTTTTTTAGAACACTTATCAATATCCCAGAGAACTGCTAGTGTCTGCAGGAAATGCTGACTTAAAAATCATGTTTCTCAAATTTGGCTGATTATCACACTCACTGGGGACACCTTTTAACATAGAGACCTCTGGTCTCTCACCAGAGCTGCTAAGTCAGATGTCTTCTCTGGGCTGAAGAGAAGTTCAAGAAGCTTCCTGATTAATTGGATTGTTAGTCTGGTGTGAGCCCACAGATCCAAGATATATGAAATAATCTCCATCCTTCTAAGTTGCAGCTTTGCTTCATGACTTTAACCCCTTGCAAAACATCCTTTCATATTTGAGTACAGTGAGGTTTGCTATATGAACAAACATGTGCAAACCATTTCCAGTTTCTCAAATTTGCTGTGAGATCAAATATCATTGTCATTTCTATTTGTATAAGTTCTCACACTTGAAATTTCTTTAATCTTAAGCATCTAACAAATTATTAATCTTTAGCACTTAATCATAAAAGCTATATAATATTACCTTGTGCCCAGACTGCCAGGGAGTTCAACAAAATCTCATGTTTGCTTAGAGCAAATAAACCAATTCTCTTAGTTAGCATATATTCTCCTCCTTATGGCACTACTTTTCTATTTCTATTTTATTATTTATTATATTATTAACAACCATACAGTTTTAGGAAATGGATGAAGAGAAGATTAATGCCAGTTCATCACCTGGGAGCAAGGACATATCAGGAAAAATGTTGAACTCTGAATTCTGTGAGTAAAGGAATAAATAATTCTCAAGGCAGAGAGTAATATGAATTCCCAACATAGGCCATTGGTGTTAAGGTACCTGGCTTAACCTTAAGGCAGCCTCCTCCCCCTCCATGACCTTGTAAATTGTAAATTGTAAATTGTATTCACAGCAGTGGCTAGCTAGGCTCTTATGATCTCTTGGATTTCTAAGTCACATTTTACTTTCACTTGTATTGTTCAGGTACAGTACCTCTCATATTTGAGAGGGGGATGTTTCAGAATAGGCTTGCTTCTCTGCCCTAACGAAAATAAAGCATCTGTCATGATTTCTGAATCTTTTAAATCTTTAGTTCTCCAAATTATTCTCAGAAAATGGTCTTAGTGAGATGGGTCATTGTACAATTAGACTGTACTGGTTGATTTATTGAGTACTCTGTGGTTTGATGTATTTGTCCTCCACCTAATAAGAAGGAAGATGGTTCCCTGTGGGGTTTCTCGCCAAGTCTAACCCTGTGGTGACTGCTGAAGTTAATCTACTGTGCCTCAGACTGATTTGCTATGAAATTATTTATGTTGGGATCCGAAAAAACAAAAAACAAAATCTGCTGTGTACCTTCTGTCAAGGGGGTGTTGGTAATTAACCTTCAGAGAATACATGAACATTTGACACACACACACAAAAAAGCAACAAATCAAAGCACAGTAAAGTATAAATACATAGTGAGGTAGTAAAAAGTCCACTAGGGAGATGTTCCAAATTTTCTTACCAACTTGCTTGCATGTGTTCTTATCCTGATTGAAAGGTGTTGCCATTCCCAATGAACATGAGAAAGCAACGTTCTCAATATGGGATGACTTGTCCCCCAACCAGTCACCATATATTGCACGTCACCAGTGAGCACACCATATAAGCCAAGAGAAACAGGAAGCCAGACTAATCTTCTTTACATCGATTTCATAGCTTAGGTTTTGCATAAAGGACATTTTCAATAGATGTTTGTTTGACTTGATCCATCCTGCCAGTAGTATCAGCTGTTTCCTGCACACATAAATACTTTAAAATATTTCTTGAACCTTTTACATAATGTTGTGAATTCAATAGGAAGAGCCAAGTTTTTGCCTTTTCTCTTCACAGGACAGAAGAAAGGCAGTTCTGGATTGGATTTAATAAAAGAAACCCACTGAATGCTGGCTCTTGGGAGTGGTCTGATGGGACTCCTGTAAGTTTTTCCAAACTGAAGAAAAGGAAATGAATGCAAGGCAGGTGGCCCTCGAACACCTTGGTAAACCAGCCACAGAAACTGGAAATAATGACCGTATTTCCTGTGACTAAGACTCAGGCCAAAAAGTGCACCAGATCTTGGTTTCGTTACAGTTATTTCTGCAAAGCCCTGGGAAACCTTTACTAGTCGTATAGATCTGAGGCCAACTGTAGGCTCTCATCCTGGAAAAGAATCAAAATCTCCAAAATGTCCCCCAGACTATCATATCCCATGTGAAGTCTCGAGAAAGAAACAACTATTGTTTAAAATAATATTAGGCTTTCTTTACCCCCACTCTACCTCTGGCTTAGTACCTAATTATATGAAGTGGGACCCAAGTCCAGATCACAAGGAAAAACATCATTTCAGTTTATCTCTAAAAGGACAGAAATGCCACACTTAGAAATACCATCTCCTTTTCAACCAGAGCAAGTTATTCAGAAAGAAAAAATAACTTGCTTTTCATTCAGCCTCATACTTGTAAAAACCTCTGTGAAGGAAACTCCCTATTATTTTTTTTTTTTAGGTACTAAGAGAAATTCTCACATTTCCCTCAAGATGATAGGGAAAAATTGGAAGCAGTGTCCTAGATTGAAATGAGATTCATCTGAAGCATATGAAAAAGTTATTCCATTTCACCTGTGAAATGGGGCGACTAGCAAGAGCTGGCAGTGAGCACTTAATGCAGCTGCTATTTACTGAGCCTGAATTATGTTCCAAACACTGGATTAAACACGTTGCTGTATGATCTCATTTCCCCTTATGGTGATTCAATGCAGTGGTTATTAGAATGCTTAGTTTGCCTAAAATAATGCTTCAGGGAGCCAGGATGTGTACACAGGTTGTCGGTCTCCAAAGCTATGATGTTATAATGTCTCCTAGTAGGCAAATTTATCAGCAGCAAAACTTTGACATAGTAAAGATCAATAGAGAAATAGGATCTCTAGCCTCACTTGAGAACATTTGTGGCAAGGAAAGGATCTGTGGAAAACTATATGTGGGAAACAAAAATAATAAGGCCATGCTAGTTAAACATACATAAAATATATATATAATATATATTATATATATAATATGTATATATGTATAACTGCTATATAACTAACATAAATAACAATATATAAATAACTACAATAAATAATTAATATATTAATTATATTAATAATATATAAATTAACAAGTTTAAAATAAATTTATAATAAATATACTATATATGATATATAATAAATAATACATATAATATAAATTATGTATTATACATTATATAATAAATATATAATATATAATAAGTTATAACATATAATATATAAATAAACATATTTCCACCTCATTACTGCTTCTGCGAAGGCTATCAGGACCAGAGAGTGAAAAGAGATCTTAGTGATCACGCAGCCCCACCCATCTATTTTCCTGTCAAAGAAACTGAGCCCCAGAGTGTAGAAGGAACTTAGTAGCATCACCTGCTACGTAAATGGGAGTCACCATATGGCACACTTGGGTGTTTAATGTCAATGTGGCACTTGAAAAATGAAATGTGCATGTAGAGGTTGAGAATGTTTCCTTTTGTTTTAGTAAAACAACCTTATTAGTAATACAGAGGAATAGACAATTTAGTGCAGAATAAATGAGATAAAGCATGAGGCTGTGCACTGAGTTCCTCACCACCACTCTCTACTGGACAAAACAAAATATTCAAATGCACACCATTGCCTGAATGTGAGTTAATATATAAGTTAATGAGTTAGATGAGTTACTATATGATTGTGTACATGTTTGAAGAAGAGTGTACATGTTTCAAATATCCTCTTTTTTCCAGTATTTTTTTTTTGTTCCAGTTTTACTTGTGATGCATCCATTCTTCTGTCAGGTAACCATTCAATCACTGAGAAGAATGAATCTTTATTTCATATCCCTGTTAAATGATCATTCATAGAAAGTGTTGGATCATTTCCCAATTAAAACTAGTGATAAGTTAAAATTTAGTGACCAAAGACTGAAAGCTTAGGGAACATGCACAAGAATCTATATCACAGATGGGACTCAAATCTGACAGATTAGACCCTTCCAGAAGTTTACCCAGGCTCCCAGGACAAGCCTATTCCACCCAGTGAGACAACAGTGCAAACTCAGAAGGGAGTTTGCACCTGATTTGTTCTTTCTAGGGAAAGGAGCAGCATGCTTCTTTTCAGGAAAAAAGCATCTTTAAGGAAAAATGCTAGTTTGGTTAGCTTGTTCTTCACAAACATAGGACAACCTTTACATGCAATCTTACCCAAACATATCTTAACCTTCCTCCAGAAGTCTATTGTTATTTATTTACAGAGATGCCCCTTTTGATCTTTTGAAACTTTTTGTGGGGTATCATCATTAAGAAATAATGAACTTGATCTGCTGCAGGTTGTCTCTTCATTTTTAGACAATACTTATTTTGGAGAAGATGCAAGAAACTGTGCTGTTTATAAAGCAAATAAAACATTGTTGCCTTTGCACTGTGGTTCCAAACGTGAATGGATATGCAAAATTCCAAAAGGTAAAAATATGAATAAGAACCTTACTATGTATTTGCTTTCTAATAATGTATAGCACTTTTCCAAGTGAAGAGTTACAGAAATCTAAAATGTAAGCATCCTGGTCTACAGTACCAACAACCTTCATGAAGAACTCAATTGCACTATTTTAGCAAAGAATTCATCATAGGGGAATGAGAAAAGGTGACACAAGGCAGTATGCTAAGTTAATTAATAGGAAATGAAGATAACCAACTGTATTGTGGAATACGGTATTTTTCAAGCATTGTCTGGAAGAAATGTCACTGTGACATTATAACCAAACCAAATCACTTGTCAACTGAGTAAGTGAAAGCACCTGCCACAGTGTGTGCCACACAGTAGGCACTTGACAAGCACTCACATCTTTTCTTCTTTAATCAGAGGCCTCTCTTGAGCCTCCTTTTCAAGTATGAGAACTAATCATATTTCAAACAGCACAAAGTACCCGGTTTTTAAATGCTTTTAAAAAGCAAAGCACCAAATATTGTGTTTAGAGCTGAAGTAGATCAGAGATGGTGCACTTGTGAAGAAAGGTCCCTCAAGGTGGCTTGTTTTCACTTTGCAGATGTGAGACCCAAGATTCCACCCTGGTACCAGCACGGTAAGACTATCCTGGCAGTTCTTGAATTTCTAATTACCTACTATCATGTACAATTACTGTATTATTACAGTTCTCCAATTGAGACTCTCTTATTTCAATCCAGAACAATTTTTTTAAAATTAACTAATTAATAATCAAATTAATAAGTCATTAAATATGATTAAAGATTAATATTATAGCTTAACACTCTTCATGAGACGTGATTTTAAAATATGCATTTATCCCAGACCTTGGAATACAAATGTAATTTTCTTATAAGAGATAAACCAAGAAAGATAAGCAAATAATATGCTTAGTTGTGTGTGTATAAATATACTTATTTATGTATATGCAAACACACTCATTTTTTTTAATGCTAAGCAACTAAATTACAAATTTGGGATTGATCATAACATATCCTATTTAAGACTGCATTGTATCAGCCAATAGTTTTTGCAGATTTGCATTGGTTTTTGGGTTTTTTTTGGTCTTGTCATTGTTTTTCAGATGCACCCTGGATCTTTTATCAGGATGCAGAGTATCTTTTTCATACCAGTGCTGCAGAATGGTCCTCCTTTGAGTTTGTCTGTGTCTGGCTACGTGGTGATCTTCTCACAATTCATTCTGCACATGAGCAAGAATTTATCCACAGCAAAATAAGAGCGGTATTTGAATACAATTAACCATGAGAGATTTAGAGCTTAGTTCCTTCTTCAGTCTTTGGGAAGATTTTTTTTTACTTCAGAAATTTATTTACATTTCATTAAAAGCCACAGGTTTTTGAGAATTGTTTTTCTTTTTCATATAAGGATTAAAATATTTTTAATGTTTTTGTTTTTTTTATTTCTGAGAGAGAGAGAGTGAGTGTGAGCAGGGGAGGGTCAGAGAGGGAGATACAGAATTTGCAACAGCCTCCAGGCTCTGAGCTAGCTGTCAGCACAAAGCCCAACGCAGGGCTTGAACCCACAAACCATGAGATCATGACCTGAGCTGAAGTCGGATGCTTAACCGACTGAACCACCCAGGTGTCACTTTCATATAGGGATTAAGAGAAAATAATGGAAACACAGATTTTCTATGTTGGTCATCATATCACTTTTCTTGATTCTTACTAGCAGCAGTATGAGGAAGTAGAGTTTTATTGTTTTAGTGAGAGTCATTCAATCATTCAGGACATATTCTGAGTCTACACTTTGAGGGACCTGGGCTCTATCAGTGATTAAAATAGACCAAAATTCCTGCCTTTGTGGAACCTATAATCTAGTCTGGGAAGAAAGACCATAACCAATATAAGCACATAGCATTAGAAAAATAGTTTAGAAAAAGACAAATAAATAAATGCAATGGGGTGAAACAAAGCACAAATGAGGGACAAGATATACCAAGGAGAGGAGTGGGAGAGCACGTGGCTGATTTAAAGTTCTGAATTTTACAAACAAGAGTGCAATACTTTTACGGCTCAAAAGATTCAATATTCAGAAAATGATAAGGAGTGGTCTTCCATTTCAACTTAAAGCAAAGTCTTAGACAATCTTTGAGGAGCTAGGCTAATTGGAAAGGTATGTGAAACATGTTAAATAATGAAACAGACTGCCAGGAAGAGTATATATTTTCCATGTATTTCTTCAACAAGCATTTATTGAACATTAGGTGTCAGACATCGTGATATTTGTCAAAGACATAATGTCAAGAATGAGAAAATGAGATAGACTCCATTTTCTAAAAACTGGAAGTAATAGTAAATGAAAAGGGAGCAATATGTACAAATTACCAAGGGGACACTAAGGGGAGAAACCTCACTCCCAGTTTTCCCTAGGAAATCTTTGAAAGTAAGGAAAAGACTTTTTTCTTTTCCATAATTTAACATTATTTGAAGATCACCAGGAATCCTTTCTTGAGCTATCATCTTTTCATATGTTTGTAAGTTGATTTTTAAAATGAAGCTCTATATTTAAAGCATCTTTGGCTTGTAAGAGAAATGTTTTCCCTTACAGTTCATGGAGCTTTTCCATTTCTATAATCTTGTTTGATGACAGGAGCCTCTGAGGTGCAGGTAGGTCAAGACCACTACCTATTTGTGATGGAAAAAGCTGAGAAACAGGGGTGTTAGATGACAACCCCACAGTCCCACAGAAACTCAGTGACAGACCAACCGTTAGAACAAGATGTACCCCACTATCAGTTTGTGCACTGCTTTACCACTTTTCCTCTCCTACAAATGCAACATGCAAGCCAAAACCATAATGTTAAATATTAACATGATGTCAGCAAATACGTTTGTTTCTTTAACAAGACAGCAGATCCCTGGTGGCAATAACAAGACATCAGGTCAATGTCTGAAAACCAGTCCATCCATTGACATGGCCAAGTGCATGTCTCTAATGGAACAGATATTTGGCCAAAACTTACTGTAATAGTGTCAGGCACTGTGCTAAGTATTAATGTTTAATGGCATCTAATTTTTCCTAGGACTATCTATGGGAAGTCTATTACTAGTATATTTTACAGATGAGAAAGCTAAAATTCCAAAGAGGTGAAGCAATTTGGTTACTAACACAGCAGCTAAGTGGTGGAATTCGGAAGTGAACCCAGGCCATCTGACTTACGGAGTCATTTAAAAACCCTCTGCTTGCAGCATAGGAGCAATATAAGGGCACAATGTCTTCATTACATCAAAATGCTAGTTTTAAAATTCCTCTCCAAGGGAGGGAGGCAAACCATAAGAGACTTAAATACTGAGAACAAACCGAAGGTTGATGGGGGGTGGAGGAGAGGGGAAAATGGGTTATAGGCATGGAGGAGGGCACTTGTTGGGATGAGCACTGGGTGTTATATGGAAACCAACTTGACAATAAACTATAAAAAAAAAAAAAAAGAATCCCTCTCCAAAAGATGGTGCCAGCTCTGTCTCAGACATGACCAATGAAAGGCTTCTTTGATCCTTCCAATGAGCTTAGCTTTCCTAGGAACATCTGCAGGTCTTCTATCTTCACCTTTCCCTTCATTCAACCTCCCAATTATTAGTGGTTGGGAAGCCAGTGGGGATGGCAGAGTTAATACCTCCCCTAGAAGGGAATAGTAAAACCTATGGGTTTAGGTGTTTGACAAGTCATATCTAGTGCCATGATACTAGCTGAGGACTAAATCTAGTTGTGATTTCAAACCACACAAACCTTGTGGTATTCCATATGGCAAAACTGTTACCCAGCCTGTGACCATGTTGATACAAAATGCGCTATGAGTATGATGGGTGAGCGGCTGACTAATCTAACACCACAAAAGAAAATTACTGGATGGTATAAAATGTAGCAGATTGAAAAGGGGGCAAAAGAGGTAAGGGAAAGGGTATCAATTTAGAAAGAAGAAAGCTATAGGTTTTCAAAACAGTTATTATTGCATAATCTGTGGCTGTGTTAGGCACTTTTTGGTGGTGGTGACAATAGTGGTATTTATGGTGACCATCTACAGATCACGAGTGAGAAATTCCATATCTACAAATGTCCTACTAGAAGGAGTCAGTTCAGAAGCTATTTTATTCCAGGATGAAGAACTAAACATGTAGAGAGGTCATACCTCTCACTTTTGTGGCATACTCATCCTATTAGTGCAGGAAGAATTATAAGACTAATTAAATATTTTTAATATTCCGTATGTGGTATATAGTTTCCCTAAAAGAGTAGTAACTTAGAAATGTGAAAAACAAAATTACAGTTAGCTGAAAAGTAAAACAACTAACTATTGAAAAAGAAAGCTGGATACAGTTTTTAAAATCTGAAGAATTTTTTTAAAAGTGTTTCTATCTTGGAAAAGTGATGGGTCAGTATTTTCTCTTTGAATAACAGAATACCATAGGCATAATGAGTGAATTTTTGAGTACTTCTTTTTCAAGCCATCTTGTTTGTTAGATTAATGCCAAAAAAGTAAAAAGCCATAAGCACTTTGGGAGTTGTTTAACACGAACTACTAGCCAACTAGTCCACTCAGCTAACATTTTTATGCTACGTTGTGGAATATTTGCATTTCAAAATTGAAATTTACTCTTATTTTTATAATTTCATGTCTAAATACTTCTAATAAAAATATATCAAGTCTAGTAGTCATCCTCCAATATATGATGTTTCAAACCCTTAAAATAACTTGGTTTTGATATCTTTGATGGAACCATTTGAAGGGATGACAGGTTATTCTTCCTTATGTTTCTTTGTAGATTAATTACTTTGTAGATTATATTAGCTGGTGCTGTATGTTTTTTATAAGTATTCTTCCTATATGATGCTGTCTATAATGGCTGTCACAAAACATACTTGATGTTATGAAATCTGTGGTCATATCACATTTCTTTATAGGAAGAAATATTAATAAGTCTTCTACTGTTGTGATTTTATACCTCAGCTAAACTTCAAAACATCTATTTTTCACCACAGATTTTTTTCCCCTCTAGCTTCTCACTTGTCCTTCTAGCTTGCAGTTCTATTCCATATCCCAACAGGTTGTGGTGTGCCATATAGAGGATTACCATGCTATAATTGAGGTGGTAATAAATATGTCACTTAAGATGCAGTAGTTATAATTTCTCTTTAGAGGTCCTTAATTGGGGCAGTGAACAATCAGCCCGTGATTTCCACTATTGTTGCACATGAGACTTCTTTAGATTGAATGAAATTGCTGTGGTTCTCCCACTGAGTTCACAGCCAGTCTCAGTGGACCCATTCCAAAGCTTGACAATAGGAATCTAAATTCAGCATGTAAGAGCACGTCCGTGAAACAACACTTCAGGGATCCCAAATTATAGTTGCTCCATCTTGCATTATTCTCAAATTGCTGATATAGCAGACAGCCACAGTGCTCAAGGAGTAAAAATACCTGTTTATAAATTAGAATGTTAGAGAGTTATTAGGTTCTGTTGTATGATGACCTGAAATTCATGTGGAAAAAATATATATCTTAAAGTGCATTCTTCAATTTTTACAGAAGAAATGAAGTGCAAATTTAAATATGCAACGCCCTCAAATTAATACATTTTTAGCTTAAAAGTTAAGTTACACTTCACACACATACACACACTTACACTCATACACAGCATACACACACAATAAAGTATATTGATATAGAGGTCTTAGAGATATTCTTACTGCTTCTTCCTCTTTTGTGGTTAAAGAGGGTATTTCAATTTCTTGGGTCATCAGTCTAGTATTACATTTGCTGTAATGTCTCTGCATGTCCATCACACATGTGTGAACATGGGATTTCATTTTATAGTTTATTGTACTGAGATCTGTGTGATAAATAATCATACCAAATTAGTAAAATATAGAAATAATTTTCTGGTTGTGAAACACTGGAAGTTCTGTAGTATTCCTTCATCCTATACGTGTCTATTTAAACAGGGAGTGTGCTATAACTCAGTTTAAAAACTTAACAATCAGACTAATGCCAAAAATTCAAAATCTTTTTTTTACTATTGATGTCTTTGTGCCTTGAATTGTTTCCGAACAGTGTGACACATGCAGTAAACTTCTATAAACTTCTGAGATGATAAAACACTAAATTTTTATTTAAAAAAAGGAATCCTATTTTACCTTACAATATTACTTTCTAAAGCTCTATTATGAGAGTTAGAAAATGTACTTTTAAATACATAAGAAAAGTTGTAAGAAAGATTTTGAATATTTGATTCCAATTTCCCTTCATGAAAAGGAGAGAATATTTTAAGATAATGAAGTTTCAGGGTCTCTCAAGATGCTAGGCCTTAGTGTACTCTTCTTTAGATAATTGGGTAAAATACTAAAGAATAGAAAGCTATTAACAGCAACACCATTAATCTTAATAGCGAAAAAGGAAAACAAGTCGAATATATGCTGACATTTTCTTTTTTTTTTTTTAATAGCTTTCAAAGTATGGTGTAAATTGGTGGATTGGACTTCGAGAAGAAAGAGCCAATGATGAATTTCAGTATGGACCTAGATCAATCTGCATTTTATTTTGTTTGACAAGTTTTATTTGCAGAATGATTGAACTAGATCTTAATGATCAATTTGTTGAATAACCTTCAAACATTATCTTCAACTCATAAATTTTCATTTCTCTAACCAACAACATGAGTATTTTTTTAATTTATTAAAATATTATGCCTTTAATCCATACCCCCAGAACTTCAAGAATGGTATTGGAGACTGGACATACAGAAAAAGAGAAGACACTAAATTTTTCCATTTTTCTACAGCTGGAGAGATGGAGCACCAGTAATATACCAGAACTGGGACAAAGGAAGAGAAGGATCTATGAATAATCAGAGCCAGAGATGTGGCTTCATTTCATCCATAACAGGTTATTTTATTCATCCATTTTGGGGTTTATAATACAAAATGATAGTTTTCAGGAGGCTTGAAGTCTCCTTTTCATTGCATTAGTTCCATGAAAAGGTCTTGTTAGCCAGCTTGCTTTTTAGTTGAATGTTTTTAGTTTCATCAGTCTTAAGGTTTAAGGATGGTCATCCCTACAGTTAATTCCATGTGTTCACATTCTTGGAAAATGAATTACTACCAGATAAGTCATTCCTCATGAAGCAAAATGGCACCAGAAATAGGCCCATTGAAACAGGTCAAAAATATACTTGACAAATACTATTCTCTATACAATTTCAATATGGGCTCATTTTAAAATCTCTTCTTAATTTTCAGTTTATATTTGACCAGAACTTTAATCTCTGTGTAAAGAAATTTACTTCTCTTTCCCATTTAAGAAAGATTTTCTTTGAATTCAGTATTTTTTTAATGCCTAGCATTAACTGTTTCTTACCATGGAATACCAACTGTCTCCAAGTTGGATTTAGAAATACACGTACGTTTAACATGGGTGTTTTCTTTTTTAATTTATCAGTGAAATGTTATTTGGGTTCATTGTCACTCATATCCACCCCACTCTTTCTATCCTATAAAAGGTAATTATGGGGGCACCTAAGTGGCTCAGTCAGTTAAGCATCAGACTTCAGCTCAGGTCATGATCTCCCAGTTTGTCTGTTTGAGCCCCGCATTGGGTTCTGTGCTGACGGCCCAGAGCCTGGAGCCTGCTTCAGATTCTGTGTCTCCCTCTCTCTCTGCCCCTCCGTTGCTCACGCTCTGTCTCTCTGTGTCTCAAAAATAAACATTAAAAAAATAAGAATAAAAAGTAATTATGTTCCTGACTCGTAACAGATTCATAATGAACCTGTGCCCCAAGTTGAGAGAGGGATAAGCATGGAAAGCAATCCTTGGTGGAAGGGTATCTGCAGAGAAAGGAAAGGAAAAACCACATTGTTAATCAGCTCTCTTTTGCCAGCAGGTGTCACAACAGCCTACAGAAAGGCTGTTTGTGATTCTGGAAGACTAGCAGCTACTCTACATTGAAAATAGCATGTCAGCCCCTCCTTCAACATGCCCTTTTTTGGGGGGTTTGAGGGAGGTTCATATACTTCACACTAGACAACTGAAATCTGCCTTTACAATATAAATGTATCCCTGCCCTATTCTGGGATTTATAACTTGAATGCTAATGAAATGCATCCTATACCCTTTACCTGGAAAATATAGCTCTTCTAAATTAAAATACATTTTACAGGAGGCTAAGGACTTTGGGATATATCTTCCTGAGGGCATGTCTTTGTGTGCCTGTTTTGTTTAAGGGTCCGTATTGAAAAGTGCTTCTTTCTTAGAAGTTACAGAGTTAATTTTTCTACATTATGTATTTTCTAAAGAATTTTAAGTTAGAAATGATCATCCATTTAGAATCTTTTTTTCTCTTTATATTGAAGTTGAATATTTGAAAACAAAAATATTACTTTACACTCTTTTGTTAACCAAGTCAAATATTCTCAGAACTTTAATCAGTTCTATGATTTCAATTATAATATTTCAGTTTGTTGGGGTATTTTTTCTTTCTTATGGCACTTGCAAAATTCCTACATTCTTGAATTAGAATTATTCAGTTTGCCCAGTCTGCTCTTGTCATGAGAGAACTCTATCATCTGTTTAGTCCAATTTCTAGATTTTAAAAGTTATGATAAACCATTAGCAGTCATAAAAAAGTGATACACAGAGAATGCTTACAAAGAGTCACCATTGTTTCAGGTCATTTCTAACACATTTACTCCTCCAGGACTCTGGGCTAGTGAAGAGTGTTCAGTTTCTATGCCTAGCATCTGTAAGCGAAAGAAGGCCTGGGTCATAGAGCAAAAGAGAAAGACCCCAAAACAACATGGAACATGTCCCAAAGGATGGCTATATATTAACTATAAGGTAAACTCATTTTCAAAAAGTTGCCTTTGCCTCTCTTTCGTAAATGTTTATTTTAGAATGTAATAAAAAAAGTAGGTATGGCTTTGAAAAACCAGGAGTTGTCCATTGGAACCGAACTTTTTTGTCACAACTTTCAAGATATGAGGTTTTCAATGTAGGGGCAAACCTCTTGAAATAAAGAAAGAGCCTTGACACCACCCTTCATTTGTATACTGGGTTTTTGCTCACAGTCCTTCATTGTGGTGTATAACCGTTTCATCAGGTAAAATGCCTGTGAGTGTGTGTAACTAGGCCCTGCCACGAAATGAGCTGTCAATGCCAGAGGACACAGACTCCATCTTCTCCTTCCTTTGTGTCCTCCCTGCCTGGAGCTGCCAGAGACCTCCTTGTGAAGTGACCCACTAATAATGTCATCTTGAGCCTCATAAATCTGGTACTTCCCTGCAGAATTGAAATTTTTTTTAAAAAATTGCCAGTGGGGATATTGTAAACCAGATTTATTATTTCTGATAATGCCTCCAATTAAGGCCAAGAGTTTCTCTACACTCTATTATGTTTTATAATAAAATAACTTTATAGGCCTTAGATGTGGAGGTAATTAAAATGCATCCCAAATTATAAATGTTTAATTCTTTGATAATGGAAAAACCCACACTGTATCATACTTTCATATGTTAATATGAAATTGCTCTTTGTTAACAGCCAGTTTTCAGTCCGTATATTCAGTTATATTGCAGAGTCTTCTCTTCTTTTTGATCTTCCATTCACTGTTAATTTGTGATATGGGACCATTTGGATTTCACATGTATTTTGTTAAGCACTTACTACATATTTGGCACTGATTTTTTTATTGTGGTAAAATTCACATAATATAGAATTTACCATCTTAACCATTTTTAAGTATTTAGTGAGGTAGTGTTAAGTATAACTCACATTATTGTGCAATGAATCTACAGATCTTTTTCATCTTGTAAAACTGAACCCCTAAGTCCAATAAACAACCCCTCGTTTCCCCTCCCAGAGCCCCTGGAAACCACCATTCTACTTTCTGTTTCTATTGATTTGACTACTTGAGATAGTGAGGATAAGTGGAATCATACATTATTTGGCCTTTTGTGAGTGGGCTATTTCACTAAGCACAATGGCCTCCAAGTTCACCCATGTTAGAACATGTGTCAAAATTTCCTTCCTTTTTGAGACAATAATATTCCATTATAGGTGTATACCACATTTTGTTTTTCCACTTGCCCACTGATAGGCATTTAGGTCTCTTCACCTTATGGCTTAGAGTTTTTGCTGGCTGATTTAATAGATATATTTCTTATTTTATTCAGTTCTTTAAATACACAGAATTATTATCCCATCTTATACACAAGAAGACCAAGACTGGTAACATTGTGTGTTTTTTCTGAAAGTTCATAGCAAATAAGTGTCAGGTGGAGAATCAACCAGGGTTTTCTGACCTTGAGTCTGGTAGTCTTGTCTGTTTCCTATAGTTGACACCTCCTAGAAGAATTTTTAAATTACTAGACCAGTTTAGCCCCATTATAAAGTCAATCTGGTGGCACTATGAGATTCTTCTAAAATACAATGGTTTTCTAAAACTTTATATAGTATTGAGGTACATTTTTAATAGTTAATACTTTCTGCCTGATTCCTAATTTCCCAAACTATAAAATCTACCAGTTATAAGTTATTTATACATTTCAATATAAGAAACAGCAATTATTTAATAAAACACTGAATATAACGAAGTTTTTAATTAAAACCTTTGACAATTAGTTCTTTTTAAATCTATTCCACTGTGATAAAATATATTTAAAATAAAATATGCCATTTTCACCATTTTAAGTGTCTAATTCAGTGGCATTAATTACATTCACAATGTTATTCAACCATCCCCTTTATTACTAAGATTCATCATCATCCCAAACAGAAACTCTAACTCTTAAGCAATAACTCTCAATCCCCCATTCCACCAGCCATGATTAGATGTTTCATGTAAGTGAATTCATACAGTATTTGTCCTTTTGTTTCTGGCTTATTTCTCTTTGAATAATGTTTTCACAGTTTATCCATGTTATAATGTGTCTCAGAACTTCATCCCCCTTTATGACTAAATAGTATTCCACACCACATTTTGTTTTTCCATTCATCTGAATGGATATGGGTTGTTTCCATGTTTTGGTTATTGTTGATAAACCTTCAATGAACATTGGCATACAGGTATCTGCTGGAGTCCCTATTTTCACTTCTATTGGGTATACACCTAGGAATGGAATTGCTACATCGTGTACTAACTCTGTGTTTAAATTTTTGAGGGACCAACAAACTCTTTATCACATATATGGCTGAACCATTTTATAAGCCTGCTAGCAACGTGTGCTAGGAGTTTCTCCACATCCTTAACAACATGTGTTATTATCTATCTTTTTAATGACTGCCATCTTAGTGCATGTCTAGTGTTATCTCATTGTGGTTTGATTTACATTTGCCTAATGGGTAAGGATGTTGAGTATCTTTTCATGTGCTTATTGACCATAGGTATATCACCTTTGGAAACAATGTCCATTCAAGTCCTTTGTCTGTTTTTGTTTGGGTTGTCTTTTGATTGTTGAGTTGTAGGAGTTCTTTACATTTCTAAATATTAAGCCCCTATTAGATACATGTTTTACAAGTATTTTCTCCCATTCTGCAGGTTGCCTTTTCTAATGTGCTTTGATGTACAAAGGTTTTAATTTTAATTAAGACCAATTTATCTAAAATCTCTTTTGTTACTCATGTTTTCAGTGTCATATCTAAGATAGGTTGCAAACCCAAGGTCATTAAAATTTACCTCTTATGTTTCTTCCTAGAAATTTATGGTTTTCGCTTTTATGTTAAGGTTTTTGTCCATTTTTAGTTAATTTTTCTACCTTGCAACCATTAAGACAGGTGCATCCTGGAGTGCTCTGTATGGGACAGCCACAAAGGCATGCCTATCTTGTCTCAAAATCACATTTTCGATGCAGACAGTGAGCAACCCCAAAGCATTGGTAACTACTCTTGTAACTACACTTGTAACTACTATTGTAGTTACTAATCATAACTTCTCCCATGTACATAAGAGGATATGTTAAAGAAATTACAGCAAATCAAATCCTTGGCATTAGAGAAATGATTCTTAGAAACTCTCAATGCTTGTTTCTGGTTCAGCCCTTGGCTATTATTCTCCCCCCAAACTTCTTTATCTGCACAGCTTAACTCTAGTCGATGTTTTCTCCTGTGTAAACATATTAAGTATATATATACAGAGGCATGGTAGAAGTGACGATAGAAGAGCCCCCGGCAACAGAGCAAGTGAATACTTCCTTTGAAAAGAATAGAAGGGATGTGAGTAAAGCACAAAAACATACATGAGAGGAGAAAGGCTTTCTGAAGCAGGATTGGAGCAGGATTAAAACGTCCCTGGGTAGCTCAAAGTTAAAAAAAAAAAATCTTTATTGATAACTAACAGCTAAATTAGTGGTTTACAGCCCTGATCAAATATTTAGAATCACCATGTGAGCTTTTTAAAAATGTCAAGGTGCAGGTGACATCCTAAAGATTCTGATTTAATTGATCTGCATTGGATCTAAACATCAGTGTTGTTTAAAATCTCCCTCGGTTATTCTAATGTACAGCCAATATTTGCCCAGCAATACACAGCCACATGACTTAGTCTTGAGTCATTCAGAAGAATTGACTAATAAAGATACTGTCACAGCAGGCTTCTTGAGAAAGATGATCTTTTACAGAGAAAATTATAGGGTACTCAAGTGTCTCCACCCACCAGGCCTTCCTTTGCATAGTAATGGCTAAAATCACCGGAGTCTCACTCCTTTGCCTTGACTCTATTTTTTAATTTTATTTATCTGAGATTGCCTCATCTGTCATCTACACCTTGGAATAAGTGGGCTTATAAGATCATTAGAAAAGCTGGTAAAAGAAGGATTGATAATGGTGAGGAGGAGAGCCTTGTGGGGATGGCTTCCCTGATTAACAAAGTTACAGAAGGAAAACTGGGAGACAGCAATGACATTACTCACCTCACAGTTCTGAAGGAGCATCAATATGTTATGTTTCATTGAATTTTGCTTCTTGTTTGTCAGTTTTCTATGGCTAGTTTTTATTGGTTATTTCTAAGAAAAAAATCTAGCTGGTTGACTAATTATCCACCTAAAAGAGGCTTGTTCATTTGTTTTACTTTTATTTGCATTTATTTTATGCAGAATTTACTCCCAGGCCATAAGTTTTTGTTTCCTCAGTTTCTTCTGGGATATCTTTTTCTTTTTCTTTTGTGCAACCTCCTCTTCTTCTTCAGAAGCAATTTGCTCTTTTTCAATAAGGATCATCTCAATGTGCAGGGAGAATTTATGTATGGGTTAATCCATGAGCCCTGTAAGTTCTTTCTGCTTTTTTTTTTTAATTTTTTAATGCTTATTTATTTTTGAGACAGACAGAGACAGAGCGCAAGCAGGGTTGGGGCGGAGAGAGAGAGAGACACAGAATCCAAACCAGGCTCCATGATCTGAGCTGTCAGTACAGAGCCTGACACGCGGCTCAAGCCCACAAACCATAAGATCATGACCTGAGCTGAAGTCGGAAGCATAATCAACTGAGCCACCCAGGTGCCCCGAGCTCTATAAGTTCTATGCCACATCTTGGTGGCTTTGTTCACCTGGATGTGCTTGAGGACCATAGAATCTATATCTAAACCCTTAAGTTCAGCATTTCTCTACGCATTTTTAGGCATGTGCAGTAAAAATTCTCCACTCTTTTTGGGCCACTGACCCTGTGGCCGGCTCCACTGTTTGGGCTGGGCATACTTACCAACTCCACAACTGTAGCATCAGAATGGAACACATTGCTTCTGCACATACTTTCCAGATACTTGGTAGCTTTTCGGATATGCATATCCTTGATGGACCGGGCAGTCTCACACGTGTTCTTTAAGTGAACATGAATATTTGAACCTCTTGATTTGCATGATTTTGTCAGGTTGTCTGGGTCAAGTGAATAGTCAACTATTTTCAGAGATCACTTCAGGCAGCTTACAGGAAGAGGAACTCACCTTTAAGAGTTTTAAAACTGAGTTACCAGAAGTTAAGCATCTTTTCTAATGTTTTATAAATTATTTTCTCTGTGTTTGATGATATATGAGTCCTGACCTGGGATTACCTCTAGAAGAGTGAGTCATCAAAGATACTTGTCACAGTAGATCTGTAGGCAGGAAAAATTCTAAGTGTGCATGTGCTTGTATTTATATTAGATTAACTCTTATGCTTCTACTCACACATCTTTATCCAAGGATCTGGGTCGAATGCTAATGGCTGCTTTGTACCATCTAGTTTGGGATTGGCCAAAATTTGATTTCATGTACAACATAGTTTTTCTTTTAAAAAACACTCTCTCCTCTTTTTTTAATATTAATATTATTAGCATTTTATTTATTCATTCATTTAACTATGTTGGATGTTGGTAATTTGATGGTGAGGAAAACAAACAAAATCCCTTTTGTTTTGGAGTTTACAGATGAGAGAACAAACATTAGTAAATCAATAAGGAAAATAACTCTAATTTATAACTGTGACACATATAAAGAAGAGTTACACAGTTCTATAAAAGTATATAACAGGAGAACGTAACTGAGGTGGTCAGAAGGACAGGAAGCATTAAAAGCAGGGGAGTACAACATGTGCTAAGGTCCTGAGATAAGAGGGGATGTAACCTATTAAAGAAATTAAAGGAAGCATAGAGAACTAGAATGTGAAAAGTGAAATAAAAGAGTTTCTGGTTTTTACCCTAAGACCAATGAGAAATGTCTCAAGGGTTTTAACTAACGAAGAACATCATCAGGAATGAGTTTTGAAAAAAAAAAAAATCATTCATGCTGCAAAGGCAAAGACAGACTGGAGGGAGGCAAGGATGATGAAGGTTCTAAGAGTGGTTGGGCAACTATTGTTACAATCCAGGCTAAGATAGTGAAGGCAGAGACTGTGAGGCAGTAGTAATGGGGGGAGAACACTGAGAAATGGGATGTTCAAATGGTAGATTGAAGAGGGGATGGGGTGGGAAAGTGAGGAGACTCCCAGGTTTCAGGCTTATATAAATGCATGACTGACTGCCATTCCATGTGAGTAAGAATACTATAAAAGGACCAAGTTTGGGGGAAAGGTCATAAATTCCATTTTTAAAGTTTGAACTGGAAATGATTTTAAGATAAGAAAGGAATTTTGTATTCAAAACCCATTTGGAATACAGTAGGGTATCCTTAATTCACTGCAATATTAAGAGATGCCTTAAACTTGATCACATTTTGCAAATTAGTAAGTAAATAAACAATTTAAAAGTGCCGTACTTCATTTTGCTGTTTTGCTTTAATTATTAATGATAACCATTTCAAAGTGTGTTAGTAAATTTTTTTTGAAACAATGAAGTGTAGTAATTGGAGGCTACACTCTCACAGTCAAGCTAGTAAATCTTGGCTGAGGCAAATGTGAGGGGATGGAAGAGTTGGGGGATGGGTTGTGGTGTGTGTGTGTGTGTGTGTGTGTGTGTGTGTGTGTTTTCTAGAAAGATTTATTGAGCTAACTAAACCAATGAGGTTCATTGGTATTTATGAATGGTTCATTAGTGTGACTATCTGAACACAAGGTGAATTCACATTAAATGATAAGACTGCCTAATAATTAGTGTGTGCCACTCTTTGGAATTTGTAATTAGAGAGAGGAGACAAAATGAAAGGAAATAGATAAAAGAACAGTTGCTATAAAATTAAAATCCTTTAAAGCCAAATCCATTTCTTTGTGAAGCAAACAAGGTGAAGAGGACCAGAAGAATTGAAAATGTATTTCCTCTTATTTGGTAATTCAACTTCAGGCTATATCAGGGTTTCTGGTTTTTATTCTAAGAACTGTGGAAAATCTCTTAGAGGTTTTAGATTTATTTTTATTTTTTGGAAAATCCCTAATAGTTTTAAACTAAAGAGTGACATCATTGGGATTAAGTTTTGAAAGGAGTTACCTGGACACTATTGACATTTTGGGCTGAATAATTCTTTGTTATGAGGGACTGACCTGTGCATTATAGAATGTTTAACAGCATCCTTATACTCTACCCACCAGATTCCAATAGCAAAACTCCACATTAAGCTGGGACAACCAAAAATGTTTCCAGACATTACTGAATGTCGCCCTTTGAGAACCACTGTACTAAATCTAGAATGCCGTTTGGCAACTATTTGGGGGTCTCTTGGCTTTTATTATGCTCCATAAATATTTATTGGGGACCTTCTTAGTTGTAATGTTCAAAGAAAAGCAACACTTAGTATCTCTGCTTTTTAAGGAGTTTATGATGAAGGGAAGGGATGGGGGACTGACAAATATAGAAATTAAAGAATGAGGAAGGATGTCATTCTAAAAGGTGATGGGAAAGGATGTTCTCTCAAATGCAGGCTTCCACACTAGCCTAGAATTATCTTCTAACTGGGATTTTTTTGGTGGCAAAATCTTGAGATCTAACCTATCAATGACCAGGGTTGCCTATGTTCATTGATAAGAGAATATTCAACACAGAATATCCTTTGCATATGGTCTTTCCTGACTTCTCTGGAACTTAGCCTGATTCACTATAGCCTTTCTTTTCTAGCTCTCTCTCCCCTGACTCCACCTGGTTCTGTTAACATGTTTAAATTTTACTGAGCTTTAGTTGGGGGTGGGAGGTGTCTTCAACACTATCTGACCTGTCCAGTGGTTATCATTTCATTTCTCATCCCATAATGTGTAGCCCTACCATGACACAGACATGATTCTCTCATGAGTAACAATGAGCTCTCACTGACAAATCCCACTGCCTTCTTTTTGTGTTCCATTGACACTGCCGGCCACTGTCCTCTCTATTTCTCCTTCCTAGGTTTCCTTGGTCCTGCCCTTGCTTCTCTTCCAACTAGACTCATTTTTTCTTTTCTGGCTCTTCCTCGTGGACTTACAAACCGCATAACTAACAAGTAATTAGTGAATTTAAGTCCCTGCTGCAGTTTGATTTCCCAGTATTCCTCTCACTTAAAGTGAGGAAGTGTATTTGTAAATAAAATTGAACTAAGCTATTAATTGCTACCTATAGGATTTTTAAAAGTTAAATCTACCACTTCACACTTTGCAATCAGGCTGGCTCCTTTTTAAAAGGAATACTGTTTTTCATTGAGCAAAAGACATTGTTCTGGTACCTTACATAACAAAACAGATGCTTGCTTCTATTCCTACCTGATACAAATGCATGCAAGATATTGACTTACCCTAAAAGCTGGTCCCCTGTTTTACTTTCACACCTTTGGAGCAACTCAAAGAAAAAAAATGAGTCATTTCTGCTCAAGAAAATTATAAAGAATTCTAAAGATTGATCCTCAGTGTCTTTGGGAGGTTTTTAACTCATTAAGAAAAATATGGAAATGAATGCTTTTTTTTTTGGACACTTTTTAAAGTGCCTTTTGGTGAAAATCCCCAAAGACCCAAGGGATTGGAAGAACTGGACATCGGCTCAAGATTTCTGTGTTGAAGAAGGGGGGACACTGGTTGCCATTGAAAATGAGGTGGAGCAAGGTAGAGTACTCAATGTTCAATATTTATTAAAATGGGAGTGCCGGGGTGGCTCAGTTGGTCAAGCATCCAACTAACTCTTGATTTCGGCTCAGATCATGATCTCACAGTTTGTGAGATAGAGCTCTGCATCTGGCTCTGTGCTAACAGTGCTTGGGATTCCCTCTCTCTCTCTCTCTCTCTCCCTCCCCACTGATGTTTTCTCTCTTTCTCAAAAGAAAGAAATAAACTTTTAAAATATTCCCTCAAAATGCTAAAATTTCTACCTCAACACTGTAAGTATTATATTGGTGATGACATATACATTTTCATTTTGACCTGTAAGGTTTATATTATGACATCTGTAAAAGTTAGTACATTGCATTGCTTATAAACTGATGATATTTGAAGACTTTTGTCTCTCCAGTAATAATGAAAAAATTAAGGATATATTTATGATCTATATTTCAAAGTGGCTAAAATAATCTGAGGTATACTCTATAATAATTGCAGGTATAATTTTTACATCCCTTTAGATTTACCTATACACTTTTATTTGATACTTTGGCAATTGTACAGTTCAGTTTAAGCAGAGTAGATAAATCCTCATTTTTTAGAAAGGCATTGAATGAACACTGGAAATAGTTTTGTTAATAATATGATGAAATCTCAGGCTTAGCCAGCTAATGTCTATCAATTGTTTCACAATTGAAGCAAAAGTGAAAGAGACTGCATTACCTTAATAGGAACAAAGTAACAAATTCCTACAATTGATTCGTAATTAAGTTTTGCTGTCATTTAAATAAAATCATAGCTACAAATAGAATTCAATGATTACCCAAATGGTTTATATGGTATTAAATTTGATAACGTATTCCTATTTTTCAGCTTTCATTACTATGAATCTTTTTGGCCAGACAACTAATGTGTGGATAGGGTTACAAGATGGTAATTATGAAAAATGGCTAAATGGAAAGCCTGTGGCATATTCTAACTGGTCTCCATTCGACATAAATGTAAGTTTTCAGATCTGATTTTTAGAAATCATTTTAGTAAGAAATCCTATTTGATATTTATTTACTAAACTGTTCTTTTATTTCCTATACTTTATAGGCATAAACTTTATTAGTCTGTTATATTAATTTTTAACAATATAATTACATATCATTTTCATGTGTTCTATAAATGGAATTACTTATCACAATAGTTATTTATTTGGCAGGCTATGAAGTGATCTGTGAATACGTTTATTAAATGCAAATAAAGGAATAATATTGCCTGAACTTTTTAATTGTCCTTTAAAAATGTCACTGTTATAATAATGTTATATGTTACCATTCTTTTGGAAAACATATGTATCTTTTTAAAGATTCCAAGTTATAACACCACTGAAGTTCAAAAACACATTCCTCTCTGTGCCTTGCTGTCGAGTAATCCTAATTTTCATTTCACTGGAAAATGGTATTTTGAAGACTGTGGAAAAAAAGGTCATGGGTTTGTTTGTGAAAAAATGCAGGGTAAGAAATATTTGCTTTTTTATTCATTTCATCTCTATGACCCTTCTGTATTTGTTTTACACACTGTATAACTGTCATTTTCATAGCTAACAGTGCCAGGCACTTACTTTTTGAGATTTACATATATTTACTCATTTAATCTCCACTACCCCAGGATTATGCTCTTTAGTGGGGTTCTAAAGACTAGAGAGACCACTTGAGAGATGAACAAGTTTATGCATCCATTTTGGCCCTAATAAGTGGCTTTACTGCTTTCTTATGAGTTTACATGTGTGTTTGGGGAATAAAAAAGGCTTTAAGAAAATGTTGTAAAAGAAAGAAAGAAAGAAACTAATATTTCCTACTTTCTTGGAAACCTAAAAATGCCCTCTGTGACTAAATATGGCATGCAGCATGTCTCTAGAGCTGATGATCAGAACCCCCAGTAACCTTTAGTGTGAAATACAAAAGCCATACTATTACACACATTCAGTGGGGTTGATGATCAGGGCAAATGCACTGTAACTGACCTTGAGTAATAAAAATAAAAACAGCAACAACAAAAACAATAGCTCCAACTTATTCTTTCACCAAGTGCAAGGTTTCCCTGTATGATGCTAGTCTAGAAGACCACAGTTTGTGTCTGCAGCTGGGTGGAACTCTGGGCAACCTATTGTTTATGTACTTACTTGAATATGATTTATACCTCTTAGTGTTGCATGCATGTGAACTCTTTAATGCACTAAGTATCTATCCATCCTCAGAATAGCAGTTCCAGGGGAGCCCTATTTCCCAATTCACAGTTATCACTTAAACATAATAATATTCAGGAACTGAAAGAAGATAATCAATTATAGCGAGAATATTATAAGAAGAGCAGAGTCGTGTAGGGAAAGAAATATCAATACATCATGTATTAACATAGTTATGATATACTCGGCACTGTGCCTTGGCTTCATAAGCAATAAGGCATAAAAACTTCCCAACAATGTTAAGAAATAGATAAAAAGTCTCCCTATTTTACATGTAAGAAACTTGAGACTTAGAAAAAATAAATAACATATTCCAGGACCCTCAGTTAAATACAATGATTCTATTCTATGATATTGATGTTGATCTCTTCTTAAAACGTACTACTCTCTGACCACTTTCTTTCTTTGATATTTTTTGGACTAATGTTGTATATGGTCTTTTAGACATAAACTAAAGTAGGATTGGTTGAGAGCACAGGCACTGGAGTTCATACCACACCTGGGTTCCTTCCCCACCTCTGTAAATAACTGTCAGTGAAGTTTCTTATCTTTTTACAGATATGATTTCCACATCTGTAAAATGGGATAATAACTATCTCACAGACTATAGGCATATACAATGCTTACCAAGTTGCCAGCATATTAACAAATGATAGCTATTTATATTATTATTTCCAAAAGATATTATTCAACTGCACAAATTATCATAGTCTATAATAAATGCCCAAATTCTGCTCCACTTATTTATTAGAGCCTAAACTTTCTTAACTGCCTGAAAGAATAAAGATATCTAAATTAGAGGGAGACAGAGACAAAGTCAAGACCCCCAATATGGGGCTTGGTTTCCAACAGATCCTTCTTTTTCAGGTTAATGAGTGGCAAAATCATGTTGCTGAAAATCACTTATGTTTTGAAGTTTGATGGAACTAATTACATACAAAGAATTTCATGTGTGTAAAAATACAAATATATAATGTAATGGGGGGAAATAGTAAAATTGCTATTCAGGTCACATATATGAAAATTTTTAATTACATTAATTTTACTAATTATCATTTTTTAATATCTACTATGGTATTATGTTGGGTTTTTTAAATAACATTATATTTGGTACATAGGCTGGCAACTGGCAAACCCTAGTAAAGAATAAACAAATGTAAAAGTGTAGTCCATCACAATTTAGTTGGTAAATAGGTTAATTTCACTTTGGTTTTACAATATGTACTATTATTATATTGAGGTAACATTTTCAGGTAAGAGTCAAATTCCCATTTTGCCATTTTTACTTGGCATGAAGAACCAACATTTATTGAGCACCTGCTGTGCTCCAGGTACCACATTCCAAGTGCTGTGTTCCAGTAAGTGTCCTATGTGGTCATTTCTGAATTCTACCCACACCCCTCTAAGGAAGGCTTTACTCATCTCTTAAAGACCAGAAGTTTGAGGTTTGGAGAGATTACTTATTTTCCCAAGGTCACTTAGCCATTTATAGTCAGGACTGGGATTGATTTGCAGGTATTCTGACCTATTCATACCTCACCACGCTCCTTTTCAACCCCAAATGTAATAAAACCAGTAAACAGAAAAATGCCCCAGCCACTTTGTATCAGACAGTTCAGAAATTCTTACCTTGTTTTAGTATTTTAGCTTTCCTAAATCTAGCCTATCCTAGTACATGATACAGTACAGAACGAAAAGGCAAGTGCACATTTTAAAGAGGAAATATCCTGTATGTAAAACAAGTGGTTGGCTGTCACATGATCTGTGACTTATGAATAAGAAAGTACCAGTGACCATGTCTGGGAAAACTTTGCTTTTTGATTGTAAATCTTGGCTCTGACAGATGACATATTAATAATAACTATTTATAGAATGTGTATATTTTAAGTGTTTATTAATATAGTTTTTAAACTTCTGTTAATTAATTTATTTATGTATGTATTTATTATGTTTATTTATTATTGAGACAGAGAAACAGAGCCTGAGTGGGGGAGGAGCAAAGAGAGAGGAAGACACAGAATCCGAAGCAGGCTCCAGACTCTGAGCTGTCAGCACAGAGCCTGACGTGGGGCTCGAACCTGCAAACCATGAGATCATGACCTGAGCTGAAGTTGGACACCCAACCAACTGAGCCACCCAGGCGCCCTTTAAACTTCTATTTAGAATTTATACATGTAAACATTAAGCATGATAGCAACTATCATACAATCCCAAGTTTAATAAAGGGTGATATTTGATTTTAAAAAGGGAGGGGGGAGTGCCTGGGTGGCTTAGTCGGTTAAGTGATCTCAGGTCATGATCTCACAGTTCATGGGTTCACGCCCTGCATCTGGCTCTGTGCTGACAGCTCAAAGTCTGGAGCCTGCTTCGGATTCTGTGTCTCCCTCTCTTTCTGCCTCCCACCCATTCATGCTCTCTGTTTCTCAAAAATTAACATTAAAAAATTATTTTTTAAAAAGGGTGGTATTTGAGAATATGCACTTGTAAAATTATGTTTGCAACACAATATAATGTATGACTCCATAATATGTGCCAATATTCTCTTAGTAAGTATTAAGTTCTGCCAGAACAATGTGTGTTAGACTGGATGTAATAGCGGTATAATAAGCCCTGCCTAGGGCACCAGGGTGGCTTAGTCAGTATAGTGTCCAACTCTTGATTTCTGCTCAGATTTCAGCCCAGGTTCATGGGATCAAGCCCTGCTCTGATATCCATGCTCAATGTGGAAACTGCTTAAGATTCTCTCTCTCTCTCTCTCTCTCTCTCTCTCCCTCTCTTTCCTCCCTCCCTCCCCTCTCTTTCTCCCTCTGCCTCTCTAGAGAGTGCCTCACACTCTCTCTCTCTAAAAAAAATTAAAGGAGTGCCTGGGTGACTCAGTGGGTTAAGCAGCTGACTTCAGCTCAGGTCATGACCTCACAGCTTGAGAGATTGAGCCTCGGCAGCGGCAGGCAGCGTTGGTTCTGCGCTGACAGCTGAGAGCTTTCTTGGGATTCTCTTTCTCCCTCTGTCTCTCTTTCTCTCTTCCCCTCCCCTACTTGTGTGCACTCTATCTCTTAAAATAAATACATAAACAAACAAAGAAGCAAACAAACTTAAAAAAAGACATAGTCAAGTGATATGCACAATTATTCAGCCATCAAAAAAGAATGAAATCTTGCCATTTGCAATGAAATGGATGGAGCTAGAATGTATTATGCTAAGTGAAATAAGTCAATCAGAGAAAGACAACTAGCATATGATTTTACTCATGTGTGGAATTTTAGAAACAGATGAACATATGGAAGGTGGGGGTAGGGGAACAAGAGGAGACAGGGAAACGAACCACAAGAGAATCTTAATGATAGAAAACAAACTGAGGGTTGATGGAGTGATGTGGGTGGGAGACGAGTGGATGGATGCTTTAAGGACTGACCTGGTTATGATGAGCACTGGGTGTTGTATGTAAATGATGAATCACTGAATTCTATCCTGAAAACAACATTGCACTCTATGTTAACTAACTAAATTTAAATTTTAAAAAAAGGAAGAAAGGAGACAGTCAAAAATGTGAAATCTAAAAATGGTTCTCTATACGTGTATATATTTTATTAAAGAAACTCATGCTTTAAACTTCCTAAGTGTTCTCATTCTTTAGCATCATCTATGCTTTTAGGTATTATTCTCATTGTTAAATAGTTCTAGAAGGGAAACTGATGTTAATCACAGCATGGATCATCATGACATGGATCCATGCTAAGCTTTGCCTCTCCCTTTCTCAGCCAGGTGCTGAAAATGATTTGTTGTTCTTGTTCTTGTTCTAGATACCTCTGGACACAGTGTAAATACATCTGATATGTTTCCAGTCCCCAATACCTTAGAATATGGAAACAGAACTTATAAGATAATTAATGCAAATATGACTTGGTATACAGCAGTAAAAACCTGCCTAATGCATGGAGCAGAATTGGCCAGCATTACAGACCAGTATCACCAGTCCTTCCTCACTGTTATCCTCAACCGGTTAGGACGTCCCCACTGGATTGGACTGTTCACTGCAGATGTAGGTATCTTAAATCTCTTGGAACATCCCTGCTTAACAAATTTCACATCTACCCCCTTAGTGGTATGGCCACTGAAATTAACACATGAGAAAAATTCCTGGAAATAACAGCAAATGTAACATTTAAGTAATTGGTTTATACAATAAGTATGACCAACCTTATGAACAGCTTATGACTACAAATTAATGGTATACATCTTTTTTTAGAGTGAATGTCCACTTGCCTAACTGATGGAAAATAATGCCCTTCAAAGGTTCTCTGAAAATTTCTGAGTATCCCCAGATGCTGCCTCATGTGGTCAGTGGAACACATCGAAAACTCAAGCACCTGCATTTGGGTCATTTGCATTTAAGAAATCCCCAAGAAAAATGGATCATGCTTCCTGCCTATAAGTGTGGTTATTAATTCAGCACCACTTCGGAATTTAACTCTCCCTCTAGGGATGTATTTTGAAGACTAAGATTTTTTTCTTAGTTTACTTTTCTTTTTTTTTTTTTTTAAGTAAAAGTATCATACACTTGCAGTAGTAAAAAGTAAAAACTATTCTATCTCGACCTCTGGCTCTACACCCCAAAGAAAATCACTATAAATATATCTTGTGCGTCATTTAAAAATTTTCTACATATGCACATTTATACACATAATGGGTGAGTATATATATTGTTTTTTAAGTAAAAATGAGGTCATACTACATGTGCTCTCCTTTAACTTGTTTTTAGTTTAGTATGCCCTATACAGCTCTCCATATCAGCACACAAAAATCTAACACATTCTTTGCAGCACCACGTAAAGATACACCATACCACTCTCCTGTGAATAGAAATTTGGGTTCTTCTCAGTTTTTGACAATTACAAGTAATACACAACAAACATCCCTGGTCAAGTTAGATAAATTCCTAGAAGTGAAGTTGCTAAGCACACTTTACAGCTGAAGAAAGAGTGCCATATTGCCTGCCAAAAGTTTACACTAATTTACATGCGAACAACTATGCTAACAGGTAGTTTTTCATATCCTTGTCAATACTGGGTATTATCAACACTTTAATCATTACCACTGGGATAGGTGAGAGAATGGTATTTTATGGTTGTTTATTGTATTTTTGCATTACAAATGTTCTAACTTCATGTACTCTATTATGGCCTCTGGATTTTGTATCAGACTTGTAAAGATATTCCCCATACCAAGAGTATAAAATATTTAGCCAAGTTTTCTTTAGCACTTTTATGTTTCCAATTTTATGTTTGAATCTGACCGATCTGAAATTGGTTTTTGTGTAAAGAACAAGATACTGATCCAACTTTATTCTGATTGCTTACTTTGAAGTTATGGTGGCAGTGAACGAAGGATTCCCCAAGACTAAAAAAAGATGCTGCTATGACAGATACTTCTTTTTGTCAGGCCAAATTCACAAACTATCCCAGAGCCCTTGAAATGTAACGCTAGATGTGGAAATATAAATCAGTGTGTTAAGTAAGGGCTACTCAAACAGCAGCGGGTGATGCCACCAGAAGTCCTAGCAAGGAAGTGATGGTTCCATTTCGCTCCACAGAATGGTCTTAATTTTGAGTGGTCAGATGGCACCAAATCCTCCTTCACTTTTTGGAAAGATGATGAGTCATCCATCTTGGGTGACTGTGTTTTTGCTGACACCAGTGGACGCTGGAGTAGCAGAGCCTGTGAGTCATTTCTGCAAGGAGCAATTTGTCATGTACCTACTGGTAGGTTCAATTCTATTCAACTCAACAAATACGTACTGGGCACCTACTGTGTGTAAGGCACTGTGCTAAGCAAGAGCTATGAGTAAGAGTAGTAAGAAGTGTCTGTCCTCAAGAAGCCTCTGGTCTAGCAGGTGATGTTCAAATAACTGTTATACCAGGCAGAACTACCAAATGATGGAAAAGAGGTAGTAAGTGTTGTGAAGGGTTAGCAAGAGAAAAAACATAACACACCCAGTTGAGGACAAGTAGGACTTCCTGAAGGACATGCCTGTGGAGACTGGACTTGAAGAATAGGTGAGATGTAGTGAGAAAATGATTGGACATAGAGAGGCATTCTGAGCAGAAAAGCTTGGACAAATACATGGAAGGAAGAAAGGTATAAAGCAAAGCTAGTGTTGAGATTTGCCTGCGTGGCAGTGTACCAGTAAGGAGAGGTGGGAAATCAGGCTAGAAACCTGCATTAAGAGCATGTGTGAAGGACCTTGAAGGCCAGACTGCAAATTTATGTTTAAGTCAAAGACTAATAAAATTCTAGAGATGATGATGATGATGATGGTAGTAATAATATTTATATTATATGATAGCGATGAATAATAATATTTCATTACTCTTAAAGCTCACCTGGCCCTCCCTAGTTAAGCCAGGTGAACTTTATTTTAAAGAGAAAATGAACTCAGAACATGAAATAGCTTCCTGAAGATCTCACAGATGTCCACCAATAGCACCAGGAGGAGAAGCCAAGCTTCCATGTTCTCTGATATGATGTTTATCCCATTACACCAAGTCCCTCTTCCTTGATTGCTACATAGAGTTCTTTAACACCAGTTGGTCTCTTTTAAAATCTCTCATTTAGTAAAAGTGCACATATTTGCTTACATTCTGGGTACTATAAGTTAAACAGCATACACATTATGTAACTTCAGATCAAAATAATTCAGGATAATAATGTAAATGATAGCCATATATATTGGAAAAGCTAATTCTGCTACTAAAACACCATAAATATTTATCCTTCTCTTTTCAATAGCACTGCATTTGTTGAGTGCTTAAGAAGTATCAGGCACTAGCTCATTTAAATTTCTCATACAGGGGTGCCTGGCTAGCTCAGTTGATAGAGCATGTGACTCTAGATCTCAGGGCCATGAGTTTAAGTCCCATGTTGGCCATAGAGATTACTTAGAAGAAAAAAATCAAAATAAATAAATAAACTTCTCAAGTAACAAAGATGATGTTGTTAGCTCTCTTTTATAGCTTTTTAAAAAATGTTTATTTATTTTGAGAGAGAGAAAGAAAGCACAGGGAGGAGAGAAAGAGGAGGGGTTGGGTGCAGAGAGAGAACATCCGAAGCAGGCTCTACACTCAGAGTGGAGCCCAATCCAGGACTTGATCTCACGACTGTGAGATCATGACCTGAGCTGAAATCAAGAGTCGGACACTTAACTAACTGAGCCACCCAGGTGTCCTGTTGGCTCTGTTTTTATGGATAAAAAAACCCAAAGTATTAATATGATAGATAACATGACTATAGCCATACACTTAGAATCTCAGCATGGATGTGACTCTCATGCTTGGCCTCTAAAGCAAAGTCTACCCTATATTTCCCTTAGTTATGTATTATGCTTTGCTATGCAATGTACTTTACTGAATGCATTATTTTCTTTCATAGGTTGATTGGCAGGTAAGGATTTGCTAAATCTGTAATATTCAGCACTGCATAGAACATATCTTGTACTTTAGGAAGTGCTTTTTGCCGACTTCATTCAGTTTCCAGTATTTCTATGAATCACATTCTCCAGTTTTTCCAACCTTTAGGATACCAATTATAAACATGAAAGACAGCTACCCTCACCCATGCAGCACCCAAACTAAGCCTAAGAAGCTGTTCATGAATATACCCTGTTATGTGCAGGTAAAGATTATTTCTGCCAGAAATGCTACAAACCAGACTTAGTTTTATAATCATTTATATTAAACCCACTCTTTCAGAGTATTATCATGAAAATCTCATTACACTATTTACCTTAGTCTGTCACAGAATTTAATGGAATGTTTTTCTCAATAAGTGAACCCAGTCACCACCCTAAAATCATAACTGATTTTTGTTCATAGAAACAAAACCATTTGGATACCCAGAGTTGTGCTCAGAAACATCTATTCCCTGGATAAAATTCAAAAGTAATTGCTACAGTTTTTCTACAGTCCTAAACAGTACGAGTTTTGAGGCTGCTCATGAATTTTGCAAAAAGGAAGGTAATTCTTTTGTGATGGTAAAATGCTTTCAATGCATTCTTTCTTGACATTTCAGTAAACAATGTGGTTTTCTTCATTTGTCTGATTATTTAGTGACTTTAGGAGCAATAAAATTGAAAAAATAAATACTTTTGAATTGTTTGTTTGGGGATGGTCTAGCTATGAAATTCAATGTCTAGTATAGAATGTGAAAACCTACGGTGATGTCTCAGAATACTACACTTTCCCAGAAAATGTTCCTTTTGAATACACTTAAATTATAAATTTGTAATGTTCCCTAAAATTAATATTCTATGCTTTAGCTTATGTACATGCTTGTATCTTTTAATAAATGTAGTATAGCTTTTACATTTTTAATCAAAAATCACTTATTTACAAGAGAAATACTCTGCAAAGACTGAACTTTACAAATTATTATATAGGAGATACTTTTAAAATTGAATTTACTCATACACACAAATATTTGTTTATTTACTGTTCATGTTTTTTATAGGGTCTAATCTCTTAACAATCAAGGATGAAACTGAAAATTCATTTCTCCTAGAAGAGCTTTTTGCTTTTGGTTCTTCTGTCCAGATGGTTTGGTTGAATGCTCAGTTTGATGGTGACAGTAAGTGATTTGGGTAAAGAGGAGACAGCAAAAATAAATACATGGTGACCAAGGCCAATGAAAATGACATCTACAATTCAGAAGGCTCTTCTTAGATATATTTGCTGTGAAAAAATAGCAGTAGCCCAAAAGCCATTTCCTCCAAAGACAATATTGCTAACCCTTTTCAATACCCTTGTATCCTTTGAAATAATCCCAGAATACCAAACAGAAAAACGAGCAAACAAGTTTTATCTTATACTTACCCTCATGCCATGAAGATTCTTGGGTGGAAATTTGTGTTCACAGACTTAGTCATAGACAACAAAACCCTATTTATTTGAAAACAGCCCAGATTCCTCAATGTTATAAAAGCACAACAGTTATAGAAATGTTTCAGTGATAAATTGTGCTTTTAGAATTATTTGCTTCTCATAAAAACCAGGGTTTGTGATCAAATGAGACCATGCTTTTCTTTTATCTATGTAATTGATCGATATTGAAAGTACTTGTAAAGAAAACTATTTTAATTGGTATGGAAAACTTCTCACAGTCATGCCCCAAGATGGAGGGTGGATTCACTCTGAAAGGAGGAGTGTTTCAATCACAGACAGTGTTTAGAATTTCTAGCCCATTGTGGTAATAAAAGCTGACTGACTTTTATTTACTTTTATTGTTGGTTTTCAATTCTTTTTGGACAATGCATCCCCTCTTATTGCTTACACCTGGAGGACTCTACCACTGTCCCCACCCCTCAGTCCACCATTGGTTTGCTTCTTAAAGAAATTCATTGTAGGGGCGCCTGGGTGGCTTAGTCGGTTAAGCGTCCGACTTTCGCTCAGGTCATGATCTCGCGGTTCGTGGGCTTGAGCCCCGCGTCGGGCTCTGTGCTGACTGCCGGCTCAGAGCCTGGAGCCTGTTTCAGTCTGTGACTCCCTCTCTCTCTGACCCTCCCCTGCTCACGCTGTCTCTCTCTCTCCTAGAAATAAATAAATAAATAAATAATATATTAAAAAAAAAGAAATTCATTGTAAAATTATTTTAGAAAGAGAGGCATTATGCAATGATATAGATGGTAGGACTTCAAATGATTTCTTTAAATTGATCAAATTATAAGGAATATTTCACTATTCAAACTATTACATTAAAAAAGATGATAGTCTAAATGAACTAAATTAGAACAATATATCTAAAATAAACAGAGAGCTGTTCACGAGGCAACTTTACTAATACCTGCCTTTTGATATTGAGTTCATGACTGTACCTACTGAGTTGAATGTATCAGATAAAGAGACAGTCTCATCAAGTTTAGGAGATGCTTTTTTTGAGAGAGAGAGAGAGAGAGAGCACAAATGGGGGAGGGGGAGAGAGAAAATATTAAGCAGTCTCCGCACCCAGAGCAGAGCCCAATGCTGGGCTCAATCTCACAACTGTGAAATCATGACCTGAGCTAAAATCAAGAGTTGGATGCTTAACCAGCTGAGCAACCCAGGCACCCCAAGAGCTGCTTTTTATGGTTCATTCCAGTCATAGTATATTTGATAATCATACATATAATTCATAGTAAGTCAACAATTTTTCCACAGATGAAACCATAAAGTGGTTCGATGGAACTCCCACAGACCAGTCAAACTGGGGCATTCGGAAGCCAGAGATGGACCATGTCAGATCCCATCTGTGTATTGCCCTGAGGATCCCTGAAGGAGTGTGGCAGTTATCTCCATGTCAAGAAAAAAAAGGATTTATATGCAAAATGGAAGCAGGTGGGTAAAATCAGAGGATAATTCTTCATTTTGATTCTACCCTGACCAATGTTGACTGACCTCTTTAGCATTTCAAGCTTTGAAAATCCAAGTATTCAGGAATATTCAGATTCTGACATTATCATCTTGTTTTACATCAGAGGACACTTCAGCTCTTTCTTTCTCTGATATGAAGAAAAAATTATTATAAAGACTATGACTTTCCTGTGTCACCCCACTTGTTAACCTAATGTGCAAAAAACACAGTTTAACCTCAAGCAAATGGAACTAGAAATGTTAACCACCAACTGCTACTGGTACTGCTAGCACCATTCTAGCAACTGCTACTCAGAAATTTTAAGATTAATCTTTGGTCCCAGGAAATATAATCACGGCATAGATATTCTTGCTGTGGATACATACATATTATTCTCTGTTGCTAGAGATAATATCTTGTAAAAGTCATATTTTAACTTTTCTGTGAGCTACATTTTTTGTGGTGATAAAAAGAAATAATAATTTTAGAAATCTAAGCCAGAAAATTCTAGTCAGTTGCAAACAATACAGAGATTTCTAAGATAGGATGTTAACAATGATCATTAACAGTGGAAAGGCGTTTTTAAAAATAATCACATTTATAAATGCCACTGTTTCAGAGAAGGAGGAATTGTTGAGGCCTCACCTACTGATGAAGATTTCAGAGAGGAGATAAGGCTTTGGAATCCCAAAAGATGAAGAGAATAGAGGAGGGAAGGCATTTAGACAAAAGTCCCAGCATGACTAAAGCTAGTGATTGAAAATGAGCTTAGATTGAAGCAAAGTGCTCACATTAGGTGGTGATGAGAATAAAACTGGACAGTCATGTAGGATCCATTCACAGAGAGTATCAGTTTAGAGAGCTAAACTTCCTGGTGAAGAACACAGGGAACCCCTGTGTGCTCTGTAGACACCTGCAGTGGAATCACACTCATCTGGATATAAAGGGAGGCCATTATGATTTGAGGGACAGAATAAGGAACATGAGGAAGAATAGAAATAGGAAAAGAGAATCATCAGGCTTTGGTGATCTGGGTGGGAATGAAGGAGAAAAAGCTGGTAGATGTCAGCACCAACATTCAAGTGTGGAAAACAGGACTAAGCCTAATAAGCAGTGTGCCCGAGTGATAAATAGCATTTAAGTATCAAAAACAAATCAGAAACACCTTTAAAGCTTCCTGTAATATATGGGATTCCTCTTTCATCCCTCACAGCAACTTTTAAAGCAGTGAAGTAGATACAATATTCCCATTTTACAGATGAGAAATGTATTTGATCAAACTGAGGCCCACGGACCAAATATTTTGCCTCTACATGCTCCTTCCATATCTGCCCACTGCATGCATCCTGAGAATAAATATTCTTTTAACAGCTTTTCTTTAAAAATTATCTTCATATGGGACACCTGGGTGGATCAGAAGGTTAAGCGTCTGACTTAATTCAGTTCATGATCTCACCATTAGAGTCCCGTGTTGAGCTCTGTGCTGACCACTCAGAGCCTGGAGCCTGCTTTGGATTCTGTGTGTGTGTGTGTCTCTCTCTGCCCTGATCATTCTCTCCCCTGCTCATTCTCTCTCTCTCTCTCTCAAAAATAAATCAACAATAAAAAATAAAAATTAAAAATTAATAATAAAAAATAAAAAGTATTTTCATACACATATATGTTTTCAATAGTATGATGAAAAATTAATATTACTGTTTTAAAATTGCAAAACAAGTTTTGTTAATGTGGTTTTGCTGTTGGTGACAACGTTAATGTTTTAAGTGTGTAAGAGTGAATGAGCCTAAGTACTATACCAAGACACTTTCTCCACTCACAAATCCTTTACTGATTTTTCTCTGAATCATTCTCTACATATTTCTCTGGATCTTTACCTAGAGGAAACATAGCAGAGTTCAAACTTTGAGACAGAGTCTCCTTGAAAGAGATACATTTTTACTGAAGGAAGTCCTCAAACAGGAACCCTCCAACTTTTTTAATGGTCGAGCTATTATTCATTTTTCAAGATTCTTAAGATTGCACAGGTTAGAAGATGCTGATTTTAGAATCCTTTCCTGGAAGTAAACAGATTATCATTGCTGGACAAACTCCATCTCAAAGCTTAATGAAACTGAGTTCCTTGCAAGCAGAGACTATATTTTATTCATATTTTTACTGAAGCATAGTGCTGAGACTAGATGGAAATTTTTTAGCTTAAAAAAAGAGCAGTGTATGTGTTTGTGAGCAATAATACTGATTACAATAAATCAGCGGTCAGCAAAATTTTCTTGTAAAGGGCCAGACAGTAAATATTTTAGGCTTTGGGGGCCATGTAGTCTCTGTCACACTGCTGCTGTAGCATGAAAGGAGCCACAGACAATACATAAATGGATGAGTGTGGCTGAGTTCCAATAAAACATTACTTATAAAAACAGGCACCAGATCTGATCCAGAAGCCATAGTTTGTTGAGCTCTGCTACAAATAATAAGATAATTTTGCTGAATTAAAATAAAATTTTTATCTCAGGTGGATTTTTTTTGTATTTGTTTTTAGATATTCACACAGTAAAGGAGCACTCAAGAAAAGGTAGGTTTGAACATTTTGATGTCTCTTAAAAATAGTAAAATAGAAAGTAACTGTGTGGTAGTATCTATCTTAACTCATTGTCATTGAACCCTTCCTTTTTTTTTCATCTTCTTTCAGAACCAAGTCACAGCATTGTACCTCTTGCAGTAGCACTGGCACTGACAGTAATTCTGGCAATTTCTACACTTTCCTTCTGTATATACAAGCACAATAGAGATATCTTCAGGAGACTTGCAGGGTTTGGGAATCTCTACTATCCTACAACCAACTTTAGTACAGTACATTTGGAAGAAAATATTCTCATTTCTGATTTTGAGAAGAATGACCAATAACAATGAATTCAGAGAATGACATGGCCATGAAGATAATAAGATTATAACGGGAGTGTCCCCCACATGTTCTTTTACAGACCAGATGCCACTATAATGTGAATTGTATTACTATTTAATTACTCTTAAAGTGATTACTGTTTTTGGACTATAACCAAATCAGGTGTGTGTTGACTTATTCATTTCCCCAAACTGTGATCTATTCTTAAAAAGGGGAAATTATATACTGGCTACTATTCAGAAAACAAGAACTATTAAAAATAACTCCCTATTCAAGACTCGAACCAATATGAATGTTTTACTGAAACTTTAAAAGAATTTTTAGCCTCATCTGGTAACTATTCAGACATTTACTCATACTCATTCAATTAAGAGAGAGAGGGGAAGCAAAACAAATTTCAAAACTGTAGACCTTATACAAGACAAAAAGTTAAAGTCTTCTGGGAGGTTTTCTCGTTGGTTTTTTAATTCAATCATTTTAACACAGGATTTAGAAAACTAATTTCTAAGCTTAAAACTCACAAATTCTGGGCTCCAAAATAATATACACGGTGATATTTGTTTTTATTAATTCTGATTTCTCAAACTAAAAAAGAAAAATTACCTGTTTTTAAATAGGAAAGACCTTGGTTAGCAGCACACTCTCAAAAGCACCCACATAATGTGGCTAAAATCTTCTATTACTGAATAATGACTACATTTGATATTTAAAAATATAGATAAGCTTAAAGGAATTTATCAAAATCTTACTATTGTTAAAACTCATGGTTTTTATTTAAAAGTAAAGGTATAAGTAATATATTCTTTCATAACAACTGAAAGATATAAAATATAATTTGATTTTAAAGGTGAAAAATGAAGACCTGAATTATAGTCCCATTAGAACCAAAATAGAGGACATATTGAGAAGTACTAAATATATTACTCTCCAATCATAATCTATATACCTTTGTTATATAAATGAGTTTATTTAGGGTATTCTATTTAGTAAACTATGGTTCTTAAGAACCATCTCTGTGTTGGACTAGTTGGTGCCGTTGGTTAATAGCATGACACTGTCTATAATTTAAATATCACAGATTTGACATTCCTACATGAATTCCTGATATGGAAAAGTGACTTCATAATCTACATTTAAAAGTTTACTCATTACATAAATGTTTATTGTATTCCTACTAAGAACCAAGTGCTATTCTAGAAACTAGATGTATGATGGTGAGCAAATTAATGAGAACTCTAGTTTTATGCCACTTATTTTCTGAGAAAAAAAGTGAGAGCAAGCCAGTAAAGAAATGCATAAGTACAAAATACCAGGTGGTTATGAAAATTAAGTAGGGTCTTGTGATAGAGAGGAACTGAGGGACTCTCAGGGCCTCCCCAGAATGCACATTTTAATTATAACTTCCAGTTGCCTTGAAACTAACTAGTGGCCACTAGTCATGAGGTGGAGCTCTGAGAGAAAGTATAAGTGAATTGCTAAGTGAAAAACCATCATCATTAGAAATAGAATTTAATGAATATACCCTAAGAATGGATTCCTTGTGTCCTGAAAGAGTTAATACAGTTTCCAAAAGCAACTCTTTGCTACTGCTATGTAACTTACACATTAGGACAATATACTTCCATCATTCTTTTAAGTTTTGAGACTTCATTTTTTAAAGGATATTATATTGTGTGGCAGTTGTATATTTATAACTCACAAGAATAATTGGCTTGAATTAACCAGGTGGTATAAAAGCCCAATTTAACAATCTGTCAAGTGAAATTAAAGTTCTGTTCTTTTCAGTGGCTTGGTAAAAACTGCTAATCAATTATCTTTCTAGTCGAGTTATATTGAAGTGGAATAGTCACACATAACAATTTGACAAAGTATGTCATTAATAAAGTGGTTTTGCAGAAAGAAACCATACTTCTTGTCAATGCTCTGTACTTTGCTATTTAGTATTGAACTGCATCTCTGGGGAATCTGTCCCCATGGACAAGATCATGCACTCCTTCCCGTTACTAAAATAGAAAGTACTGAAATATTATGTTTTATTTATATATGTGCACTTAAAAAAGTTTTTCCACATTTATTTTTAATCTGAACTAGATTTCATAGCTATGGCATGAAAAGCAAAGAAGCATCAGGGTCACAAACTCATTCACACATAATTAATGTGCCCCCCTCCAAAAAATCAATTATTATCCATGACTCTGAGTAATAGAAAATCTTAGATTTCACAATTAAAGGTATCTTAGGCTTTTCCAATTCCAACAGCCTTCTCTGAGTTTAAATCCTTCTTTGATTGGAAGTTCCACTTCCTATCAGGGGTAAATTAGACTAGGTCTTAGATAAACAGTCTTTTGAAGTTTCCTTTTCCTCCTCAAAATGGTGTTGGATATATGAGAACTTGTGTCATTGTAGTATTCAGGGGAGAAATTGATAACTGACTGTAAATGTGTTTTATCTCTGTCCACTGAAGGTCTGTCTGGCCCCACTGCTGGGAACAATGCAGGCATCAGCTATGAAGTCTGTAGTTGGTGCAACCTGCAATCTATTCTCTTTGATTTGGCTTCATTCTGGCTGGAGGACCACCTTATCCCTAGAGTATTGGCTGTGATTCCCATTCAATTCTCTACTTGAACATTGCAGTTCTACAAGGCCACTTCACTTCTACAGAAGTGAGACCTACATAGCACCATCAGTTACTCTATTGGGGGAGGCTAAATGCTGTAGTAAAAATCCCAACACCTCAGTAGCTTAACACACCAAAGGTTTACTTCTCATTCATATCAACAATGAGTTTGCAGGAGGACTTTGCTCCATTCAGTCATTCATTGGTCCAGGTGTCTGCTAGACAGGAAGACCTCCAACTCCTAGGGCCTTGGAGTCCTCCACTGGGTCTCCTACATCTGCCTGATGGAAGTTAACTTGAGAGCTATCTTTGATTAAGTATGTAGCTTCCATGAACTATTGAAATGCATTCTTTAAATTATCAGTCTTCATAATAAGGACACATACTTTGAAGGTGCATAAAGATTTCTAAGAAGGGGTCCTGGGTGGCTCAATCAGTTAATCATCTGACCTCAAGAGGGGTCATGATCTCACAGTTCATGAGTTCTGAAGAAGTTCACAGAGCCCACATTGGGCTCTGGGTGATGGCTCAGACCCTGGAGCCTGCCCTGGGTTCTGCGTCTCTCTCTCTCTCTCTCTGCCCCTTCCCCGCTCATGCTCTGTCTCTCTCTGTCTCTCAAAAATAAATAAACATTAAAAAAACTTAAAAAGGGGCACCTGGGTGGCTCAGTTGGTTGGGCATCCAACTTCTGCTCAGGTCATGATCTCACATCTGGAAAGAAATTCTAGTGAAAACAAAGAGAGTGTTGATATTTATAAGAACCTGACATCTTACTTTATCCTGAGGAAAATCTTATGACAAAGCTAAGTGCTTTATTTGTAGTAGATTTCTAAGCAAAGGTGAGTATCTTTTAAAGGGAAAGACATACACTTTTCTGAATATTTATTTGTCTTATTTGGCTCAGGGATTTGACCATGAAGATTGGCATTACCAATTAAGTTTTATAATGAATATTTTTCATTAACTAAATAATCTAAATTTGCAACTCTAATGTCATAATAAATCACATATTAAGATAAAAACATTTTAATAGAAAAATAGTACTGACAAAACTATAATGATATTAACAACATATCATTTTTCCTAATCTTACTTGGTATATCAGATAAAACAAGGTGCCTATGAATAAACAAACCTCCCTTCATTCCCATCTACTTATATGAAGTTTATAAGAAGAAAGTTTTTATGTTAGTCAGAATAAGTTATGGCATGCTGTGGAAACAAACAAACCCTCTAACGTTAATGGTTCAAAAGAAAACTTAAAAAAAAATCATTTTCTGGTAATATAAAGCCTGCTATGATTCCCTTGGTTCTCCAGGGAAGTTCACATCCAAGCAATAACTCAGAGATCCAGGCTGCATGTCCCTACCTCTGGAACATGGAGCTTTTTCATGGTAGGAAAAAGAAGCTGAGAACTCTTAAGATCTTGGATCCTTAAGCAACACATGGCACTTCCACTAACATATCACTGACTAGACTAGTCACATAGTCCAACCTGACTGCAAGAAAGTCTGACAGGTCTCCCAGTGTGTTCAGTAAAGAGAGGATAACCAACAACTATGAGCACCAACAATCTCTACCAGAGTTTCTCAGCATGTATAGCTAAAACATAACAACAACAACAACAATAATAGAATCCATGCTAAATCCTGACTTATTCTAACAATTTTAAATTAATAATAATTAAATTCATTGTGACACATCCATTTCATTAAGAGATACATTACCTATAATATTTTAGTTTGATATATACTAATTATTTATTAACTGTTGTAAAATATTTTATGTTGTTCTGATCAATTGTGTACTAATAAAAAATGACATGACAGCTCCATATAGAAGAAAATGTATAATACTTTTACACATTTTTAAAATAATTTAAAAAAATTTTAATTTATATACATATTTTTTTACTATAGGCCAATATGACAAGGTGATGAATAAAGTATTTTCAAGATTAAAAATATATTACATTAGGATAAAATTCTGTGGACAGATTGGAAAGAAAATATAAGACTAAAGAGAAAAATAAAACAAAATCTCTGACTGTCAATGGCAAGCTCGTTTGTGTCTATTTCTATTTTTAAATAGATTATGATGGAATTCAAATCATTAAGGAATCTCCAATCAAAAGAAATAGAGCTCCCCAGAGAAGCAGTTGATTCCAGGTCTGGGGCAGGAAAAATGCAAGATGAAAGTGGATTATTTTGTGGTCTCAGAAAGTAAAAAAATGCTCACAAAAAAATGAGGTCATGTCTAAAGGACACAGTAAACTTGATGGAGTTCCCAATGGCTAACATTGGAACAATTTGAGTACAAAAATATTGATAGTATTTGATTATAACTCATAAGCTATAAGTCCATATTAATAAAAAATAAACACTGAATGGATAAATAAAGGAGAAGGAATTGTTCTTTTCTATGGAAGAACTGCAACTAGTAAGTATAGTAGGAATAAGAAAAACAAAAATCGCCATTAGGCAAACACAACAGCAATAATTTATATAGGCAATATCCACCAGTGGGTGCTAGAATTAGTGGGTGACCGTTTGTGGAGAAACAGGAATTTGCATAGCCTTAAAGTATTACCCCCAAGATAGTCACCAATTATAACAGGAAAGTACTAACTTTACAGTTCAGAAACTGCTTTAATCAGGTGATCAAGGTTAACATAAGCAGTAATTAGCCATTTCAGCATCAGGTACTACCTTATAAGATGTCCTCAGAAAGGCACATGACTTCTTTGGTATCCTCTTCAATAATGCATAGTTCTAATTTAATAATAATAAACACCAGACAAATCCAAATTGAAGAACATTTTACAAAATAACTGATACTTCCAAAGTGCCCAGATCATAAAAGTTAAAGAAAGACTGAGCAAATGACACAGCTTGGAGGAAAATAAGGAGACATGACAACTAAGTGCATGGTGGAATGCTGGATTTGATCTTGGGACAGAAAATGGACATCATGGAAATGCAAAATTACAATAAAATTTATGGTTCAGTTAAACAGTATTATACAGTATTAATTTCTTAGTTTTGATGATTGTACTATGGTTATGTGAAAGGTATCATTAGGGCAAGCTGGATGAATGGTATACAGGAATTCTCTGTCTTATATTGGCAACTTTTCCAATAAACCTAAAATCATTCAGAGTGAATAGTGAAAAATCTGCTATGATATAAGAGCCCCTTGGATATATTAAAGGAGTAACATGACATTTTTATTTTCTAATGTTATTATTTATGCTGTAAATTGCATCCTACTTATAAAACATTTTTAGATGTCAACTCGGAAATGTGAGAAGGGATGTACATCTTTTTTCAAAATTCTTTTAGGAAGTATGCAAACACAAACATTTGAGGATCACTACTGTTTGACATTCTTTCTCTTCTGTCCCAAATGAGAAACAAGCAAAATCCATCTTTTCTTCAATCTGCCTGATAACCTTCCTACTAGAGATTTTGGAGCAAGATATGTCTTGCTGTGGGCCACATTTACTTGTATTTGTTCTCCTTTCTCCACACTCTTCCTCACTCCAGATCTTTTCAGGACTTCTCATTCTCTCTCTCTCTCAATTTTATTTATTTATTTGTTTGTTTGTGTTTTAATTTACACCCAAGTGAGTTAGCATATAGTGCAATAATGATATCAGGAGTAGATTCCAGTAATTCATCCCCTATATATAGTGCTAATCCCAGCAAGTGTCCTCCTTAATGCCCCATTTCCATTTAGCCCGTCTCCCTACCCACAACCCATCCAGAAACCCTCAGTTTTTTCTCTGTATTTAAGAGTCTCTTATGTTTTGTCCCCCTCTTTATTTTTATATTATTTTTGCTTCCCTTCCCTTCTGTTAATCTGTTTGTATCTTAAATTCCACATATGTGTGAAGGACTTCTCATTCTCCTACTCCTGCTTATCCACTACAACCTCATGGTTTAGTCTTAATGGCAGATATTTCAAAAATGTTATGTCCAACATAATTCTCATTGCCAGCATTTATAAGAAACTTAAACTGTCGTGATTATTACAATACATGGTTGGAATCCCCAGTCTCTCTCTCTTCCTCCACCTCTCAAAACAGTGATTGACAGCAGAGATTGGCAAGGCCAAATACAGCATAATGCCTGTTTTTGTGAATAAAGTTATTAGAACACAGCCATCCTCCTTCATTTTCACAGTATGTCTGACCACTTCTAGGCTACAACAGCAGAACTCAGTGGTTGTGACAGACTGAATGGTTCACAAAGTCTCCATCCTTTACCATCCAGCCCTTTACAGGAAAAGTTTGCTGACCCTGATCTAAAGAATCAAAAACCTACAATAGGTGATCCAAGATACTTTGACACATTCTAGCAAGCACTATTATATATATGAGCAGCACTTTAGTGTATCAATAAGCAATTCTGATCAATAACATTTATTGAGAGCCTACTTTGGCCCAGAGAGGGTGCTAGGCTCTGGCGCTGGAAATGTGAATAAAATTGTCTCTGTTCTCATGAGGCTTCAGGGGCAGAGGAATATGTAAATAATAAGTGCAATATAATGTGATACAAATAATAACAGGAGGAACAGAATCAGAAAAGAAAAAAAGAACACTGATTAATTCTGTCAGATACAGAGGCTTAATGTGGAGGGAGAATAATGCCTATCAAATAGGAAATTTTAGATAAAACAGCTTTCTTTGACATCTTTTTTGAGTTCAGAAAAAAAGTTTTCAGTTTGGGGCTAATAATGAAGAAAAGGTGAACCAAATTGCTATATTGCTATTGATAACTTTTGAATCTTCAGAAAAAAGACAGTCATAAGAATGGCATACGTTACTACCTTTATATTGTGGCTAAATCCATTTAAAACCAACTTATTTATAGAGCTTCCAAGCTATTACAAGAGTGGATTGGAAGAGGTGAGTAACTATGCATTGCTGATCATACCACAGCATTCAAAAACTAAATTCTATAAACAATTTCAGGTTAAAAATCTATTTATCATGTGTTATATGAACAAAATAATACATACTATGGCTCTCATAAGTCTTGGGCATAAAATTCTTGGCTTACACTAAAGGAAAACTAAAGCTTTTATAATTGAACATTAGAAATACACATTTAAAAGTAATAGCTATTTTAGAAATATTGACTTAAGTGTTAATGGTTCTCAAAAGCCTGATAAAACTTATGGTATCTTAGATTATTTACAAGAATTTATAGCATTTAGAGTTTTACATCTGATGTTTACAACTGAATATAAAATTATGGAAAACTCAGATTTGTTCATTCTTTGTGCTATAAAATTTGAAGTACAATAGGGTATGTGGTTTTTAAAAATTCAGCTATAATCCCTGTGTTTATTGCAGCATTATTTACAACAGCCAAACTATGGAAACAACCCAAGTGTCTATCAATAGATGAATGTATAAAGAAGATGTGGTACACACACACACACACACACACACACACACAGGAATATTACTCAGTCATACAAAAGAATGAAATCTTGACATTTGCAACAAGATGGATGTATCTAAAGAGTATAATGCCAAGTCAGTCAGAGAAAGACAATACCATATGATTTCACTTAAGAACCAAAGTAAATGAACAAAGAAAGAAAAACAAATTAAAAAAAAACTAGACACTTAACTATAAACAACAAACTGATGGGTCCCAGAGAGAAGGTAGGTGGGGGGTGGATGAAATAGGTAAAGGGGATTAAGAGTACACTTATCATCATGAGTACTGAGTAATGGATAGAATTGTTGACTCACTATACCGTACACCTGAAATGAATATAACACTCTATGTTAACTATACTAGGATTAAAATTTTTTAAATACCAAAAAAAATTCAGCCACAATATTTAGGGCTTACACAAAGGGCCAGTATTTTAGATATACTTATAAATATGTTGAACCATATGTTTCATTTAAGTCAATTCCATTATTCTGCATTTTAAATCTTCTAGAGAAAAATCAACAAATGTGCCTAAATCTGAATTGCTAGATAAAAATTGAAAATCTACACGGCTTATAATGACTAATAAAGAATTCTAATTGCAGAAGAAAATCCGTAACTAAAACCACAAAATGATTCCCCTGTATACCAGTGACCTTCTTTACTCAGAGTTAATTAACACAAGCACTTGCTTCTTGCAGAGCACTTTACTGTGATTTAGAACAAATTAAGTAAAAAAATCATTGAAGTGCTGTTTTCTTCACACCATGAAGTGAGCATGGTGGGCCAAAGTTAACTCATTTAAAATATTGTCATCCATTTCTTATAATTATGAATAGCAATACCACTTTTTTGCAAAAAAAAAAAAAAGACATTCTGATCTATGCTATTGTCAATTTGTTTTCTGTGCTTCTATTTAATAATGGAGTTTGATTTTAAAAACTAATATAAAATGCCCTTGTCCATCTCTCCCATTATGTGTCTCATTTACATTAAATTCAAGCATTGTATATTTTCCTAGGCATTTTTCAAATAAATATATTTTGAATTAACATGGCAAATTATTAAAGAATTTGCCCACCCCCTAATGCTAAAATTGTGGTTTTATTATTGTTTCCACATGGCATTTTGTGAATTAACTTAAGCTTCTTTAGCCCCAACTTAGAAGATCATGTCTCCAGGAGATTATTTAAACTTTACTCTTTACCTTCTTAGAGAGCAGACCTGGTAGGAGCTGGAAACTCAACTCAGAGATGTAGGAATCAGTGGGATGCTTGCCCCTGATTTTAGACTTTAAGGAGACTTTAAGGAGAGAGTGAAACACAGAGCCAGAAGGGAGAACTAGGGAAAATTCACTAAAAGGAATAGGGAGGTGTAGGGACTTAAAAGGAAGCATTACCCCACTGTCACCAAGGACTTTGGAATTCCTGATTTAAAATGCAGTTCTGTGGAGACTAATGATAAATTTGTTCAAGAATGAGCATAACTGAAAAAGATATATGCACTGCTATGTTTATCACAGCATTATTTACAATAACATTATGAATTATGAAATTATTATGAAAATAATATGAATTATGAATTATGATTCATAATGAAAAACAGCTCAAGTGTCTATTGATAGATGAATGCATAAAGGAGATGTGGTACACAAAGCAATCTACATATTCAATTGAATCTACAATTCAAAACAATCTATCAAAATAGCACCAGCATTCTTCACAGAGCTAGAACAAACAACCCTAAAATTTGTATGGAACCAGAAAAGACTCCGAATAGCCAAAGCAATCCTCAAAAAGAAAAACAAAGTTGGAGGCATCACAATTCCAGACTTTAAGATGCACTACAAAGCTGTAATCATCAAGACAGTATGGTACCAGCACAAAAACAGACACTTAGATCAATGGAACAGAATAGAGAACCCAGAAATGGACCCACACATATATGGCCACATAATCCTTGACAAAGCAGGAAAGAATATCCAATGGAATAATGACAGTCTCTTGAGGAAATGATATTGGGAAACCTGAACAGTGACATGCAGCAGAATGAACTTGGACCATTTTGTTATACTGTACACAAAAATAAACTCAAATGAATGAAAGACCTAAACATAAGACAGGAAGCCATCAAAATCCTAGAGGAGAAAGCAAGCAAAAACTTTGACTTCACAGACAGCAACTTTTTATTCGACACGTCTCTGGAAGCAAGGGAAAACAAAAGCAAAAATGAACTACTGGGACCTCATCAAGATAAAAAGCTTCTGCCAGGCAAAGGAAACAATCAACAAAACTAAAAGGCAACCACAGAATGGGGGAACATATTTGCAAATGACATATCAGATAAAGTATCCAAAATCTATAAAGAACTTGTCAGACTCAGTAACTAACAAGCAAATAATCCAGGGAAGAAATGGGCAAAAGATATGAATAGAAACTTCTCTGAAGATGACATCCAGATGGCTAGCAGACACATTAAAAGATGCTCAACATCACTCATCATCAGGGAGATACAAATCAAAACCACAATGAGATACTGCCTCACAATTATCAGAATGGCTAACGTTAACAACTCAGGCAAAAACAGATGCTGGCGAGGATGTGGAGAAAGAGGATCTATTTGCACTGCTGGTGGGAATGCAAACTGGTATAGCCATTCTGCAAAAGAGTATGGAAGTTCCTCAAAAAATTAAAAATAGAACTACCCTATGACCCAGCAATTGCACTACTAGGCATTTATCCAAGGGATTCAGGTGTGCTGTTTCAAAACACACATGCACCCCAATGCATGCACCCCAGTGTTTATAGCAGCACCATCAGCAATAGCCAAAAAATGGAAAGAGCCCAAATGTCCATCGATGGACGGATGGATAAAGAAGATGTGGTATTGGAACAGAATTGAGAACTCAGAAGTGGACCCAAAAGTATACAGCCAACTAATCTTTGACAAAGCAGGAAAGAATATCCGATGGAAAAAAGACAGCCTTTTTAACAGATGGTGTTGGGAGAACTGGACAGCAACATGCAGAAGAATGAAACTAGATCATTTTCTCACACCATGCACAAAAATAAACTCAAAATGGATAAAGGACCTGAACGTGAGACAGGAAACTATCAACACCCTAGAGGAGAAAGCAGGAAACAACCTCCTTGACCTCCACTGCAGCAACTTCTTACTTGACACATCCCCAAAAGCAAGGGAATCAAGAGCAAAAATAAACTGTTGGGACCTCCTCAAGATTAAAAGCTTCTGCACAGCCAAGGAAACAACCCAGAAAATTAATAGGCAACCAACGGAATGGGAAAAGATAGTTGCAAATGACATATCAGATAAAGGGTTGATATCCAGAATCTACAAGGAACTCACCAAACTACACACCCGAAAAACAAACAACCCAGTGAAGAAATGGGCAGAAGATATGAACAGACACTTCTCCAAAGAGGACATCCAGATGGCCAAGAGACACATGAAACGATGCTCAGCATCGCTCCTCATCAGGGAAATACAAATCAAAACCACACTGAGATACCACCTCACGCCAGTCAGAGTGGCTAAAATGAGCCAATCAGAGAACTCTAGATGCTGGCGAGGATGTGGAGAAACGGGCACCCTCCTACACTGTTGGTGGGAATGTAAACTGGTACAGCCCCTCTGGAAAACAGTGTGGAGGTTCCTCAGGAAACTAACAATAGAACTCCCCTATGACCCAGCAATAGCACTGCTAGGAATTTACCCAAGGGATACAGAAATGCTGAGGCATAGGAGCACATGTACCCCAATGTTCATAGCAGCACTCTCCACAATAGCTAAAACATGGAAAGAGCCTAAGTGTCCATCAACAGACGAATGGATCAAGAAGATGTGGTTTATCTATACCATGGAATACTACATGGCAATGAGAAACAATGAAATCTGGCCATGTGTAGCAACATGGATGGACCTTGAGGGTGTTATGCTGAGCGAAATAAGTCAGGCAGAGAAGACAAATATCATATGTGTGCACGTATAGGAGGATTAGGAGGAACTTAACAGAGGACCAAGGGGGAGAAGAAGGGCGGAAATGGTGGGGGAAAGGGAGAGAGGCAAACCATGAGAGACTCTTGAATGCTGACAAAAACTGAGGACTAGTGGATGTGGGGGGAGGAGGGATGGGCATGGAGGAGGGCACTTGTGGGGATGAGCACTGGGTGTTATGTGGAAACTAATTTGACAATAAACTATTTGCAAAAAAAAAAAAAAAAAAAAAAAAAAAAAGAAGATGTGGTATATATATACAATGGAGCATTACTCGGCAATCAAAAATAATGAAATCTTACCATTTGCAACTACGTGGATGGAACTAGATAAAATTAACAATTCAGGCAATGACAAATGCTGGCAAGGATGCAGAGAAAGAGGAACTCTTCTGCATTGTTGTTGGGAATGCAAACTGATGTAGCCACTCTGGAAAACAGTATGAAGGTACCTAAAAAAATTAAAAATAGAACTACTCTACAACTCAGCAATTGTGCTACTAGATGTTTATCCAAAGGATACAGGTATGCTGTTTTTTGAAAGGGCACATGCATCCCAATGCTTATAGTAGCACTATCGACAATAGCCAAAATATGGGAAAAGCCCAAATGTCTGCTGATGGATGAATGGATAAAGAAAATGTGGTACATAAATACAATGGAGTATTACTCAGCAATCAAAAAGAATGAAACCTTGCCATTTGCAACTATGTGGATAGAACTAGAAGGTATTATGCTAAGTGAAATTAGTCAGAGAAAGACATATCATATGACTTCACTCATACGTGGAATTTAAGATACAAAACAGATGAACAGAAGGGAAGAGAAGCAAAAATAATATAAAAACAGGGAGGGGGACAAGCTATCAGAGACTCTTTTTTGTGTGTGTTTATTTATTTTTGAGAGAGAGACAGAGTGCAAGTGGGGAGGGCCAGCGAGAGGGGGAGACTTAGAATCTGAAGCAGGCTCCAGGCTCTGAGCTGTCAGCGCGGATTCATGTCAAACCCATGAAATGTGAGATTATGACCTGAGCTGAAGTCAGACACTTAACTGACTAAGCCATCCAGGCACACCCATAAGAGAACAAACTGAGGTTTGGTGGATGGTTTTTTTTGGGGGGGAGGGGCTGAATTGGCAAGGGGCATTAGGGAAGATACTCACTGGGATGAACACTGGGTGTTACATATAGGGGATGAATCACTGGATTCTACTCCTGAAATCATTATTGCACTATATGCAAATTAACTTGGATGTAAATTTTAAAGACATACGTATATACATGCATACATATATGCATACATAAAAAGAAGATAATCGGTACACACACACACACACACACACACACACACACACAGAATGGAATATTACTCAGCCATATAAAAAGAATGAATCTTGTCATTGCAACAACATGGATGGATCTAGAAAGTATAATGCTAAGTGAAATAAGACAGTCAGAGAAAGACAAATAGCATATGATTTCACTCATATGCAGAATTTAAGAAACAAAACAAAGGAATAAAGGAAAAAGAGACAAAAAAGCCAGACTCTTAACTATAGAGCAGGACAATGCTTAGCAGAGGAGAGGTGGGTGGGAGGATGGGTCAAATAGGTGAAAGGGATTAAGAGTACACTTAATCATGATGAACACTGAACCATGGATAGAATTGTTGAGTCACTATATTGTGCATCTGAAACTAATATAATACTGAATGTTACTTATACTGGAATTAAAATTTTTAAAAAAAGAATGAGTATGTCTGAATGAATGTAGTGTTTACCAAGTCCATAGGCACATGTAGTCCTCAAGCAAAAGCTCATATGGTCATACAAGAAATTGTTTTATTCCAGATAACACTTAAAAGTGCAAAGGGAGGCCAGTGTCTCACATGTTGCACAACAGGGGGTGATCCGAATGAAGCAGTGCTTCCTGGCCACAGGGAAGGAACAGAGAGCTAGTGATGTTGGTACTCACAGTAGAAATTCCCTGGAGTTGATACTATGACTTACACTTTCCCAAGGGAAGTTTAGAGAGAAATATTGAACAAGAGGGCCTACTTGTTTATGTATTGTCTTAGAAGGTAATCTGTAATCGAACTGCGTATTAATAAATTTAATATTACTCTTTAATAATAAACTGCATTTGTTAAGAAGGATGTTTCCATGGATGGCAGTCATCATAATTACCCTATTGTTGTTATCATTACTCATACTGCATTGGAAGTACTCTCATCTAATGCAGTTGGGACTCAGGGAATCAAAAATATCAGGTAAAGCAAGGAATACCAGAAATTTGATAGATACATACTTAGTGAAACATTTTCTTTTCTACTAGAATACATAAATACACATTTTCCACAGATCTTTTGGGGTAAGGACAGTATCATTCATTTCAATATGGCATCCTTATGGTCTTACATATAAAGCATACCCACAGGGGTGCCTGGGTGGATTAGTCGGTTAAGCGTCCGACTTTCGCTTAGGTCATGGTCTCAGGGTTCGTGGGTTCGAGCCCCGCATCGGGCTCTGTGCTGACTGCCAGCTCAGAGCCTGGAGCCTGTTTCGGAGTCTGTGTCTCCCTCTCTCTCTGACCCTCCCCTCCTCACGCTGTCTCTCTCTCTCCTAGAAATAAATAAAAATATTTTTAAAAATTAAAAAAAAAATAATAAAGCATACCCACAGGACTTTGTCCACAATCTCCAGTTTGTGTCTTTAGTGCAGTGAAAATTTAAAGATAGCTATAGACCAGTCTGAGTGCAAAACCTTAAATTTTTATAACTTTCCCCAATATTTATAATTGTCTCATTCAACAATAGAATTAGCTATTCACCTCTTTTGAGTCTCCTCAAAGCTTTAGCTGAGTTTTCCTAAGAGAATTTTCTTGTTACATTCATATTTTCTATTTTTTAATTTAATTACACTATAAAATTACAATACTTAGCACCAATTGGCATAAACAGATTTGGGAACAAGCACAATCAATTCATATTAAGCCTATGAAGGAAATGGTAGGAGCAGCAACCTTGCCTCCACCCCCCTTAAATAACACATTTCACAGAGGGCTTGGCTGATCCAGCATGATGATGAAGTAAGCTGCTTCTTCATTGGTTAGTGCCTGAGATTTACAGCAAACATAGGAAGTAAGACTTTCTCTCAGAACTTAACTCTGAAATCCACACAGAATGGTTCAGAGCATAAATAAGCAAGTCATCTTAAGAGAGAAAAATACCTTCCCAGGTTATCTGTCTAGATTGTAACTTGATTAAATATGTATGAGGAAAGAAAGCAAGAAAGTGTTGAGGAAGATATTGGGAGGGGAGTCAGTCCCGTATGGAACCAAGGTCACAGAGAGATCCTCAGCAGTTTTGGGGAGAAAAGGACTTGGGTATTAGACAAAGTGTATTTTCACTTCCAACAGCATGGCTCCCGGGATATGGCCCAAGAATTTTAGGATTACAAAGGCATCCTTGGGGGAGATGGCATATTATTAGACCATCTTACTTCGTGCTATATGCATAACTTACTTTATTCCATTTCCATGCCCAAAATCTCTAGTTAGGATATGGGTCTTCAGTGTAGGTTTGCCTAGTAAGGAGAATATCTGATCTCCCAGACTTTGAGTATGTTGGGTGCTAGGAGAGGGGTTGCTTATGATAAAAGAAATGGCTTGTTGCTGTGATTAAATTCCCACGCATTTGGGAGAAAGTGCTAATTGTGTAAGTACCCATCTTAAATTTCTAATTGTAAATTAACACATTGGCATTGTGATAGCTACTTCAGTCTCCTGTATAATGCCCCATTGTAGAGGCAATGATGGCTCCAGATTGTCACTGTTGAAGGTGTTCAGGTGTAGGAAGGCAATCTTGACCCAAAGGATTTGTCCTGGTGCAATGATGGAAGAACATGTGCACAGTGCTTACTTGGATGGCAGAACAACCCTAAACTGGTATTACAGTCTTTACCTTGGTTTAGTGGGTATTTAGTTAGGGGCAACCAAGACATGACATCCTCTGGTCCCAAACAGGACTTTGGAATCCAAACAGGTCTGTGTAGCCCCAAGGAGAGCTCTAGAAGCGGGGAGCTGAAGGAAAGAAGTACAAAAGATGAAGAGTCAGGAATCCCAGAGGAGATTTACAGAGTACTTGACAAATAATTAGAAGCAAAGTTACCCATTTGCTTTTTCTGATGAATCTTATGAATGGCAAGACTTCCTCCTGCAGTCCTGGATGATAGCAGGAATTGGGTTGCTTCTGTCTTGTTCCACGTTCCCAAAGACTAATAAATTCTGGTTAAAATCTAGAAAGTTGCATTCCAAACTGATCAAAGATATCAGACAAACAGCTCTGAAAGTCACATAGCCCCAGGAAACAAGAGAATTTGGAGGAAAGCCTTTTTTATTAGTAACGTCTGGAAAGCAGAAGAATGGAAACTGGAAGGCCATTGAATGTAGATTCTAATAGGTCACGTCCTTATCAGATACAAATGCAAAGTCTCTTAGTATCAGTTTTGTTCCAGTCTTGTATGTGTGCTGGCTATTCCTCCAAATCAACGCCGCACCTGTCTTCACCCTGCTCTGTGCCTCAGCTCATATCACTTGGACCTCTTTGTCCTGAAGCTTCCAGGGGTCCAGTTCAATGGGACACTCCAAAAGGAAATTCAGAGGTAAGAAAAAAGAAACATTTGCATTTTAATCTGCGTGGCTCCATCTTGTCTTGATGTAACATAACAGGGGCCACATTCCTCCACTGAGGCCACAGTTCTCATTGATCCGCCACCCCCACCCCCACCTGTAGTGTTTTCCAGACCCAGGAACAGCAAACCTCCTTGCTTCTCCAGGCCTCAGTAGTAACAAGCTCCCTGCTGCATGGAGTCCCTGGGTGTTTCATTGTCCCTTGGTGCTTTATAACCTTTCCACACCTTTAACCTTCCCACACCTTTATAAATAGTCCCCTTGTTAAACTCTCTTCAATTCTACATCTTGTGAGCCACCCATTTCCTGCAGGACCCTGATACAGCAAGCTTGCAAACATGGGCCATGCTTTTGATATTGCAGTGGCTCGTACGTTAGCAGTCTTTATTCTCCAGCTTTCAATTTCATTTCTGTGTGAAGCTTTTCCAAGACAACATAAAATTCCAATTAAACACATGTTCAGCCCTACTAGACTCTAAAAGCAAGCATAGTAAATCATTCCCAAGTAAGCCATTCTTGGGCTAAAATAAGAATGGACATTGTCAAGGGAAAAAAGGGTTATTAGAAGCCCAAACTGTTAAATTATACTTTCATGACTGAACACAACTGTAATCCATATTATTATTTTAAATTACACTATAAAAAGCAGTCATTTATCGCCTTTCCAAAACATAGTGATAATATATTACCAAATTATCAAGGGTCTTTTATTAAAGCTCTTGAATTTGATTTATAATGCGTGATGTAGCTTATCCTTGAGAAAGATCTACTAAAAGGTATACTTAGTCTTAAAGCTAGTGAAATAAAATCTCCCTCTAATCAGCCACCAGAAAGCTTCTGCTTCAATGCTTTGTTGATACTGGTGTCAGCAGGACATTAAAAGCTTGAAGCTTTTTATGTTTGATCAAATATCAACATTATGCTGAAGCAGAAGTATTAATTCACAGAGTGAAGCCTCCAAACCTCTACAATTCTCCTTCATCCTTTCATACTCCCCCCCAAAAAGGTCACATCAAATCAGAGGGTTTGGGAACAAAAAAGAGATGGACATTTTATGAATGTTAGGTATACACAAAACCACTCTAGAACCCAAGGGAGAAACAAGCACTAAAATATACTTTTTGAAAATGCCAGTCATATCTAAGAAAGAGGAAAGTAACTGGTACCAGGAAATAAGATGGTGACATAATGAGAAATGGAGTACCAGAAGGGGTCAGGAATTTGCCTCAAACTTTCAGCTAGTGTTTTGGGCATATGGGATCACTGTCAATCAGATCATAATGTTACAGACCCTTCCTGAATAAAATCTCTCTCAAGAAAGAAATAGGAAGCCTCTGAGATTAAAGGAAAAAGTTATTTTTTCCTCACAACTTTAATTTTTTTCATCACTTTGATTCTGGGCCTTCTAAAGAAAGTTTTTATTATGCTGCCACATACACAAAAAACACTCAGGGGAACAAATTGAATTTTAAGAGTGTCTTAGAAGCCGGCAGCAAAGTGTCAACAATAAAAACATTCTCAGAAGATTATTTACACAGAAGAGCCCAAGATGTATTTGCACTGACATCTATGTAGTTGCTATAAATACTCATCTCAATAACTTCTAATGGTTTTTTCCATCTCTTAAATACACCCCAGAATGTAGATTTACTGTTTTTCCATAATATTTGGACACTGTGCAACCTGTAAGATGCCTACCATCATTGTAACACTACAAAGGCATGCACATCCTAACAGATTAATGGACTTTTTTTGACAGATTGATTAGGAAAATAAGAGTTGGCACCATTATTTCTAACAGGCATACAGGTAAACTCGTGAAGTTAATTACTGACATGGAGGTATACATGTGTACTGGGGAAAAGGAGGAAAGTACAGAAGGACACTTTAGTTTGTTTGAAAATAAAATTCCAGGGAGTTGAAAAAACAGAAGTTGTCTACCTCTTATTGTCCAAGTCCTTATTGGCATCAATCTATTGGACAATGCTAGTCATCACAGGAGTAATATACATCAGACCTGATAAGAAATGGAATTCACCATGACATTATAACCAAATGTCATTCTTAATGAAATATTGGATATAACTGAATTGTCCATAATTAGGGTCATGGGGCAGATTCTTCCTATGATCAAAGAGGATTACAGTCCCCAAACCATACCTGGGTATTGTGTTTTGCCATCCCCCACCCCAAGTCAAAGAAAATGTTTTTCTAAATTGATGGTTTTCCTAGTCAATAAATGCAAGGCTTGAAATTTGGTGCCCAAAACATTCATTAGTGAGCATATTCTCTTAGCCAAAATTCAATTTTACAAAGTTTTGGAGACTGGAGTAGTTGGCAGTAGACAAATATTTTGGCCACCTCTCATCTCTGAATGCCTTTCCTGACAAGCTCATTCCCTAGTCTTCTTTGCAGCACAGGAGCAGGCATGTGACCTAGGCTCCGCCAATGAGATGCACACAAGCAAGACTTCAATTCAGAAGCAAACACCACTGTATTTGTAGTAGGATGAATAATGGCCTCCAAAGATGTCAGGTCCTAATTCCTGGAACCTGTGAATGGTACTGTACATAGCAAAGAACTTGCAGATGTAATTCAATTACAGGCGTTGAGATGGGGAGATCAACCTGCATTATCTTGGGGGGCTCCACATGAATCACATGTATCCTGTTAAGAGGAGGATGAAGGAAATTTGACATATACAGGGGGGAGAAGAAAATGTAATGGCAGAGCAGAAGAGGTTTTGAAGATGCTGGCCTTGAAGACTAGAAGTTAACCCAAGAAATGCTGGTAACTACCACAACCTGTAAGGGGCAAGGGATGGATTCTCCCCCAGAGTCTCTGGCAGAAGCACCACCATGCCAAGAACTTCCCTGATTTCTATATTAATTTTAGACTTCTGGCCTCCAGAGTTGTGAGAGAATAAATATCTTCTGTTTTAAGCCACTCAGTTTGTGTTAATTTGTTACACATCAGGAACTAAAACATGAAGGAATGGGCCCTGAATGGAACCCATTATGGTGAGATTGGGCAGCTGCAGACAGCTTTCAGAAGCAGTAGCATCTGAAGTTCCAGGACTACTGTCATGTACAGGGTAAACTGCAGAATCGATGCCCAAAAAAGTATGGCTGGGGAGTCCTTTGGTACAACTTATGCACTGATTCAGCTGTGTAGTCTCTGACACTTTCAACAAGTCTGTGAGCTACTTAACATGCTTTTATAAATTCCTTTTCCGCTTGAGCTGGAGTAGATTCGGTTGTTGGTACTTCAGAACCATAGACACAACAATAATTAAATGAAGATTATCTTAAACATGCTGGGTTATCCTTACCTACAGCAGATCACATGTGAAGGACTCCATTCTTTCCATGTATCTACCCATGTAAAATACAGTTAAGATAAGAGGTGAGGGTAACCACTGAGGAGAAAACCACTGAGAGGATACAAGGGGCACATTAAATTCAGTTAGAATAAATTGATTGAGCTACTGTATTCAACAAGATAATGATGAGCTAAGTCCAATCCTTGTCTTTGAGGAGGCAAAATGGGTACTTTAAAGTTTATGTAATATTGTAAGTGAAATAATAAATATACAGTTCCTGCCTTGTTACCTTGCCCTATGGTTTAGTGCAAGAATATGCTTGTCTCCAGGGCCCTGCTACTCCAAGAGTGGCCCAGGACCCTCAAGCATCAAGGAGGAACTTGTTAAAATATCAAATCCCAGGGGTGCCTGTGTGGTTTAGTTGGTTAAGCCTCTGACTCTTGGTTTCAACTCAGGTCATGACCTCACGGTTCAGGAGTTCAAGCCCTCCACATCAAGCTCTGTGCTGACAATACAGAGACTGCTTAGGATGTTCTCTCTCTCTCTCTCTCTCTCTCTCCCTCTCTCTATTTGCTCCTCCCTCCAAAACAAATAAAAATAAACTTTAAAAAAATAGAAAAAAATATCAAATCCCAGACCTCAATTTTAAGCAGACTTAATGCACCAGAATCTGCATTCTAACAAGATGCCTGGGTGATTCATATGCATATTAATAGTTGAGAAGTACTTCATATGGGGACTAGGAGAAGGACTTCCTGGAGGAGATGGTATTTGATTTGGAACTCAAGGTAATGCTTAGGATGAGCTATGGAGAAAGACACTTCATGTAAAGAAAATACAAAGGCTTCAAGGTGGGAAAATATGGAACATGATCACGGTCATTAAATTCTCAAAGAAATCCCATGTATAGGATAAACAAGGTGAATCAGATTGTGGGTGGCTTGAGAGTCAAGTTCTAGAGTTTTCTCTTTAGCCTGAAAGCACTGAAGGGACATGAAGGGGCAAGAAAGAGGATGATATAAGCAGAACAGTGTTTTAGGAAATTTAATATGACTGCATGTGTCAAGTTAATTCAAAAGAACAACTAGAGGTAGGAGCTCAATAGGGAGCATATGACAATTGTTCAGGTGACAACGAGTAATGACAATATCAGGGAAATGAAGAATATAAGGTATTGGTCCTGAAAAAATAAAATAAAATGAACTTGGTACTGTTCATTTGGAGATGTAAGGGATGGCACAGATAGAAAAATAGAGTCTGGATGTTCAGCAAGAGAGAAATTTGGAGGAGAAATGGATTTAGTAGCAACATCAAAGCTGGTGAGTCTGAGTTTTACTCTTGTTCATTTTGATGCATCAGAAGGACATGGAAGGGTGTGCATTTGGAACTGCATTTGGATCTAAGTGTGAACTTAGGTCAAAGCTTAGGAGAGAAGTGGAATCCAGAAAAAGATTTAGGAGAAATTGTCATAAAGGTGATTACTGACACAGGCAATAGATGAGTTTGCCAGCAGAAAGTGAGGATGGTGAAAAAAGACAGACATGGAAAGAGGCAGGAGGAACACCTTCATTTAGGGGGAAGAGGAAGAAAAGAAAATGTGCTCGCCAGGGATCTTCAGAGCAAACCACAGAACCCAACTAACTCTGCCTCATCTAAGCAGAAAAGGAGTTTACTGACAGGATATTGGGCTTGCTCTCAGAGAGCAAGAACAGGAGAACTAGCCTCAGAAAACAAGAAGGAACCAACTGAGGCCAGCAGCTGTTAGCCAGGACAAGCTCACGTAGGCCCCAGTAATAATTGGTGAGAACATCAATGCAGTGCTGCCTGCAGGGTATGCTCAGCAGTGCTGAGCTGCACCGTTGCTCTGGGTAGGAGATTTTTAGTGGTATTCCACCTGCAGAAATAATTTCTGACTGTCGCGGGCAGGAGCCTCTGATTGACAAGGCACAGGCCATGAGCCAGCACGCTAGCAGCATGTAGGGGGTGTAGGGAGGAAAGGGAGAGTTAGGATTTCCACCCCACCTGTGGGTTCTGCCTGCTTCCACACCCCTATCCCAGCGGTTTATCCAAACAGACAGGGGTCAGAATGCTAAGCAGCCAAAAGCTGATGAATGTTCACTAGAGCAACCAGGAAGGAAAGGCAGCAGAGGAATCAGGAGTGCAGTCTCATAGGAAAAGAGACGGCAGTGGTCACGTGATCACCAGTGGCAAACAACCAGGGATGCCAAAGAGGATGCGGGCAAACGGTCCCCGGAACAGGCTACTGTGGTCACCTTGAAGAGGAAACAAGACAGACTTCAAGAAAAAGAGGAGAGAGACAAGAGTGAAGTGACAACAAGGAGGCTACATATAAACTATTTTTATAAAGTGTGGAGATGGAAGGAAAGATAACCAAGAAAGGTGGTTATAGAACAGGGGATATTTGAGCATATTCAGACCACTGTAAAGAAATCTATAAAGAGGTTGATTGAAAATTCCAGAAAAAATAAAAGAGTGAAATAAGATCCTAGAGGATGTGGGAGGGATTAGGATCAAAGACAAGCTGGTGGTGATGGAGGGAGGTGGCTAGAAAAGAGAATGGAAATGGGGATAAGCAAATCTTGGTGCAGTTCCTTTACTTCAAGTTCACATTTATGTAGTATCTATCATAAGTAAGTGTTATGCTGGGAATTGTGGCTACACAATATTGGGAAGGCAAGCCGTGACCTCAAGGAGCTGATGAGCTACTAAATGAGCTCTAATGTTCATTCAATGTTAAATATGCTATAAATTTAATAGTTTTAACTTTAAATATCAATACAAACAAGTTAGAATTTAATAGGGTCAAACAAGATACAAGTTGCTATAGGAATTCAGAGCAGGATGCACACTCCATGTGGAAAAGTTTCAAGGAGGAAGCTGGCTCTTAAAGAATAAGTACACATAGCAGGGACAATGAGCAAACAGGAGGGTTTGCCAGACAAAACAAGAGGATCTAAACCATAGCACACAAAAAACTGGATGTTAGAGTAGACATTTATCAATTATGAGGCTTCCCAGCTTCTAAATCTCTTATTTGAGCTTCCTCCATCTTTTAGACAGAGCTGTCACTTAAAGCTGGAAGTCCAAATCCTCCCCTTTATATCTAGAGCAGAGGGGCATGGATTCATCAGTTAGGCAAACTTGCCTCAGAGCTCAGCAGCAGCAGTCACTGCACTTGACTTTGTGGCATAATTTTTGTTTCCCCTCCACTGTATAGATTGATTCCTATACCCTGGTTCTCCAGCCTTCCTTGCAAGCCCACAAGCTATCTGAAAGCTTTTAAAGAAATTTCTTTTCTTTTAAAAGTAGTTATATTTTCTGTATGTTGCTTGCAACCAAGAATCCTAATAAACAGATATGATAATCCTGACCAATACTGATATGATCACAAAAAAGCTCATAATTCAGATTAAATGAAGAATTGGGGTGGGGAGATATATTAGCCTAGGTTATGTCAGGAAAACAGAAAGCTCTTCAGGCACAAGTATAAAGGGGATTTTTTAAAAATATTGGATTATACAATCTCTCAAGGTCCAGGGGAGCAAAGGAGAGAGAAGACACTCCTAGAGTTCATGAGATTGAGAAATGCATACATTGTAGAAACCACACTAAGGATCTCAGCACCCAAGGAGGTGGTTCTCAGGAGGATGCCTGGAAGTCCTGGCATGGCTGCCCAGATGTCTGCCCTCTGAAGATGCTGATGTGCTTGTCTGGAGCTGCAGCTGAAGAAAAATGGCTTCTCCTCTTGTACCTCTCAAATCTCAACCCAGTGCCTCTCATAGGATTCTGAATTGAAACCCCACAAGGAGTCTGAGAAACATAACTTTAAAATTTCCAGTGCTGCCATAAAGGAGAGCATTTAGAAGGATGGTCATTGGGAGGATGGGAAATAAGTGTCCCTGCTATGAAGGCTCAAATGCCTAAGTGCAACTCTCTTCTCCCTTTGAAATTTGGAACTCTCTCCTACATCCGCCAAGCCAATAATCTCATTGAGACTTCCAGGACTCTGATCCCTCTATTTTCTTCTGTCTGTCAGCTCCCTCCACCTTTCTTGCAATCTTTGATTCCCTTGCCTCTTTGTCCACCAACCACTGTCTCTCTCTATAGTATAAAATTTCAAAACTGTACCAGTTCCCATTCCCCGCAGCTACTGTATAAAGCTTAATAATAGTCCAATCAGGTCTGACCACTACCTGTTTTCTCTCCATCCTCCACACAGTCTAAGCAATGGCCTTGTCTCCTACTTCACAGAGAAAATAAATAATGTGAACTTGGAATCTCAACTGCCTCTTCTTCCTCCTTCCCACATAAAGCCTTCATACTTATTTGCACCTGATTCCAATTCTTACCACTTTCATCCCCCTGTAGAGGAGGTAACCTCCTGGTCCTCAAGGCTGAACTTCCCTCCTGTGCTCTAGATCCTTAGGGGTTTTGTTATACTTATTCTCTCTCCTGTCTAACTGCCTCAAATTCTCTTTCCTGCCTCATTCCCTTCACCCTATAAAAATGTTCAATTCTCACGCTACACTTGGCCGTTTATTTCCTTTTCTTTCTGCTTTAACCATAGGCAAGATATCTGGCTTCCTGGAAGAATAGTTATCTACCCTCAGACTCCATCTTCACTAACTAGCCTCATGCCAAGAGACACTATCACATATTATTTAAGAGCTCAGCTTTTAAAATGCTCAACATGATTCATATTTTGCTAGGGCCACTTAACTGTGTGACCTAGTACAAGTCACTTAAACTCTGCAAGTCTCTGATTATTTTCTTAAAATAGAGATAATCATAACTTCTTCTCAGGGTTGTCTGAGAAGTGCTTAATTGGCCCAGTGTCTGGGATATATTGAATGTGTGGTTAACGTAATCTGTTGTCACTTATTGAACTTCTGTGATCTGGCTGCCCGTCTTCCTCTGTTGACACTGCCGCATCAAAGCCTCTAGTGACCAGGTTGTTAAAAGTAATGAATATTTTTCCATTGTTTTAAGATAATATTTTATTTAATCTGTTCCAGGTGTTCCACTCTATTGACCCCTCTTAATTTAATCCCAATCTGCAAAATGGGGTACAAAGATGATTCACTTCGGTGATAGAAGAAAACATTGCAACTTCCATTGTTTATAAAATGCATCATATTTCCTTCCATGCATCATATGCATGGAAGGAAAAACATTGCCAATTAAATATGACACAGCTTTCTTGTAATTTTGAAGTTCAGTTAATACTTATTACAAGAACTCTTTTAGATTTACTTAAACTTAAACATTTATTTAAACTTACAAATAATGGCAATATGATTTGTTGTGACTAAGCTCATGTATGTGTAGACAGTTCATGTATATATGTGAAATGACAGTGATGTCATTTCAGCTCCCCCAAAAGACAGATATTAAAATGGGGTGGGGGAAATATGCATCTTATATTATATATATGTATATGTATACATATATATAATTGAATATCATTGAGCTATAAAAAAGAATGAAATCTTACCATTTGCAACAACATAGAGCTAGAGAATATAATGTTAAGTGAAATAAGTCAGTCAGAGGAAAACAGATACCCTATGATCTCACGCATCTGTGGAATTTAAAAAACAAAACAAATGATCAAAGGGGAAAAAAGAGAGAGAGACAAATCAAGAAAAAGACTCTTAATTATTGAGAAGAAATTAATGGTTGCCACATGGGAGGTGGGTGGGGGATGGATTAAACAGGCAATGAGGATTAAAGAGTGCACTTGTCATTTTGAGCACCAGAAGTGTTGACACACTATATTGTACACTTGAAACTAATATAATACTGTATGTTAACTAACTGGTATTAAAAGAAAAACTTAAGAAGACAAATAAAATAAGATAAAATGTCAATATTATGTCAATAATTGTGGGAACTAGATGAGGGCTATATGCAGGTTCATTATCCTATTCTTTCTATTTTTGAGTATGTTCAAAATTTTCCATAATTGATTTTTAAAAGTTAAAAAAAAGCAACCTGACTGGCTCACTCAATGGAGCATGAAACTCTTGATTTCAGGGTCATGAGTTTGAGCCCCACATTGGGTGCAGAGATAACTTAGAAAAGAATAACTCTTTTGCTCAGGCTTGCGGCGCCAGCAGTATGAGCAAGTGTTGCAGTCTTCGTACTCCCTGGAAGCTCCATAGCCACTGACAAGATCAGAAGTGGCATGATAAACACTACAAGAAAGCCATTTCAGCATAGTCCTGAAGGCCAGCCCTTTCGGAGATGTTTCTCATGCAAAGGGAATTGTGCTGGAAATAATAGGGGTTGAAGCCACACAGCCAAATTCTGCCATCAGGAAGTGTGTCAGGGTCCAGCTGATTAAAAATGAAAAAGATCACAGCTTTGTTACCCAATGATGGCTGTTTGAATTTTATTGAGGAAAATGATGAGATTTTGGTTGCTGGGTATGGTAACAAAGGCCATGCTGTCGGTAACATTCCTGGAGTTCACTTTAAGGTTGTCAAAGTAGCCAGTGTCTCTCTTTGAGCCTTATACAAAGGCAAGAAGAAAAAACGAAGATCATAAGTTTTGATGGTGAAAATATGACAAAAATAAATTTTCATATGCCAAAAAATAATAAAATAAATGCATTTTTAAAAGGCAAAAAAAGAAAATACGCATCTTCTGCTAAGTAAAGTATATTTAGTTTAAAGCTTTAAGAAATTAAGTTTTACTAATAGTTACTATATGAGATAAAATATTACATGTATATAATCCATAAGTAAATATACATATATCAGAATCCTTTAAAAAATTGCTGATTGAATACAGAATTTAAAAGGTTTGGGAACTGGACCATGGATCTGAAATCCATCAAATCTAAAATAGAATTTGTCTATTCCTTAAATCTGCCCCCTTCTCCTGTCTTCCTTATCACAGCACATGGCAACATCATTTTCCACTCACCCACTTCAGAAGCCTGGAATTTATTATTTCAACCCCCACTTCCAAATAGCTCGAGAATATGTCACCTGCTCTGTTTCTCCACTGTCACTACTCTAATTTGGACTCTGGCTACAACAGAAACTATGTTGCATTAAAAGCCAATATCTCCATTTACAATGTAAAATTAAAATGAAAAAATAATTTGCATCATTAGTTTATCATGCTAGAGTTACTAAGATCATCAAAATGGTCCAAAACAAAGACATCTGCTGTTAGAGGGTATGCGCCAGGACCCAACACAATATTGTTTTAAGCCAATAATTATCTGGGATGTGGAATTGATTTTTTATCCCCTAATTTGTGTCTAGTGACTTAAGTATCTGGCTGTTAGAGAAAATCCCATTACCATTTGGCAAACAATTTCAGACTGGATTGATTAGCCATGAAATGAATGCAAGTGATTTGCACAGCTTAAATATGCACTTACTAGTTTAAATATGAGATGACATTGACAGCTTTCCAAATAGTACTGATTCTATTAGAGCAATTCACTCACATATATCAATCTGATTCTTACATACTACCATTCCTATCCCATTTTTTCTTTATACCTTCAGAATTTCCTATTTTTACCTTGACTATATTCATAAATCCTTCATTCTGACACTTTTCAGAGGGGAGGAGCTGCAGCAAACACAAGTTAAGCTATAATGACCATTGCAGCTTTATCACTCACTTTATTCTTCTCTTCCAACATTTACAATTTAAATGGAGACAAGTTTGGTTGGAAAGTACAAAACCCTATACAACAGTATACAATTTGAAGAGAAATGCAAAGAATCTCAATTGTGCATGGATTGACAGGCATTAAATGAGAAGTTTCTTTAGACTAATTGGGAGGGCCTAACTGTACCATAAATAACAATTAAATCTCTAATCCTTTCAATAGCAGCTTATTCTATTCTGTCTCCCTGTATGAGTTGCCTTATGTCTTATCCCCTCTTTGTCATTGTCATTACTATCTTAGTTAACATTTACCTGTCTCTTGCCTGGACTTTCCTAACAGCTTGTCTAGTCTTACCAACTGGCATTTGTCCACAGCTGCCAGAGTCATCTTACCATCTTTTCAAAATGTAAACCTGATTTTATCTTTTTTGATGCTGTTTTTGGTCAAACCCTTTCAGTAGTCTGCAGTGCACATAGGATAAAGTCCAAGCTCCTGAATGTCACACAGAGAAACTTTTTTTTTTTTAATATGGCTCCACCTTACCATCCAGTATTACCTTTGGCTGCTTCTGCAGACAGGCCTTGCTCCACTCCTGGGTATCCACTCCAGTTCCCAAATGTACTGTATTTGGGACTGTGTCTCACTACCAGAAGACTCTTCAACCATTTATCATATGACAGCTTTTATCAGTGCCCAGTATCAAATACCAAGCCATGGCCTCCTAATTCTGGAAAATCTTCATTACCCCCATGCAAAATTAACTGCTCCCCCTTTAAAGACAGGACCCTGGCATTAAAATGTCTCTATCTTGCACTGAATCCTACCCAATCATAAATGCTTCTTTACATGTCTCATTTTCCATTAGGCTCAGAGCTTCTTGAAAAGAAGTATCATATCTTGTCCATTTTTTATATCTCCAATACTAACTTTAGTACCTAACAACCATAATCATAATAAGTATCAGTTATTACACAGTAGTACTGCTTCAGGTGCTAATCTAAATGCTTCCCTCATTTAATTCTCACAACGCCTTTATGAAGCAGATATTATTACTAGCCTCATAAGAAAAGTAAGGCACAGTTCATAGCTGCACTCTCAACAATAGCCAAAACATGGAAAGAGCCTAAGTGTCCATCAACGGACGAATGGATCAAGAAGATGTGGTTTATCTATACCATGGAATACTACATGGCAATGAGAAAAAATGAAATCTGGTCACATGTAGCAACATGGATGGACCTTGAGGGTGTTATGCTGAGTGAAATAAGTCAGGCAGAGAAGGACAAATATCATATGTTTGCACGTATAGGAGGATTAGGAGGAACTTGACAGAGGAACAAGGGGGAGAAGAAGGGCGGAAATGGTGGGGGAAAGGGAGAGAGGCAAACCATGAGAGACTCTTGAATGCTGACAAAGACTGAGGACTGGTGGATGTGGGGGGGAGGAGGGGTGGGCATTGAGGAGGGCACTTGTGGGGATGAGCACTGGGTGTTATGTGGAAACTAATTTGACAATAAATTATTTGTAAAAAAAAAAAAAAGAAGTTTGCTAACAAAAAAAAAAGAAAAGTAAGGCACAAAATAGGTGCTTAATAAATGTTAATTAATATTATTGCTTTTCTTAAAAAATTAATATAGTCATATCACCATTACTCCTAGGAGTTCCCAGATATTGTTACAAATGGAAGTTGATACCTTGGTACAGGTAAAGTGTATGAAATGGCATGAGTACAGCTATTTGGTTGGAGAAGACATAGATTACCTGCCATTCTGAATTCAGCTCCATGTACACAGACCTTCAAATTTAACTGCCTTATTTTAGTTTTTATTTTTGTGTTCACATGTTATACTGGCATTGTAAATCATTTTCCTGTAAATCATTTCCCCTTATTTATTCCTAAATAAATCTCATTTATACCTAACCATCATTTACAGAAATGCTTGGTACTAACATTACTTCTATGTGTCCTTAAAATGTCAGATATGGAAATAAAGTTACCAAGTCTGGGAAGAAAAAAATGCCCATCTCAGTACCACTAAGTGGGCAGTCTTGTGCTAAGTTATTATTTATCTGGCTTACATTCTTTCTCCAGCAAGTCACACTACTAAGACAGATTTGAGAGTTATCCTAGATTGTAAGAACTAGTTGTTCCATGGAACTACAGTTTTGCAATTCTTTAGTTACATCACTGCCCTGACCATACGAATCCATGTAGAGACATTATTAACTGATATGGGTTATTTCCAGAAAATATTTTCATGTTAACAACTCCAGTATGTTGAGTTTGAAAGCATAATAAATGGAGAAATTTGAGGCTGGGTGTGAGGTGAGAGGTTAAGATATTTGTAGTCCAAGAATTGGCGCCAAATCACAGTTTATAAAACTACCTACTGCCCACCATGAAGCCAGTGAGGTAGAGAAATGTTAAAACAGACCTTTAGTTTCCAGACTAATTCATCAGAGACACCTACAACCCATATTGAAAAGCACAGAAGGGGGGCGCCTGGGTGGCTTAGTCGGTTGAGCGTCCGACTTTCGCTTAGGTCATGATCTCGCGGTTCGTGGGTTCGAGCCCCACGTCGGGCTCTGTGCTGACTGCCAGCTCGGAGCCTGGAGCCTGTTTCGGTCTGTGACTCCCTCTCTCTCTGACCCTCCCTGCTCACACTGTCTCTCTCTCTCCTAGAAATAAATAAAAATATTAAAAAAAAAAAAAAAAGCACAGAAGGATGAGTTTAGCAATAATCTAGTTAGTCACCTTAGGTGGAATCCATACCTCACCCAACATGGACAAATGAGGAAAAAAGAAAAAAGAAGCAGCAGAATAATAAAGTAGTTGAAACCAAGAATTCGGCCATCTGCTTTTGTGGGGACTCGTGTCTGTTATCCTTATTTTATATTTAAGGTATTCTGCTATTACAAAACGCAAGGATAGAAGAAGGAAATAACCACTTCCCCAGGGAAATGAGAGTACAACTGAGTGAAACCAAAGGATATGTCCACCTGCAAACAGTATGAATTCTGTAAACTTTTGCTTCTATTCTTTTCAACTCTCCTGCCTCTTGCTCCTAGAGACTGCACCACCCTGTTGAAGTCTTACCAACCCTCCGTATATGGCATTTCCAGATCCCTAAGACAGAGGATCTAATTAATTCCATGAATCACCATAATTCTGTTGAGCAACCTGTCATGACAGGCCTGTAGGCCCACTGACAGTGCTCTGTGTAGATCCCCTCCGATAGCTGTGTTACATAAAAGTGTACTTCAGTCCTGGAGTGCTTTCACTCTCAACAACCAGCACTTGCAACTCACAGTAAAAAGGCTGCCCTCGGGGTGCATGAGGCCAGTTTCTGAAAACTTATATACCCAGGGTTGGCACTTAACCAATGACTGATGTTATGAGAGTATGAACGCCCTAGCTCCCTCACTGCTGCTAGGATTGTCTGTGAGGTGACCACTTCTCTCCAATCCTCTCCGCAGAATTTTGACAGTTATCTTTTGTGGGGTTTTGCTTGATATGTCATCCCTGTCTGTCTTACTTTCCTTCCTTGTCCCATGTCTCCACTCCTCTACTTTTTCTTGGGAACATTTCATATCTAAAGAAGCCTGTGACAGGGGTGCCTGGGTAGCTTAGTTAGTTAAGCGTCCGACTTTCGCTTAGGTCATGATCTCGCGGTTTGTGGGTTCGAGCCCTGCATCGGGCTCTGTGCTGACTGCCAGCTCAGAGCCTGGAGTCTGTTTCAGAGTCTGTGACTCCCTCTCTCTCTGACCCTCCCCTGCTCATGCTGTCTCTCTCTCTCTCTCCTGGAAAAAAAAAATATATATATATGTATATATATATATAATATATAATAATATATATAATATATAATAAAAAAAAATAAAGAAGAAGCCTGTGACAGCAATACAAATTCTAGATTTACTTGTGGATTCTTTTCACCAGGGCACTTTCAAACAAATCATCCTAGGATCTGCTTCTGGGGAACCCAACTCAGAAAAGGCCATTTTATATTCTGCTAAGCCACCTAGAGATTGGTTGTCTTTGAGGCAGGAGCTCATCCTTGATCTAACTGGTTATGATCAGAGTTACAGGGTCATGTGAACAGAGGATCATAATCTGTGCCTACCCTTTAACAGGGGCTTTGGCCATGGGCCATGGCAGTTTCTCTGAGTGTGAGAAATAGAAGCAAAGCCTGAAATCTCTCCTGAGAGTACACTCATATTCATCTGGGTAATGCCTGCTGGGCATAAATATGGCAAGGTGATAACAAGTGAAGGCAACAATTGCAAACTATGTACGTCAAATCAAAGAACTTAAAAGTACTCTATATACCCAATGTGGAATTGATGATGTGTCATTTGCAATCATAAAGCAATGCCTTAAACTATATAAAGCAAAGATAAAGAAACAAACTTGGGAGTTCAGTATCAATAAGGAAAATAAACCCACTGATACACATGCACATCTCTCCCATACACATAAAGGCCCCAGAAATCAACCCTTTCCAGTAAAAGCCTTAAGTGTGAGGGTGAACCACATTTAAGAACCTTCCCAGTATTTCCTTAGTTTTCTATTAACTCAGAAGAGAAGTCTGACTGCCCATGGGGCAAAAACTGATTACAGCTATCTACAAGGTAGGAAGGATACACCTTTATTTATGGTTGTATTCTGTTTTTAATTTTTGAATTGTTAGGTGTCTATCTCTCATTCTGTAAATTGCATATAGCAACTTGTTAGGTAATTTACAAACTATATTATTTTACTGTAAGAATAATAAAACACTAAAAAATCCCTTAGATTCAATAACTACTTAACTCACACACAGATATCACAATATAATAGTAACACTATAAAACAGCCATACAATGAATGAAATCACAGGACATATAAGGCACCTTCAAAGGAACTGGAAATAGAGATAGCTGTAAACATTCTACCAAGCTTTTTTGTGGTGACCTCACAAAACACAGAGGTCCACACTCTACCCACAAAAGGGAGGGGGTAAAGCCCCAGTGTCCTTTATTAAACAAATGAAGGTTTCAGTTTTCATTCTTGAATTGTCATCTGTTGTTTTCTTTGCCTTAAAAGGAATTGTACTGGAGAGAAGGGAATACAAACCTTTAAGACTTGGTACCTGTTCCAAGGGGGTTGATGAGCTACACATAATTATAATACAAAGGAAAATCTATCAAGCATTCTCATTCAAGGTGATGGGATGGAATCACAGTTGGCTTCAAGGAAGAGACTGTTTGAACTATACAATGAGAACAATACAATTTCCAAAAGAAGTGGAGGGAATAGGAAGCTCCAAGGACTTTTCCCTGTGATTGCCGGTTTTCACTTCTATAGGTTAAAGTAACCCCTGCAAGTCTTAGCATCTTTCCCTTTCAGAGCTTCTGTTCCTTTCAGAACGGTCTTTAAGAAGAGAAGCAGAAAGCCCAATTGGGTCATTTTGTTATAGAGTAAATTGGCAAAACAACTTTGGAAAATAGTATGTCATTATCTGTTAAAATTTGAGGTATGCAAGGGTGCCTGGGTGGCCCAGGTAATGGTTGAGTATCTGACTTTAGTTTGGGTCATGATGTCACAGTTTGTGAATTCGAGTCCCATATCAGACTCTGTGTTGACAGTTTGGAGCCTAGAGCCTGCTTCAGATTCTGTGTCTCCCTCTCTCTCTGCCCCTCCCCTGCTCGTACTCCGTTTCTCTCTTTTCCAAAAATAATAAATATTAAAAAAAATTTAAATTAATGTATGCATTTCCTGTGACCAAACAATTCTAATTCTTAGAATATACTCAAATGCATGCATATGTATATCAGAATATTTGTTCAATGATCAAAGTGCCTTATTTGTATTTGTCAAAAACTGTAAACGTGATCAAATGGATAAACTGTGGTGTATGGTGTGTTCATATAAGAGATATATATAGCAACAGTAATGAAAGAAACAGAGCTATGCGCAACGATGTGAATAAATCTTATAAGTATAGCATCAAGCAAAAGAAATCAGATACAAAAGAATGCACAGATCATGAATACATCTGTATGTAGTTCAGAAACAGGCAACACTAAGGGGTCTATTTGTAAGACATCTAACTGTAATTAAAGCAAGAACATTATAACTATAAAAGTACAAATAGTGGTCTGTCTTTAGAGAAGATAAGGGGATATGTGATAAAAAAGGGACACAGACAGGGCTTTTGGAGTACTGGAAATATTATATATTTTTTGCTTGTTACATAGATACTCACTTTGAAATTTATCATACTACACATTTATGCTTTATATGCTTTTTTCATATATATTATAGTTCAAAATTAAAAAAAAATAATAAGACATCTCTACCATCAACAATATGACAGTATTCCTGGGAAAAAAACATACATATGTGGAAAAATTATTGAAACAATTCACAACATATGACCAAATACCAAAGATAAAAGTTACTACTATAGGAGGTGAAAGAGGACAGGCTTTGAAGAATTAAAATCTGCAGAGAAGAGAAAAGTCAGTCATGGCTGGTGGAACAACATGAACAATACTCCATACTCAAATTTCTATTTGAATCCATCCATTAACTAATGGATGATAAGGTCGAATAGGTAATGTTGGGAATAACACTGGAACACATCATTGAGACTCCTCTACATGACAACATGCACGCCTGTGTTAATGAAAACATTAAATATCAATAGCTATTATCTATTGGTTGCGTATTTTATGCTAGGGAATTTAAGACTTACAGGAATCTTAAGGCTAAATGTTGTTATTTATTCTTTTTTCAATGAAGAAAACTGATGCTCAAATTAAGTGTCTTGCCTAAGAACCCAGCTAGCAAAAGGTGGGGTAAGGGCTCAAACTCACATGTCTGATTTCAAAACCTCTGATGGAAATAAGGGCCAACCTATCAAGAAAGAGAACTCCTAGTACCCAGCTGTGGTCACTACCATTTCCTACTAAAGAGAAGCAAAGATCTTTAGAAAGTGGCTGATTCCAGGTCTGGAACAGAAAATGTACATGTTGAGACTGAAACATCTTATCACTCTAGATCAAAGGAAACTGTGAAGACTTCTATGGTCATGTCTCCCCTGGCCAAAGTGGAGCATCAATATATATAGTAAATGAAAGGGATTGAAAAGCATCAAATATTAATAACTTATAATTAAAAATTAAAATCTCATTGGTCACCTTCAGAGGATGTTATAGCCACCTCCTTATACTTTCAAAACTGATTAATAAAAGGAAGAATCAAGTTTCCTATATGATCTGTAGCTCTGGGTAACCAACTAGTTGATATGGAAAAGTTTCTCTTTAAAGAAGCAACCAGCTAATAAATGAAGAAAAAAATGTTGGAATTAGAATATCTTTATTTTCTAATTCTTAGTGATCCCAGGAATGATCATCAATAGCTGATAACATCACCAAACAATGAGAAAAAAATATCACATTATGGGCCTCCTGACAGAAAAGCACATATGAAATAGTATTACCAAGAATAAATTGAATCTGAGTCTTATAAATAAATAAATCTGAGCTCCTACTATTAGTTTATAGGAGCTATGAGGGATAATGAAACATGTTAACACAACAGTGATGCAATAATCAGAATCCAGACTGAGAAATTGTACAAATGAGCCAGCTTTTTTCTCACACAATTACAAGAGTAAAAAGAATGGAAAGACAGGGTACCTAGAGATTAAAAGATACTTCTGAGAAATCTCAACCTGTGTCAATGTAAAAACTGTATTTAGATTATGATTCAAACACATGGTTAAAACAAAACAAAAAAAATTTATAAGATAATTGGGGAAATGTAAACACCAATTGGATATTTAACAGTATTAAGAAATTATTGTCAGTGTTTTTAGGTGAGATAATGTGCTGTGGTTATGTCTTATAAGATCTTATCTTTTAGCGATGCATGTTGACATATTTACAGATGAAATATTTGATGTCTGAGATTTGCTTCAAAATAATTGGAAAGGATGGGGCGCCTTGGTGGCTCAGTTGGTTAAGCGTCCAACTTCGGCTCAGGTCATGATCTCACAGTTCATGGGTTTGAGCCCTGCATCGGGCTCTGTGCTGACAGCTCAAAGACTGGATTCTGTGTCTCCTTCTCTCTCTGCCCCTCCCCTAACTCATGCTCTGTCTCTCTCTGTCTCAAAAATAAATAAACTATATAAAATTTTTTTTAAAAAAATAATTGGAAAGGAGTAGAAAGTGGATCAAAATAGAGACGAAATAAGACTGACCATGTATTACCAACTGTTGAAGAAGGTGATGGGAACAGTAAATTCATTACAGTATGTTCCCTACTCTAGGTGTAGTTTTCATATTCATTTCATATTTCATATTCTATGGTAAAAAAATAAAAAACAAAAAAATTAAATATGCTCTCTTCCTCTGACTCATGGAGAGGGAGAGACTAAAAATACTAGGGAGGGGAAAACTATGGTTGGGAACACAAAAGAAATTAGGTTAATAAAAGGAGGTCTGAGGCATTTGGGTGGCTCAGTCAGTTACGTGTCTGACTTTCGATTTTGGCTCAGGTCATGATCTAATGGTTTGTGGGATGGAGTTGTATGTAGGGGTCTGTGCTGATGGCATGGAGCCTACTTGGGATCCTCTCTCTCTCTCTCTCTCTCTCTCTCTCACTCTCTCTCTCTCTCTTTACACACACACACACCTCAAAATAAATAAACTAAAAAAAAAGGAAAGGAGTTCTGACTTTTCCTCCAAAACTGTTAAAGGAGAGTCACAGGAAATATAGAGACATGGTGGCCTCACATTGGGCAGCCTAATTAGGTTTGCCTATCAGCAAAGTAAGAGGCACATTTTGCTCCCTGGAGGAAGCCTACAAGGACATGGAACTGGGTCCTAAAAAGTAAAAGTTTAAACCATCTGCATCATGGAGACATTAGTGAGTTCACAAAGTGTGAATAGATAAAATTGGTAAATACAGTACTACCTCTCAGTACTAAAAATAGTTTCATATCTCTCAGTACAAATTTTTTTTTGGATTCTCACCATTATACTTCATAATTGTTTCTAAAAGTTAATCAGCCAGCATTCTTAGCTTACCTAAGGTAATCTTAACTAAGATAGGTATCTTAACCCTACCCTTAACTAACAAGTTAGATTGTCCTGAGATATGAGTTAGCTTTGATGGAGACTTACATCACACTCTGACTTTCAAAGTTGGAAAACTTAACATTCACTACTTTCTGCTAAAGTCAGGAAAATAATTGTTCTACAGTGTAAACCTGACCAGTTTCCCTGAGGAGCAAGGACTCCTGGGCTTTGATTATTTATCATTTGAACTATTGTTTTCTTGGAACAGATTTAGCAACAGATTTAGTTATTCTGAGGAAAGAAATTCCAATTACATAAGTAGAAAGCAAACATATCATCCTAATTCTTGCCTCTTTGACAAAACATAGTGAGTGCATGCCAATATAAAAACTTAATCCTTCATCACATTTCCCACATCCAGAAAGTCATCTGTGCCATTAAAATTATTTCCTTATTTTCCAAAGAATTCACCTTTAACAAAAATTATTCCTAGAGAATTTTCACCATTCTTGAGGTGTTGCACTCCTGCTCAGAACATATTACTGATCTTTGCAACACACTCCTCCCAACTACACAAGTCTTACCAACACCAGCATCATCTTAACCTATGACCCACTCTTGCATCATCACCTAGCACCTAAATTTCACCACTACCACCCAGCCTTCTATCAGAGGCAGGTAACCAGCTCTAAGGTGTTCTCATTGATGTTTTGGGAGTCTTCGCATGAATCTCAAGTCTCCACATTGAACCTCACTTATGTTTTTTATATCCAAAAGGTCACTGAACCCTCTGAGCTTCAGTTTCCTCATCCATAATATGAGAGGGAAGATGATGGACTACAAAATTCTCTGTGAACTCCTACTTCCATAGTCCCTACTTCCATAGTCCCTTGGTGTCTGTGAATGATGTTAAGCCGAGTAAGTGAATGAGTCAGCCACATTGGTTCCTTTCCAGTCTCTTATGTCAATGTTCTGAAGATATACTGATGAAACATTTCCTTATCTGAGAATTATACAGTTCAAAGTCTGGCGGGGGAGTGACTGGGTGGCTCAGTAGTTTAAGTGTCCAACTCTTGGTTTCAGCTCAGGGAATGATCTCATCGTTCGTGGGATCAAGCCCCACATCAGGCTCTGTGACGACAGTTTGGAGCCTGATTAGGATTCTCTCTCTCCCTCTTTCTCTCTGCCCCTCCTCTGTTCATACTCATGCATAGTCTCTTTCTCTATATCTTTGTCTCAAAATAAATAAATAAACCTAACAAAAAAAGTCTGTTGGGTAAGTTCAGTTTATTTTAACAAGAAGAGTTGTTTAATTTTGTTTTTTTGTTTTTTAAGTGGGTGAATTACAACGCTATATTGGCCCTTTGAGGTCTATGTCCATGATTATAGACCTCATGAGTTTAGTTATAACCAGGAATAAATGCAGATCTTTATTATCACAGTGTTGTGGGAATTGTTTAAAATTTATTCTTAGACCAAGCCCTCACTTGGGCCTCCTGAGTCCTTCTTACTACACCTGGGACCATCTGTGGGCATCATCAAAACTGTAGTTTAAATGCATCCCACACTGGCTTTCTTTATGCCATGACTCCTCATGCAGTTGAATATGCTCCATTTGTAGTGTTTTTTTTTTGTTGTTGTTGTTGTTGTTCACATCTTACTCAATTTTGAATACTGTCTCAGGTACAGTTCTTTCACATGTGGCATCAGTATCATCCAGGTCCAGTAAGAAGAACAAAAATTTATGCTAAGTAATTCAATAGAAGAAATTTAATATAGGGAAATAACTAGTTACAGAGATGTTAAAAGAGCTAAAAATAAGTGCCAATGAGGCTACCCAGAAAGTGGCAATTACAAGAAGCTACTACTATTCCTGGTACCTGAGGAACAAAGAAGGACTAGTGTTATCCAAATAAGAGCCCAGGCTACCCTGTGGGAGCTAGACCCTTAGAGAAGGAACCACTTAAACATGCTGGAAACACAACACAGTTGCCTGGTAGGAACTGGACCACAAAGGGTGGGGCTTCCAGACAGGACCCAAAACCACAGAAGAGACATAGCCACTGTTTGGCATGTTCCCAAAGCAGAGAGGAGAGGAAAAACCTTGGATTCTCCCCCTCCCAAACTTCCACTTCCTACCAATTACTCCCATTGGCTGAACCTAACCAGAAGGCAGTGAGAAAGGGAGACTGAGAATGCAGAGTAGGCCCTGGAGATTCAAAGCAGGGGAGTGCAGGGAATGGATCTAAGAGCAAACAGACATATAACCTGTATATGAATTGGAAAAGGAAATACAAATAACCAATAAACATAGGAAAATATGTTCAACTGCATTAGTAATCAGAAAAATGAGACTTTAAGCCATACCATACCATTTCACTCACCACCAAAAATGTTAATATGCCATATGTTGAAGATGTTCAGCAGGAGGAATGTTTGTACATACAGCCGGGAGTGCAAACTGGAAAGCACATAGGCATTGTCTAATAATGTGGATACTGAACATGCCCTGTGCTCCAGGAATGCCACTGCTAAGAACACACTCTCAGGAAAATCTAGCCACGTGCACCAGGAGACATGGACAGCAATGTTCACAAAGCATTGCTAAGTGTAGCAAACTACCCAGCTGACCCTACTCCGATGTCGTCACCACCAAGAGAATGGATAAAGTGTGCTTTATTCTTATAATAGAATATCACATAAAAATGAATAAATTATAGCTACACACATCAATACAGATGAATATCACATAATCTTTTTTAAAGTTTATTTACTTATTGTGGGGGAACGTAGTGGGAGGAGGAGAAAGAAGAGAGAGAATCCCAATCAGGCTCCACTTGATCTCACAAACCACGAGATCATGACCTGATCCAAAATCAAGACTTGGTTGCCTAAACTAGTGAGCCACCCCAGAGCCCCTATCACAGGGATAATTTTGAGCAAAAAAGATGTGCCAAAAAAAGATGAGCACATTGCAAATGTTCAGCACAATGGCCTGGCACCCAGTGGGTGGCAGATGTCTGTGATTTTGCTCATATCATTGCCTCAGCAATGAAGTGTCCTCCCACCACCTCTATCTACTGAATGTTACTCATCAAAGGACATTCACCTTGGTGCCTGAAGACCCTCCCATCCAGCTGATTTCTTCCTTTTTTGAATGCCTAAACCTACTGTGCCTGCACATTTACCATGTATTTATTTATTTATCCAGCAAATTATGAGACATTTAGCATGTATTTATTTATTCGTTCATTCTTTATGAGGCACTTACCGTATATTTATTCAGTCATTCATCCAGCAAACCATGGACAGGTACTGGGAACATAGATATGTCTAAACAGACATAGTCACCACCTTTATGAGTCCTGCAGACTAAAATGGAGATAGACATTCAGCAAGTGAGCAAGTAAAAAATTGTTTAGTCCACCTATGCTAAATGCTATCAAGACAAAGTGTGGGATGTACTAAGAACCAATCACAGAGGAAATTGACCTAGACTGCAGAATCAAGAAAGATTTCTTTGAAGATGTGATATTCCGGATGAGATTTGAAGGGTACACTGCCTTCTATTGACACCATAGACAATAGTTATTTAAGACATATAACCTAGATGGTGTATTAGTGCATGTGTAACTACAGAAAAAAATATAGTAGCCCCTCCCTCTTATCCATGGGGAATATGTTCCAAGATCCCTAGTGGATGCCTGAAACCATGGATGGTATCAACCTCTATATATACTATGTTTTTCCTATACATACATACCCATCATAAAGCTTAATCTATAAATTTGATACAGTAAGAGATTAATAACAGTAACTAATAAAAACAGAACAATTGTAACAATATGCTGCAATAAAAGTTATGTGAAGTTACATTTCTCTTCTTTCTCTCTTTTTCAAAATATTGTACTATACTCATCCTCCTAGTGATAATGTGAGATTGTAAGATGCCTACATGATGAGATGAAATGAGCTAAATGATGTAGTGATGTAGTAGCTTTGGGTTACTATTGGGTTACTTCTGCCCACACATCAGAAGAAGTATCGTCAGAAGCATCATATGCACTGTGGTTAATTGAGGTAACTGAAACTACAGAAAGCAAAACCACAGATGGGGGGGATTACTCAAATAGCAAGAGGCACCACATGTTAAATGCTAAGTGAACAGAATGTACATTATCCAGATGTTTGGAATCCCGGAGGGTCCTTCTTGGAAACATTTTATATACAATGTGAGATTTGAGCATATTCCTAACTGGAGGGTAGAACTAAACCAAGGGAGAAGGAAAGGAGGCATTCTACATTGGAGAAAATAAGGATGTATGGGCAGAGATAGGAAAAGGCAAGACAGATTGAGACAGGTTGACTGAACCAAGGAGTGACATAGGAAGGTAATTAAAGATAAAGTGTCAGACCATAGATGGGCTTGCTTCATCTTAGATGAATTTTCTTTTTGTATTACAGGCTTCTTTGAGTCTCAGGAAAGCCCTGGATCTCTGCTCTTTCTCAAAAAAAATTTTAAGTGCATTCATAAAATTGTATATAATTTCAGGGGTTCATGGTCCTCCTGAACTCCCACTTATCACTGAAAGGATGTGAGCAGAAGAAAGGTCGTATGTTCCAAACAGTGTTTAAGATTCATTTGTCTGAGAGGACAATTGTTGGTAGGGAGGTCAATTGAGAAACTACTGCAACATAATGCAAGCAGGAGTTCATATGGCCCTATGCTAAGATGTGACTCTAGGAATTCATTTACTAAGTAAACTAATTTTTATTTTGAGAGCTTACTCTGGGTCAGGCCTGATGCTCAGTGTAGGAAGGTAATAATGAGAAAGTAAGAGCACAGGTGTTAAGTAGCTCCAAGTTGGGCAGGATCAGAAAGGCAAGCAACCACACTGCAGAGGGAAGGAGAGCAGTAGCAGACAGTCTTACTCAGAACCTTCAATTGCTCAGTTCTAGAGAATCAAATCAAAGTTTTTGACATCATATTCAAAGCACTTCATGAAACTGCCACAGCTTACCTCTCTGCTGTCATTTTCACTTAGGCCTCTACCACAACTGCTTTCAACACACACATATGCACCCAGCAGGGCAGTCATACCGGACTGCTGTCTTCTGGCCCTGCTTTGCAATTGTCCTGCCATTCTGTTACAATTTTTCTCCAACCAGCTATGCGTGGCCAAATTCCTACCGACTACCCAAGACCCAGGTGAGGTGTTATCTTCCTTGAAGCTGTGTCCTGTCTCCCCATTCATTCTGCCCTAAGTTAACTGTGGGTGCCTCAGTCTCCCCCAGTACTCAGTAAGCTTGAGCCCCCAGGGATTTTGTTATTTTATCTTACCTTGGGAGGTGCCCCTCCTCATTATGGCAAGTGCTCAATATATTTACTGAGCTGAAGGCTCAAGTCTGAGGAGAGACCAGATCCAAGGTTAGGAGCCCTCAGCAAAGCCTTGCAGTTGAAATCAGGAAAGGCAACCTAGATGTTCCTCTCCTTCTGAAAGAATTCACTCTTGGAGGACAGGAATAAAGGTGTTTCTGTGTTTCAGGGTACACACCATGTGTTTTTATGGGGTTTGAAAATATAGGACATTCACATCCAGGCAACTTAGGTCAGCCTATTTATAATGATTGCAGTTCCCACAGGGAGAGGATAAATATTACTCTCACATTGCTGGTTTGGGGTGCAGACTTCCACATTTCTACTGGATTATTATTAGTTAATTTTTAAGAGAAGAGCTTACTTGCAAAGATCAGACGGTTATAAGACTAAATCGTTGGAGGTATTGATTGCAGTTTCACTCAAATAGCTCCTCCTGCTTTTCATTCTTTAACAACTGCGGGTTAAACCGTAGAGTGCGATTACATCGCCTTTGTTTGCACTATCCAAATACACAAGACGCAACCAAGGACACCTGAATTCTTTGGTTTGATCACCGCAGCAACACTACGGGTGCAGATTTCCGCCTTTGGGGTATGAGAGGATGTGGGTGCCTTTCCAGCCCAGCCGGCAATCAAGAGGTCCTCCCAGACAGGTGCGCTAGGCAAAGAACAAAGTCCTAAACGAACGCAACCCGCACACCAGGGAGTTGCCACGTCCCAGCAAGTGCCGCGTCTCCTCAACTTTTCTGAAGAAGAGGACCCCCAAGCCCGGTAGTCTGCGCGACACCCTACATTTTTAGCTGCACGCTCGCTTCCCGTCTCCTGGCGTGTGGGTAGCTGGGAGGCGCGCAGTAACTGAGCTCTTAGTCTTCCCGCCAACGATTCCACGCCCTTGCCCCGCCCCGCCCCGCCTGATTGGCCGAGGGTGGAGGGGGCGGGGCCGGGGTTGCCCTGAGGCTGGAGGCAAAAGTGCCGGCTGGGCCAGCTGGGCGCAGCGGGAGGGGTGGGTCCCGTGTGCGCCCGAGGACCGGGTTGGACTCCTAGGGGGCGACTCAGGATGAGGACGCGCCGGGCGACCCTTCGCCGCGCCGCGGAGCTCCTCGTGCTCCTCCTCAGGTGCTTCGGGGTGGCGGAGCCCTCTGGCCACGCAGGTAACGGCGGGAGCGCCAGGCCTCCGGCGGCCAAGGCGCTGGATGTTGTCAGGTCTGCCGACTTTCCTCGGTTGGGGTTAGGACTTGCGCTCCCGGTCTCGTCACCTCTGTTTTCCTCGGGGGTCCGGAGCCGAACAAGTGAGCCGAAGGGAGGTCTGAGGTAGAAGCAGCTCCCTGGCCCCCGGGCACCTGGAGACTGGCGGGGAGGAGTGAGGGGGTGGGGCACCGCCTTTCTAGTGCTGAGGGAGAAGAGTTCACCTTATGGAAGGCGCATCACCTTTTCTGTGCGGGCCCGCCGCCCCTTCCTCATCCTGTCGCCTCTAAAATCTTGCTTCCTTGGAGTAAAGGGCTCTTCAGCAACCCCCACACCCCAACCAGCGGGTCTCGCCCCTCCTTCGCCTCTTGGGCACCTTGGCCACTCAGTGTCTAGAGGACCTTTCTACTCACAACGCCCAGGATGATTAATGATTCCCCAACTTCGCTGCACCTTCGCCAACGTGCACGTCCAAAAGGAAGTCAGGTTAAACCATGTCTCCTAAGGTGACCACGATCATAACTTCGTGGTGATGCCCTCCCCGAAAGCCTTGAGCCTCTAACTGGCTTATTAGCTCCAAAACACCCCAGCAAGGCTGACAGTCCCACGTTGGAGCGCAGGTCGCTTGCCCAGAGACCTCCTTCCTGCCTCTAACTGGGGAACCAGGACCAGGAATAGACTCCCTTCGCTGATGCTCTGGGTAGTGCCAGCCTCACCATGCCCCCTGGCAGCAATCGGAGCTTGCTTTTACTTTCTTTTTGCCTTGCCACGAAGACTTTCTTAGTCGCGCTGCATAGCGGGTGGTCAGTGGGCCGTCACCACCTCCCACTTCTGTTAACTTGCCTGTATGAGGAAGTAAAAGATGAGCAAGAACGTTTTTGAAAACATAGGTTGCTTGTGGTTCTTATTTTCTTGTAATAGCTAAACTAAGTTACTGCCAGATTTAGACTTTCTTCAGATGATGAGAAGAAATTTCCCAGAGTGTGAGTGACATCACACTACATCAAGGACCTTTTAGTGAATGCTGATCTGATTCACACTTCTCCATTCTTGTTTGACCCTTCCTGTTGGAAACTGCCAAAAGTCCTTTACTGCATGTGAGAATTCTATTTCACCTGCCCACAATCCAGGGAGAAAATTTTCACTGTCATGACTAACTACAGTCAAAACACACTAACCTTGGTGTGTGTGAAGGGTAGATGGTTTCTATCTACTTCTGCTTTAGTCTTACCTGTTTTGTCTCCCCCACAGAACTCAAGGTTTCCTTAATTTTTGGCAATCTCTGCAACTCCTGGCCTTTCTCATCATCCCAAAGCAGAGAGCATCAGCTTAACTCCATTCTCCCTGCACTAAGGTCCTGGCAGTTACTTGATTTCCTGAATCCTTCCTCACCGTTAGCAGCTGCTCTGGTCCTCTTACACACACCCTCAGACCAGACTTGTGGGCCCGTTAAGGGAAGCGCTGGAATTTTGAAACCCCAGCCATTTGAGTAATTTGTCTGGCAGTGTGTCAGCTTCACGATGCTGGTAATGGCATGCATTCTGTCACATGTATGCAGCTAGGTTTGTGCAGGAGGCCTGGGTTGCTCAGGTGCTGAAAGAGTTCCTCTGGGTCCCTGGGGAAATTCCAATTGCTTGGTTTACTTTTTGGCCTCCTTGGAGAGCTAATAGCTTGAAGTAAACCAATCCTTCTGGGACTTCTGAGGTTCGCACCAGCCCATACCACCTAACCAGAATGCCATGACTTCCTGACTCCTACTAGATTGTCACTTCAGGTTACTTCAGGACCTGTTTTTGAACTGGCAAACCCAAACTTCTGATTCTTTCCTACTCAACCTGTACAGTCTGTATACATGGTGGTGACTCCATGAAATGCTTAACATTGTGGGCTCTAGAAGTTCCCCTGAAACTAAAAATACCGCAGTCTTCATCCTTCTTGCCTCTATCTCCCTCTCCATTTGTCTGTGATTATAAAATGTTGATGTCCAGCTTTTCTTTGAAATGTGCAAACCTCTTTTATTTAGGTAAGATAAGAGTTAACCTAATGATTAGGCAATAGGAGATAGTTTTCCTTTGATGAATGTGGAATACTAAAAATTCATTTTCAATATATGGTAATGCTATTTTGCCATTTCCTCTCAGATACCACTAGAATATTTATATAAAATAAAGCATATAAAAATGCTACTAGGGATGATGAGACTGATTTTCATCAACCTCTGCCTTTTAGACTTGCCCAAATATTGTATGTGGAAGTAAACATTAAAATTCCATTTAGGATATATTATAAGGTAACATGGACAAGATGCAACATAAGGCTGTCAATAAAGAATCTATTTTATAAGTTGCTCTGCAATTAGGTTTTCAAAGTGTAATAAATTTATGAAATATTTTATTCAGTTACCCTTATTTAACAAATTTCATAAATAAGGAATTATTTTCACACTTCCTCAGTCCTTCCCATGCTTCAGTCTGCCATCCAGTAGGATCACAAAATTGAGGCAGACTGAACAGCTTCTACGAAGGGTAAGGAAAGATATGGGAAAACATCATGAGAAGATTCTCCCTACTGTATATATTATGTATAAATGCTTACACATACATTATGTAAGAAAGCTAATGACAACTTTCCTTAAATCATATCAATAATTAATGTCTGTGCTAAGGGACCACTATAGATGTTAAACATTGATTATAACTACTTAGTTAAAAGACAGATTAGAATGAGGCAAGTATTTATGATCATAGATATTTACAATTAGGTAGGAAGCTTGGCAATTCCTCTTTTACATAGCTTTTCCGTGCCATTCCACACCTCTCCTGTAGTCTTTCAGAGTTGTTCCAAACTTATTCAGTGTATAAGTGTCCCAGAAGTAAAACATACAGTAAATGGGAAAGGATAATTTTTTTTCACTTCCAAAGAGTATTTATAAAGTATCACTGTTACTTAAGTTCACATACCTGATACTAATGGGATTAGAATGACCTAAAATGCTACTAGCATTAGCATGACATAGTAAAGTTGTGGACATCTGTTTAAGAACAATATACAATGAACTTGGCAAAGACCAGTAAAACCTGAAAGGGTAGGAAAACGTATCTTGTGGAAGCATAGAATATTTGTACTGTAAGTGGCTTAGGTATCCTAAACTTCTCTGCTTTCATCTTACATTTGGAGATACGAATACCCTGGAGAGATTAAGTGACTTCCCCCAACATTTCCCAGTTAACTAGTAGTAGAGGTAGGTCTTCAATCAAGCACCCCTAACTCTTTATTCCATTGTTCTACTATGCTTAGAGCTATAGCTAATCTCTTGGATTCTGCAAAGGCAACTCGAAAAATCTTTGAAACACTGCAAAGATAGCAAAGCTACTGCTGGCCCAGTTCACCTATCTGGGATCAAAGGGCACAGAGCAGAGTGTCTAAGAAAGAGAACAGTGAGACCAGAGGGCAAGGGAGGGAAAGGTTCCACCATGGAGGTGGCATCCTATTCTCCTGTAGAAGCGGACTCCTTTTTTTTCTGCAGTAACTTCTGATACTTTGGAATACAAGGTTTATTTTGGAGAAGTGAGAGAATAGTTAGGGAAAAAAATACCTCATGGGCCTGAGTCAATATTGAATATGTAGGAGAAGGACTTTGGAGAAATTGTGAGTGTAATCTTCTAAGACAGTATGTTTTCCTCCTTTTGTTAACTATTCTGTCAGGTGGTGTCCATAAAGCAGAGAATGGCAAAGAAATGTCCAAGAAAGAAGGGTGAGGGGTGGAAGTTGCTATGACCAAGACACCAAGCTGCAGCCCTGCATAATATTTTAAAATACAAATTTGAAAACAGAAGTAATGTAATGTTTTACAGGATTTTGTAGTTGTTCCTCTTCTTTTCTTATTGCTGCTGCTGCTGCTATTTAAAACAAAAAATTCTGTTTGAAGTTCAAGCTGGAATTTGACTTAATGTTATAGTTATTATTTATATGGTGAAATTTCCCCTCAAGTCCTTTGTATAAGAATTTTTAACTCTGAAAGTCTGTGAATTATTATTAGAAAAGGTATGAAGTGTTAGTAAAATCAGTGATTGTGAAGCTGGCATCAAAATGAAAGTGACTTTTGAGAACTAAAAATTTACAGGTCCTTCTGCTGAACCTTTTGGTCCACTAACAATGATTGTTTAACCTTCTCTAAGATATTTCAGGTTTCCTGACAGCAACATGAACTTTTGTGCTATAACTTCAAAAAAAAAAATGTATAGAAGAACTGGCTAAATTGTTCAACTGTAAGTCGTTGTAACAGATATGAATCCTGTTCCATAAGCTCAAGTGTGCAAGAAACAATGCATTACTTTATTTTCATAGAATCAAATTAAGTTTTATTCTGAGGTCCCATTCCACTAAGTTAACAGAACTTCAGTTTTTGTCATTACTGAGTCTTCCTCAACTAATGCAAAACTGCCAGGGAAACGTTCAGGAAAGTCCCTCCTTTAGCCTTCAGCCTACACTTATTACTTTGGAGTTTCCCACTGTTCAAACAGTGTTTAAACTGGCTGTTGAATTCTGAATCCCAGGTGATTCCTGGAGCTCAGGCTCAGCCTCCATAGGTGATCCACACAGTCAGCATTCCCCCAACCTCTCCCCACGGCTTCCCATCACATTCCTGTAGGTGCTAAGATATAGCTGATCGTGGTCCCTCCTACCCTCAGAATCCAGACCTTCATTTCCTCTCATCCCTCTATCCCACTCTTCTACTTCTGTCCCCTCAGAAGTCTCCCCATTTCTTCTGAGACATGTTCATGCCATGTAATAATTTACCCTGCCATAGTAGCTAAAGTGTAAGCAAGACAGAACTGTGGTCCTGAATAGGTTCAGGATACTTTTCATTGATTGTAGACCACCTCTATAAAGAAGATGAAAATTAAGGAACTTCTTCATCTAATTAAATAAGGAGTATTCCGTGGAATAACAATTAAAAACATACATTCTATTCTTAAGTGCTTTTCGTGCATGAGCTCATTTTAACTTCATATCTACCATATGAAGTACAATTTCACAAAGGAGGAAACTGAGGCATAGTGTTAAATAACTTGCCCTGATCACACGGGTAATAAGTAGCAGAGGCAGACTATGAACAAGGCAGACTGGCTTATGCTCTTAACCCACACGATACTGCCTCTCTGGCTTCCGCTGTCCTCTGACCTTGTGTAGTGCATTGCAATTTATAGACGTTGGAGGGTGGGATTAGTCCAGGGGTGCTCAGACTCTCCTCAATAAGCAGGGGCCAAGGCACACTGACCACGTGGTTTAAAATCCTGAAATATCTTCTTTAACTGTCTGTCTTGACCCAGGCAATGATCCATTCACCATTGTCAATGAAAATGTGGGCAAGTGCATCAAGCCACTGAATGACTGGATAGTAGCAACAGACTGTGATGGAAGTAGGGACATGTTATGGAAGTGGGTGTCCCAGCATCGGCTCTTTCATTTGCAATCCCAGAAGTGCCTTGGACTAGATATTACTAAACCCACAGATTCCTTGAGAATGTTCAGCTGTGACTCCAGTGCCATGCTGTGGTGGAAATGTGAGCACTACTCTTTGTATGGAGCTGCCCAGTACAGATTGGCTCTGAAGAATGGACATGCTATAGCAAGTACAAATTCATCTGATGTCTGGAAGAAAGGAGGCACAGAGGAAAACCTCTGTGATCAACCTTACCATGGTAAGTATTGGAGAGGGACTCTGAGTTATTTGTTGTTGTGTTTGGTAAACGTGACATTGAACACGGACAACTGACCACAAATAAAGTAATGCATTGGTAAGGGCAATGAGCTAGCATTCAATTCCAGGACAGTACAGTAACACTGAGTAACCTATGTGAGGTTGGTGCTATTTTTCCCATTTTACAGGTACAGCTAGAAAAGGCTAGGTGCCTTGTCAGAGGTCACACAGTCACTCTGTACTAAACCTGGGATTTGAAATCTCTCTGATGCTTGAGCATATGTATTTCCCATGATTACATTCTGAACTCCAGAGGAAAGGAAATGGTAGAGTAACAGGAATTTCTTCAAATGACCTAATAAAATCAAACCTATTCTAAGTTAAAAAAGAAGAAAGAAAAAGGACAAAAGAAAATGTATTTCTCCTTGTCAGCAGATTTTTATGTAATGGAAAAATTTCAAGACCTCGTGTGAGTTTATTTTTATTTTTGGCATGGCGGTCACACTTTCATGTTTGTGTTTATGATTCGGCATTTTAAGAGTGGACTTTTTCTCAATTGCCTTCAAAAATAAATACAGTTCACCCTTGAACAATGTGGGAGTTAGGAGCATTGACCCCCATGAGGTAAAAAATTTGACTCACCCGAAACTTAACTGCTAATAACCTATTGTTGACTGGAAACCTTAGGACAATGTAAACAGTTAACATGTATCTTGTATATGTATTACATAATGTATTCTTACAATAAAGTAAGCTAGAGAAAAGAAAATGCTATTAAGAAAATAATAAGGGGAGGTTCCTGGGTGGCTCAGTGGGTTAAGCATCTGACTCTTGATTTTGGCTCAGGTCATGATCTCTTGGTTAGTGAGATTCAGCCCCAGGTCAGAGTCTGCTTGGGATTCTCTCTCTCTCACTCTCTCTACCCCTTTCCCACTCATGTTCTCTCTCTTTCTCTCTCTCAAAATAAATAAATAAACTTTACAATAAAAAAAAAAACCATAAGGAATAGAAATAATTTATCAGAAAAAAATCCACATATAAGTGGACCTATGTAGTTCAGACCCATGTTATTGGAAGGTCAACTATATATGAATATTGCCCAAGAGGGACCTAATCATGAACTTTGTTCTGCATCTAGAAACTAGATTATAACAACTTTCCAAGTGAGAATGAGCAGCTTTATTTTTTAAACCTTTAAATGTAATTTGTTATCACCCAAGCAAATCTTTTTCATCATTTTGCTCAGAATTACATCAAATATTTATATATAAATATATATTTAATTATCTTATCTAAGACTTAACTATTATCTCACCTTTGCTCTTCTTTGTAAATTTACATAGCTTCACAGCGATTTTTCTTTTCTCTTAAAGTTCATTTAAGCTAAATTTGGCCTTCCATCCTTCCTGTAACACACACAAATTTTTCTCCTGTGGTAACCTGTTTCTGTTTCCTACTGAAGATGCATCTGCTTCTGAGATGTCAGGATCTACTCTTTTATGGGAAAATATTAGAGAATTACAGATGGGGTTTTTCTTTTTTTTAAATCCTCGATCCTTGAGTTGTTGAACAAGTCTGTTTTTGCTAACCAGCTTCCTCCTAAGCCTAAGAAGCAATTGCTATTTGGATACCACTTAATGGAAAGTTTAAATTTTGTAATTTGAAAGCATTTCTCCAACTTGGCAGCTAAGAGAAAACATGAAATGACACAAATTGCCTTCTGAATTGGATTTGATTTGATTCATTGAATTTGTTTAAAGATCAGACAAGATAATTTTTTTTTTTTGGTAGGGCTCTTTCTGTCTCCTACTCCTAATTCTTCTGAGAGATGTAGTTGAATTGTAAATTCCTTAAGTCCCCCAAAGACCTTAGTTTCAGTCCAACTGGTTTTCTTTGTAATCCTATGGGTTTTATTTTATGCATTTGTAATATTTTTCTGAGAACGAGGCCTGTGCTTGGGGTACCACCCCAGAGAGGGTTAAGCAGTGCCACCAGCAAGAGCCCACAGGCATAAAGTGTTTCTTAACCTTACCAAATACAATATTTGAAACACTGAATTAAAGATTTCTGAGAAAAGGCTCACATAGTTCTGACTCATCATCGCATACCTCACGTTTTGATTCAGGCAGAAGCCAAGGTCAAACCTGCCTTCTCTTCGCCTTTGCTTTCCAGGTGATTGGTACCATCCAAGTTGTGTATGTCAGAAATCTACAAGTTACCCTAGAATTGTCCTGCTTTCCTCTCTTACCATTCATTTTAATCACATATTAAGTCCTGGAAATTTTACTCTTTTGAATTTATATAGTCCCTTTATGTTCTTAGATTAGAGACTACTGTCTTAAATTAAGGGCTTTCTCTGGGACTACTCTGTCAGACTCCTCATATTGGTCTCTGTCCTGCCTTTTGTCTAGCTGTATAGAGATAAGAAAGATAAGGCTTAAGATCTCCAAAAGAGTGAAGTCCAAGGTTACCCCACTTGTTACAGCAAAGCTACACTCAACACCATGATTGAATTCCCCAAATACAGCTTTTTTATTTCTCCCTTGCATTTGCAATATAAATGCTTTTATTTCTAATATAAGAAAAATTATTTTTAATTGTTTCCTGGGTTGCCTTCCTTTCCAACCCCCATTCCATGTGAGTCATGTTCATCTCAGAGAAAACTTTAGTTGTATAAATTCTATGAATGAGTAGCCTTTGACCAGTCCCCAGATATACAGGTATATCATTAAGATATCTTGAGCTCACTAGCAGCCTTCAAATTTTCAGTATTTGGTGAATAAAGAGGAAATTGAATTTCGTGGAGAGCTGTCTGAATTTTGAACAAATCTTGGGAGCCTGCCAAACTTTTTAACCACTGAAGCTATTTTGCCTCATGTTGCTGAAGAAATTAATGTTAGTTTTCCATGTAAGGTATTCAACTCACTAATTTGTACCTAGTTCAGAGTAAGCTGTTGTTTTATGAGTGTTATCATCATAAATTCACACATTCAGAGAAGATTCTTCTCAGGAAAAGACTGTCTCTCTAGGGAAACCCATGGGATTTAAGAGTCCAGCTCAGTGAAAAATGTGTGAGAATAAAATACTTCATGAATAGTTGGCATAATTTAACTGCTACTAATGTGGTTGTTGTTATATGCTTATCATTCTTCAAAGAATATTGTAAATAGGAGAATTTTTTAATTGAAACCCAGCTTTAAGCTATGAAACAGGACTTAAAACCTGAGAAGGCAGCCATTAAAGTCACAAGTTGTCCTTAACATGTCAAGGACTCTAATGAGAGAGCCAATTCTCATTCCTGTCACTAATAGTTTACTAAATGTTTTATTTAACTACATTGCAAAAATGGAGGTTTCACAAAAAAGTGTAACACTTGCCCTATCGATCTCATAGGTTTATGATAAAGAGCAAGTAAAGGAAATGTATGTGAAAGCACTCTGTATTACAGAAACACAGGATTTTTTTTAGGAAGAATCTGATGGCTCTACAAGTAATAGTCGCTGTGCTCAGGGAGTCATTTTAAGTGTTATGATATTGGAAGAGAAGTTGTCGTGAGCTATTGGGAGTTTTAGTATCATTAAAAATAGAATATAGGTAATAAGCATGTTCCTTATAAAGTATAAGGTCAAATAACTCTTTAACAGAAGTATCCTGTCCAAAATCATTTTTATCAGAGGAAAATTAAAACCAGTGTTCCTTAAAAGATTGTTTGCAAATAAAAGCATTTGGATTATTCTTACTTTTTTCTGTACTACTGCTATTAATATATTCTAAACTCTAAACATACTTCAGTTAACTGAATATTTGAGAATGATAAAGGATGTGGAGTCAAATAATATCTTAAGTACACTTTTAGGCAAATCTGTGAGACATTTTGATGGACCCTAATAGCCTGGTAAAGGGTGGTAAGATCTGACTATTACGCTTTACCTAGTAGCCATTATTTGATCTGCTAATGACCTTGGTTTTAAACAAATTAAGGATATGGAAAAAGGTGACCAAAATAATTACACAGTTAGCTGTTCTATAAAAAACCCCTTTCCAAGAGAACTGTTATCCACATAAATATTGAGCACTTTCTTTAGTATTTCCAGACATATTTGTGGTTGGAATAATTTCAGTTCCTCTCCATGGACCAGGGCAAGTTATTAAAATGAAACTCAACAGATGAACATAGGGGTAAGGGAGGAAAAATAAGATAAAAACAGAGAAGGAGGCAAACCATAAGAGACTTTTAAATACAGAGAACAAACTGAAGGTTGCTGGAGGGGAGGTGGGGGAAGGGATGGGCTAAATGGTGATGGGCATTAAGGAGGACACTTTTTAGGATGAGCACTGGGTGTCATATGCAAGAGATGAATCACTGGGCTCTACCCCTAAAGGCAAGACTACACTATATATGTTAACTGACTTGAATTTAAATTTAAAAAAAAATGAAAAGCTAGTTCTACTATCTCTCTGGCCACCAGCTGTTCCCATGACTGCCCAGACGAAGCTGGTTCTTCCTTTATAACCTGAATTACCATGCTCTGCTCTTTTCCAAGAACCATCTCAAAGATCGAGCTGTTCTTTCTCCCACTTTCTCAAAACCCACAACCTTAGTTCTACTACCAGTCTGTGACAATGGGGCTATGTGTCCATCTGCCTAAACACAACTGGTTCCAAAGCACCCACCCACCCTCAGTGATTTTTCTGGCCCCACTATTACTAAATAAAAGAATTAAAAATGCAAATTTAGTCTCAGGCAGGGGTTCTCTTCTGTGAAGTACTCTGCCACCCACAGTAGTTGATCCCTGATGGATCAAGCCAGGATCATTTAGCTCTTTACCACACCATAACAAATGAAGTTTACATGGATTATCTCATTGAATCTTTTTGAATAAACCTATGAGCTAGATACTATTATTCCTAACTTGTAAATAGAGAAACTGAGGCTAATAGAAATTGGAGAGCTTCCCACAGCCACACAGTTGGTTAGTGGGGGAGCCAGCATTCAAGTCCAGGTCTGAACAGTCAGCATCCATGCTCTGAATTTCCACACTGTATAGCCTACTTAGATACTGTATTCTCTTTTTTTATTATTTATTATTTTAAAGTTTATTTATTTTGAGAGAGAGAGGGAACAATCACACAAGTAGAGGAAAGGCAGAGAGAGTGGGAGAGAGAGAATCCCAAGCAAGCTCCATGCTCAGCACAGAGCCCAATGCTGGGCTTGAGGTCAGTCTCATAACTGAGATCACAACCTGAGTCAATATCAAGAGTCAAATGCTTAATCCACTGAGCCACCCAGGCACCCTGATGCTCTATTCTCTTAAGTGCAAACAACAATCTTTCTTTCACAGAAAATTTAGGAATTAATTAACTGAAGGTAATTATCCAGTTTTTAACTTTCCTTTCCTCTACTTCCTCCCCACACCACAGAGATATATACCAGAGATGGGAACTCCTTTGGAAGACCTTGTGAATTTCCATTCTTAGTTAACGGGACCTGGCATCATGAGTGCATTCTTGATGTAAATCATGGTGGGCCATGGTGTGCAACCACCTTAAATTATGAATATGATCAGAAGTGGGGCATCTGCCTAATTCCAGGTATGTATGGGCTAACGGACTTTACATATAGAGAGAAAATGGATACCATTTCTGTGAAGCTAAAGGGAGAAAGAAGAGTCCAAGATAACTCACAAATGACTGCAACAAATATTATCCTAGAGAAGAAGTAAATTTTTAAGGAAAGAAGAGGAAGTAATGTGTAACTATGAGCTTGCTTTCAGGGATAGGCCAAGAAAAGAACCAAGACAGGATGTTATCATGGAAGACAAAGAAGGAGGGAATGTTCTATAGCAAAGATACCTCATGAAGAGGAAGTGGAAAAGGCATGAGCAGTTAGGAAATTGCTGCTGACCTTTATTAGAGCAGTTTCAAAAGACCATTGGTCATAGAAGTTAGGTTATAGTGGACTGAATTGTGAATAGGAGAGAAAGCCTCTTAAGGTTTATGGAATAGAAAAAGAGCAATGATGGTGGTTTGTGGGGTAGGTAGGTTAAAGAAACACTTTTAAGATGATAGAGACTTAAGTGTATTTATGGCCTGAAGCAAAGAGTAGGGGACCAAAGAGACCCATATCCCTGGCCCTCTCAAAATTGGTGACACTGTTCCCTCTGCCGTTTCTATAAGTTGAGTAGAGCATTTTTTCTAATTGCTTCTTAGTAGAAGCAAACTATTCAGGACATGCTAAAAAATTCACCGTTCTTTAGAAAGAGAGAGAAACCAACTTTAGTAGTTGCATCACTATCTGGCATATAACTGATATATTTTCTCACAAGTCCGATGAGAGTTACACGTGATCACAATACCTGACATGATAAGTGCTCCACAAATATTTTTAAGCGGTCAGTAGTTTGGAAGAATGTATAATAAGGTGAAAGAAAACAGCTCCAGACCTAGGTAATAATAGTTAATACTTATAGGCTCTTCCCAAGTATGATATGATTTTTAGCACTCAAACTATATCAACTCATTCAGTCTTTACACAATCTTATAAGGTAGGCAGCACTATTAATCTTATTAATCCCCATTTCACAGATGACCAAAGTGTGGCACAGGGGAGTTATAGCACTTACCTAAGGTTACATAACTAATACATTTCAGGGTTAGGATTCAACTCTAGGAAACCCAGTTCTGAAGTCCTTGCCCCAAATAACTCTAATATCATGCCTCATTCAGTAACCAATCTGTAAGTATTAGTAATGCTGATCCTTTAAGAATTACTGTTCTAGGTAGAGGCACAGGATTTTCAACACCCAGAACCTACTAAAAGTTAAAAGCCAATATTTCCTTCAACTATAACTGATATGAGGCAGAGTTTCATCAACTAGGAACTGATTTCATTTGAACCTCGCTATAGTCTGGATCAGAAATTTTAGATGTGAAAGGGAGCTTATCCAGTGCAAACCCTCAAATCTCAGGTAAGGGGCGGCAGACCCAGACTGATGACATGGCCTGTCAGAATCAGACCACATTCATATGGCGTCTGGTGGAGATTCCAGGATTTCTGACTTCATTCTCTAGCATATTTATCTCACTCTGCCTTGCTTCCTTGACTGTCATGAGTATCAGCGTCATCACTGGGTGGGTCTCACCACCCAGTGGGTGGTGGGATAAGAATGGGGAGTATTAATGCATTCATATACCTCTCAGAGTTCTTTTTAGGGAAGAAGGAAGACTGTGAGTTTCTCAAAACTGAGGATTTGCTAAACCGTGTAGATCGTATTTTATTGCAGACTTACTGCTACCTCCCTGCAAGCTTCTGGATTTACAGGCATAAGGCTCCAGTGGCAATAAGGAAACTTTAGGCAATGTACTTGCAAATCTACCTATTTTATTTTCACCAAATGTTGTAAAAACCTGTATTGCTATTTGGGCCATTCAAAAGTGGCTGAAGAAGCAGTGTATGCTGTTTAAAAGACCAACAAGACTAGATTTAGAGACCAGTGCTCTGATCACAGCTCTGCACAAGCACCTCTAGATCTTTGTTCCCATCTGTGAAATGAGAGCATTAGACAAAGTGGCCTCAGAGACCCCTTCCAACTTGAAAGGCCGTGAGTCTAACATGTGATATGTGACTAATGATGGGAAGCTCTTTGCAAAATCCCCCAGAGTGGAGCTTGGGACACACGTGAAATAGTCTATTTCAGGTTTCCTCTTCTAGAGAGTACATGGGGGTCTCTAACTATGGTTTTGAACCAGTTATATCAAGATCTATGTATCCCATCTAAGAAACAATTTGAAGGGTCTTTGTCTGAAATTGTAACTGCTTTTTCAGTATTTGGTTATTTTAATGTTTATTTATTTTGAGAGAAAAAGAGAGAGAGAAAGCAGGGGGAGGGACAGAGAGAGGAGGAGAAAGAATCCCATGCAGGCTCTATGCTGTCAGTGTGGATCTCAGCTCAGGGCTTCATCTCACAAATCATGAGATCATGACCTGAGCCAAAGTCAGAAATTGGAAACTTAACTGACTGAGCCACCTGGGCACCAGTAGATATTTGTTGAAGGAAATAATAGGCACATTATACAATGAACATGTATGTCTGTATACATATGTACACATATGTGTACATATACATATGTAATATTGATTATTCAATATTAATTATATGTCATATATTAAATCCTCTGTTAAAACATTAAGGAGAAACTTAGGCTGAGTTTTTAAAGTAAGGTAGTCACTCGGGTTCTACATTAAGGGCATTTAAACAGCATGTCTGTACACACACATACACACAGGAGTTTCACTGCAGGCTGTGGCAAACCCCTCTGCAGTCTGCTACTGTCTTCAAGTGAGTTTATTTTCCATCAGCTCAAGAGTTTAACAACATGAACACACTTGAAGACTCCTACATTTAGGCAGAGGGCAGGCAGGCATTGTAATTGTGTGTGTAATTGTGTGTAAAAAGTGGCATTGTAATTGATAGGGGATAATGAGAAAGTGGAGGATAGAAGAGTGGATGCTTTAATCAGCCAGAGTCATTTGGTTCCTATGACTTCAAAATTTCTTTCTGTAACTAAAGAATCAAAACATGGTCAGTTGAACAATAAACTTGTGTATCCTAAGAATATGGTAGTTGAACTGCAGTATTGGTAAGCCCGTACTTTATGATCACTAACATATCTCTTTGTCCACAGAAAATGGCTGTGAAGCTAACTGGGAAAAGAATGAGCAGATTGGAAGTTGCTACCAATTTAATACTCTGGCAGCTCTTTCTTGGAAGGAAGCTTATGTTTCATGTCAGAATCAAGGAGCCAACTTACTGAGTATCAGCAATACTGATGAATTAACTTATCTTAAAGGTAGGTTTGCATGTGGTAGAACAAACTGCTAGGATTATAAAGATGCCGTGTGTCTGCCTGTATTCTCATATCCAGGTATGTTGTTTTGTGTACATATTTTTCTGTCTTCTCTTGGGATTTAAACATCAACATTGAAGCCCTAAAGTGAAAAGTTACTAATAGGGTCATATTCTATCCATTGAATATGCATTTCATGTTGGAGACTAAAAAGAAGTTAGTGTTTAGAAAATGGAGTGAGGTAGCAAGTTTAAATTGCTACCCTAAGCCTAAGAGAGAAGATTTTGTAAAAGGCAAATACTAAACTGTTTGAATATTGAAAAGTAGAAAATTCAAGGAAGGTAAAGATTGCTGAGTCACACTAGATGGCCTCACTGAAATGTCCTTGTGGTTGAGTAGAGGAGTGCCATCCTCAAAGGCAAGGAGAGAATTAAGAAATCCTCACATGATTTAATGAATGGACACAGAGTGGGTGGAATTTTGTTTTATTTTGTTTGTGGGATGATGGTGGTAATTTAAAAAAAAAATTTTTTTTTTAAGGTTTTATTTATTTCTAGGAGAAAGAGAGAGAGACAGCGTGAGCAGGGGAGGGTCAGAGAGAGAGGGAGTCACAGACTGAAACAGGCTCCAGGCTCTGAAGTGGCAGTCAGCAAAGAGCCCGACGCGGGGCTCGAACCCACGAACCACGAGATCGTGACCTAAGCGAAAGACCTAGCCGCTTAACCGACTAAGCCACCCAGGCGCCCCTAAAAATTTTTAATTATGAAAACTTACACAAACAAAAATAGAAAATAACCTAAAAGAGACCTGTATAATCACAAACCTGACTTTATACACTCTTTATAGCCTAACATTTGTCATATTGCATTACATGGACTGATTCCGTCCCTCCTTCCCTGTTTCCCTCTCTTTAAAGAAATAAAATGTTAACAGAGTTGAAACCCCATGCCCGTCTCTCAAAATAACCATTTTTTGAGTGCTTTTACAATATATACGTATAAATACTATGTATGTTTTCATTATACATATCTATAATACATAGATATTAAACCATAGATATAAAATCATATCTATGTTTTTAAATGATACAAATACTTATTTACCCATATGTAGGTTTATCTGTTGTCAACTGCTGCTGTAAAGTATTACTTTGTATGAATAAACCACAATTTATCCATCCCCCTATTGAGAAACAGGTTATTTTCAGCTTTTCCTATTACAAATACCTCTGTAAGAAACATCCTTATATGTACCTCATGAGGCAGACACGTATGAGAGTTTCACTTGAGTAGGAATTGCTGAGTCATGGGGTGAATGTCTCTTCACCTCTAATCAAAAATTCCAGATTGCTTTCCAAAGTGGCTGTATTCATTTACACCTCCACCAGCATTTGGTATTATGAGACTTAGTTGGCCATTGTGATGAATGTGAAATGGTTATTTCATTTGTCTTTTATATTTTCCTGATAATTCATGTGGTTTTGTGCCTTGTGTTTGTTAGGCATTAAGGTTTTCAGCTTATGATCTGCCAGGTGATATCCTTTGCCTCCTGTTTGAATTGTTTGCCCCTTTTTCTTATTGATCTAGTATAGTTCTTTATATATACTTATCTTTAGCTGTAGGATTACAAATATCTTTTCCTAGTCTTTGGCCTTTTCACTTTTGTTGCTTTTTATTATTTAAAGATATGGTACTTTTAATTTGGTCAGTTGGTCTTTTCCTTAATGTTGTGTGCTTATTTATATTATTTAGCAAATTCTTTCTTAGCCCTAGTATGATAAACATAACCTCTCATTTTTCTTCTAAAAGTTATAATCATGCTTTTCATATTTATTTATTTATTTAAATATATTTTTATTTATTTCTAGGAGAGAGAGAGATAGCATGAGCAGGAGAGGGTCAGAGAGAGAGGGAGACACAGACCCTGAAACAGGCTCCAGGCTCTGAGCTGACAGTCAGCACAGAGCCCGACGCGGGGCTCGAACCCACGGACCGCGAGATCATGACCTAAGCGAAAGTCAGACACTTAACCGACTAAGCCACCCAGGCGCCCCGCTTTTCATATTTATATCCATAATCCATTTGACATAATATTTCTAGAGGTGGGAATCTAATTTGTCTTTCTGCACATGGATGTCAGTTGACCAAGCACTATTTATTTCACATTTTCCCCTAAGATTTGTTATTCTACCTCTAATGAATATAAACTCCCCTATTACATGTGGGTTATTTCTAGGCTCTCCATCCTATTCCTTTGTTCTACTTGTCTGTCTATGTGTCTATTCCACATTGTTTTATTATGCCAGCTGCATGGTAAATATGGATGATCAAGTCCTCTCATTTTTTTTTCTTGAATTCCCTTGGCTATTTTTTCACCACTTATTCTTTTCTATGAATTTAAGGATCAGCTTATTAATCTCAATGAAAAACTTTATTGGGACTTTGGAATTGCATTGAATTATAGATTAATTGAAGAGGCACTGCTGTCACTACTTATTAAGTCTTCTTATTCATGAAAATGGCATGCCTTTATATTTATTTAGGACATTTTTTATGTACTCAGTAAACTTCTATAACTTTTTCCATGAGAGTATTGCACTTCTTTTACTAGAAAGTTTATAAACAGAAACTTTTAATATTATTTTTAAAAATCATGAAACCAAAGTTATTGAATCTCTGATGATTTGAATGAAAAAACAATCATAATATATGACAACAAGGATGTTTCATACTGAGTACTAAATGCTTTTAATACATTATCTTATTCAATACTATATAACAACACTATGAGGTGTAGGTATTTTTATTATTAAGCTTACTTTGTAGATGAGAAATGTGAGGATCAGAGAGGAAATGTAACTTGTTCAAGGTCACCCACAAGTAATTAGCAGAGCTAAACTTTGAACACAGTCAGTCTGACTTGAAAACAAGTTGTATACAGTATGTATCTGCATTTACCTTTCTTAAGACTAGTAGGTTCATTTCAGGGATAGGTGGGTCTCATGCATTTTTTTTTTCCTTTTGCACAAAGCTCTAAGCATTATTGCTATATATGAAACAAATACCTATTGACTAATTCAGATAAATCTTATCACACTTTTATAATAAGTGCTAATATTTGGTAAATTCAAAGTATGAGCAAAACCCTCATATCTACAGATAAATTAAACAATGTAATTATCATTACAACCTCAGAAGGCAAGTATTTTTATCCCCATTTACAGATAAAGCAATTGATGCTCAGAAATAACATGCCCAACATCACATAGCTGGGAAGTACCAGAACTGGGATTCAAATATCAACATATATGACTCCAGACCCCTTACATTTTTACTATATTACTTAATCCTATTACATATTTTTCTTTTTTTTTTCTTTTCATCATTAAAAGTCTACTAGCCTTTGTCATGCTCTCTAGGTAAAACTTTGTTCAACCCTCCTTTCTTACTTTCTTAGCTTCACCCTTCTCCTGTTTTGTTTGGTCCTTGAATAACCAGACCTCTAGAATGGAAATCTATCAAATAAGTCTGATGGGCTAGTAGTTGTCAATAGAATTCTTTTTCAGACCTCACTGAACCTTACAACAAATATTGTTGAAGGTGAAAAGTACCAATAAATTTAAGCTTCCTAGAATATTGACACTTGGAAACTGATGTTTTCAGTGAAGGAGAAAAGTGTCCAAGTATAACTATCAAAACCCTAACAATCTAATGATGTATTAGGAGGAGTAAATGTCACATGATTTATCTATCATTTTTATGTAATAGCTCATAGAAGTGAGACAGCACATTAAATAACCCTGCTGTTTTCTAGACTAGACTCTTCCCACATTAATTTGTATATATATCAATAATTTTAGAGATAACTCTTTCTGGGGCGCCTGGGTGGCTTAGTCGGTTAAGCATCCGACTTTCGCTTAGGTCATGATCTCGCGGTTCGTGGGTTCGAGCCCCGCATCGGGCTCTGTGCTGACTGCCAGCTCAGGGCCTGGAGCCTGTTTCACTCTGTGACTCCCTCTCTCTCTGACCCTCCCCTGCTCACGCTGTCTCTCTCTCTCTTTCTCTCTCTCTCCTAGAAATAAAAAAATTTTTTTTAAATTAAAAAGAAAAATAGAGATAACCCTTTCTAATGTTCCAAACTTCTTTTCACTGTGAATGCTGTTTAAGAATAACATAATTATTATAACCTAATTATAATTGCTGGTTTCCCAAGACTCAAGCTGTACTTTAACGTCTGAAACTCACAGTATCCAAATCTTCAAAGTTTCTTAAAGTTTATCTTCACTGAAAACCACCATGTATTAACATTAGGCTAGGAGGGTGAGACCAACAAAAGTGAATCAGAGATTTTGTGATCCAAGTGCTTGATCTAGTTGGGGAAATGAGTTGTACATATTCATAGCATAATGGAGAATGTTATTCCCAAATGATTTCTAGTTTGGTAGCTAGTGGTATGCTAGGGAATCTACTGTCAGAAAAAAAGCAGAAACAGCCTTTTGAAAATAAGTCCCATGCAATCTAAAAGAACTTTCTGTTTCCTTTCTGCTTGCCCTGCACTTAGTTTTGTTTTGGTTTTGTTTTACTAGTACACAGGCTTTAGGGGTGGGGGATTTGGTTTCCTTATGCTCACTGGATTTTGTTTCATAATTAGATTTCCCATGGCTCTGGCCTTCCAGAAACTTCAGGGAACCTCTAATTACAGATACATCCCAGAGTTACAAAAGAAGACCCAACAGTCCATTCTTCCTCATTTGTCTTCACCCTGAGAGGTTGTTCTCTTTGAGAGGCCTCAACAGGTGCCCCAAGGCTAGGCTACTTCTACATCAGGACCCCTTGCTAGTTTGGCCTTTCTTATAATGTTAGAAGAGGTTCTTCTCTGGCTTTTTCCATATGCTTTGCCATTATTACACCTATAGTTCCCCTTATGGGGTGAGGAATAGAAATAGAAGGTCAGGTCTGAACAAGTTTTAAGGACAGTGACAGATATTGACTTCAGTGAACTCACCTGTTTGATTTGATTAGGTATAGGGATTTATGCTAGCAATTATCAGTTTCTCGATGGCAAAGATTGGGGTGAGCAAAGTCTCAAATTGTTCAGTTTCCTGCTTGGATAGTATGGAGAAAAAAGTCTAGCTTCAGATTGTCCAAACCATAAAAGAAATACCTGCCTTTCATATATGACCAACCCAAATTTTTAGAATCTATTCCCCATTCATATTCACCTGGCATAAAACTCACAAAAAACATTCCTATTTGTCAACAAAGTCACAATTTTAAAATCCTACGATTCTATTGAAGAATAAGTCACCAGTACAGCAAACAAACAGTACAGTGTAATTAAGCAAATTAGGAACTTACCAGCTTCCAAAGTTCATTTTGTTTTTTTCATAAATATGTACTTCCCATGTGCAGGTAAGCACAGGATTATTCAGATATCCTGCTGGGGATAGCTGAAAAGTCTTCATGGAAGGAAGTACATTGAACTTGGGATGGATGGGAAGGATTGGTCCTCCATAGTATCTCCATTAAAACTTTAAAAAGGGAAATTGAAATGCCCTGTGTGGTTGAGTCTGGAGTGCCATAAATATGTCTTGGTTTCCAGGACTTCTTTAGGAAGGCTAGAAAACTAATTGCTTTTCATAATGAGAAATTTACATTGGATTAAATCCTCAATTTGTATGCCAGTGCTTATGCTAATAAGGTGAAAGAAAAGAAGGAATCCAAATTTCCCTTCAGTATTCTCCTCAAGCCATCTACCCAAATACTTATCTTTTCCTTCTTTATAGAGTATCCTTACCATCTACTTCCTTGAGAAAAGTGAAGCAAACCATTAGTTTCCCATCCTTGTACTTACAGTCCTATCTGTATCTGTCATCCCTCCAGTTTGTTCAAGGTTAATGTCTTTTTGAAAGCTGTTTGCATCCACACCAGCTGTTCTTTCTCTTATATTTTCATTGACTCTCACTTCCACTGACTCTTCTCCCAACAGGCCATAAACTTATTGAAACTTCTACCATTAAAAACTATAGATAGATAGATGTAGATACAGATATAGAAATAAATACAGTATAGATATAGATACAGAAACAGATACAGATATAGATACAAATACAAATACAGATAGAGATGTAGATACAGATATAGATATAGACACAGGATATAGATATAGATACAGATACAGATGTAGATACAGATATAGATGTAATACAAATAAAGATGTAGATACAGATATAGATTTAGATACAGATACAGATATAGATACAGATGCAGATATAGATACAGGATACAGATACAAATAAAGATATAGATACAGATACAGATGTAGATACAGATATAGATTTAGATACAGATATAGATATCTATCTATATATCTATATGGATACAGGATACAAATACAGATATAGATACATATACAGATACGAATACAGGTGTATCTTTCTTCTAGATCCCGAAGACCTGCCTCTTCCACAAACGAGTTCCTGGAAGACACAGTGTATCTTTGCAACTCACTGCTAACTTCACATCTGCTTCTCAGTGGAGTGGTAATTGGGCCTTTGTCCCTACTACCCTCTTTCCAGACTCCTGCTCATCTGTTTAATGTTGGTGTCTGGGTTCCTGCTCTTGGCCCCTTTCATCTTTGCTATTTCTACTCTACACAGAGGAGCTTTTCCACTTCCTGAATGTCAGTTCTAGTGGAGTCAAATGTTTTAGGCATTCACATTCTAAAGTCTGCAGTAAGGCAAAAACTGTGTAGTCAGTCAAAATCCTCTCAAAAAGCCCTTATAGTATGGATATGCTTTTCTATATGCAAATCATACAAATATATCTGATATATGTAATGGAACAAAATGATATATATGAGGTATATCTGTTTGATTTGCATGTAGAAATCCGTATTGGGACACCTGGGTGGCTCATTTTGTTAGGCATCCAACTCTTGATTTTGGCACAAGTCATAACCTCACCATCATGAAATCAAGCCCCACATCATGGCTCCATGCTAGGGCCTGCTTAAGATTCTCTCTCTTCTTCTCCCTGTTCCCTTCTCCTGCTCACATTCTCTCTCTCACAAAAAAAAGTAAAAGAAAGCATATCCATGTATTAAGAACCATTTTATGTATATAATATACATATAAATAATATAAATAATATTAATATACCTTTAATTATTTTATAAATTATTAAAATTTTTCATTTTAATTAAATTTAAATAGAATTTAAATTTATAATTTATAAATTTTATATTAAATTAATATTTTATAAATATTATAGTTATAAATATATTTCAAATGTACATATATAGAGAGATAGATCATACATATAATATAATAATGTATCATACATAATTCCTTGAGAGGAAATAAGAAACTGTTATCAAGTGTTTTACTGCTGAGACTATTTCTACAAATTTATAGAAATTCCAACCTATTAGCTCTTCCTATTTGTCAGCAGCATCCTTGTTTTCTATAGGCCATTTCATTTGTTCTTCTTTTTCTTCTACCTGCCCCTCAGTATCTTCAAATTCCTTTTTCATGATGTTAATAAAGTCTCACCAGGTTATTGAATAATTTTTTTGACTTTCTTGATACTGGCATAAAAATTCTTATAATCTTTTCATTTAGTTTACCATATGTTTATGGGCATATGCATATTGAGTGGCAAATTTACAACTGGCATCACTATTTAAATTATCTCTGCTTCTCTTTTTCTTTTTTGCTGATGGCTTCTGATTGTCAAATAATGAATTTGGATGATACATCTCTACTGTAGTGTGTGTGTGTGTGTGTGTGTGTGTGTGTGTGTGTGTCCTGTTCTGTGTCTTCATCCTAAATGTCTCCTTGGACTCTAAAACTACATATTCCATTGCCTACCAAACAATCCCTGTACATATTTCTGAAACAGTATGGGTAACACTTGACCTTTTGAGGGATCCATATCTCTTCCTTTCTACTAAATTGAAATCCTCATGGGGGTAGAAACTTTGTATTTTAGATTTTTATATCCTTAGTACCAGTTAAATAATATGTGCTTAATGAATTTAAACTGTCAGTCTGGAATATAATCAGTTCTTCAAAATTGAGACATACAATGGAAACTGTTTTTATTCTGTATTAGTAAAAGAGAATTAAAAATAGTGGAACAACTGAGATTTTGTTCTTACCTTAGAAGAAAGGGAGAGGCTAATGGGAATGCAGAATTGACTTAACTTATCAGCCTTTAGCATCACCTGCCTTTGTTGGATAAACATCTCTGCAGGATTCCTGCCTCACAATCATGGGCTTCAGATATTTTTGCTATTAGTAGAAACTTAAGTCTGACTTACATAATAATTTAGGTAATCTTGCCACTTGTTAAAATTATGTGATTCTTACAGAAAAAGAAGGCATTCCAAGAATTTTCTGGATTGGCTTAAATCAACTATACTCTACTAGAGGTTGGGAATGGTCAGATCACAAGCCATTAAACTTTCTCAACTGGGACCCAGGTAACTGCTCCTTCTTCTACCTATTATGCACAGAGGAAAATCTTCAAAAAAGTAAATAAACAAAAGCATCTCACTCACTGAGAGCTTATAAAAATTTCAAATCTTGGCAACTGTTATTATGGTTAACTCTCAGAAGAATCCCCCCCCGCAATTCCTTCTTTATTGTGATATATGATAGCCAAGTTGAGCCATACCATGGATAACTAAGCATTTGTCTCTAACCCTTATGGCAGCAACCCTACATTTTTAGGTAACAGCAGAATAAGCCTTATCACATGGCGTGGCAGTTGTTCTGTATCCTTTAAGGGACCTGACATGTCTGTGACTGACCCATGGTGTTTCATCTGCAGCTCAACTCCAGTGCAAAAATGTTCTCTCATTTTAAAATTCTTGGGGTCTCCTTTAGTAGTGCTCAAGTACTGACAACCTAATGGTTATATTTTATTGCACACATAAGTATCTTAAAGAAAGTTTTATAGTGAATAAAACAAACAAAATCGAAGATAGAGGGGCAAGATGGTGGAGAAGTAGAGAGCTCCATACATCTCACTTGCCCCCATCTCTCAAACGGAGAAGACCTGGAACCATAGGAACCCTTACAGAACAGCAGGAGTTTGGGAGGAAGAGGACACAGAGTCTGCTGAGAAAGGAAAAAAAAAAAGAAAAACCTTATAGGGCTACCTCAAGAAACGAGCCAAAGTACACATGGTGGAGAGTCCCAAATACCAATACGAATAGGGAAATAAGATAACCAAAGTCTCAACAAGAGAGACCAAGAGACACCATTCAAAGAACACTTCCTGAACAGACAGGCCTTGGACAGTCAAAGAGCCTTCTTTAATACAGAGGTACTCGCAGGTGCAGTGTGCATAACAAGCTTTTAAAACTAATAAGAGACAGAAAGCTAGCCAAAATGATGACACGGAAGAACTCTCCTCCAAAGAAATTCGAGGAAGAAATGACAGCTAAAGAACTGCTCAAAACGGATATAAGCAACATAACTAAACAAAAATTTAGAACAATATCATAAAATTAATCACTGGGCTTGAAAATGTCATGGAAGACATCAGAGAAACTATTGCTACAAAGATTATGGAGCTTAAAAATAGTTGTGATGAATTTAAAAATGCTATAAATGAGGTGCACAATAAAATGGAGGCATCCAATGCACAGACTGAAGAGGCAGAGAGAATAGGTGAGTTAGAAGACACAATTATAGAAACAGAGGAAGGTGAGAAAAAGAGAGATAAACTGATCCAGGAACACAAAAGGACAGTTTGAGAGCTGAGTGATACAATCAAATGGAACAATATCTGTATCATAGGAATTCCAGAAGAGGAGGAGAGAGGGAGGGGCGCTGAAGGAGTCCTTGAACAAATTATAGATAAAAACTTCCCCAATCTGGGGAAGGAAACAGACATTGAAATCCAAGAGGCACAGAGAACTCCCCTCAGATGTAACTTCAATCGATCTTCTGCATGGCATATCATAGGGAAACTGGCAAAATATAAGGACAAGGAGAGAATTCTGAAAGCAACTAGGGAGAAAAGGACCCTAACATACAAAGGGAAACCCATCAGAGTGGTTACAGACCTACCAACTGAAACTTGGCAGGCCAGAAAGGAATGGCAGGAAATCTTCAATGTGATGAACAAAAACATATCCAGGCAAGAATCCTCTATCCGGCAAGCCTGTCTTTGAGAATAGAAGGAGAGATAAAAGTCTTTTGAAATAAACAAAAATTGAAAGAATTCATCACCACTAATCCAGTCCTACAGGATATCCTGAGGGGGATACTATGAGGGAAATGTTGCAAGGAACACAAGGTATCAGAGACACCACCACAAGCATGAATCCTACAGAGAACACAAAGACTCTAAACCCATATTTTTCAGTAATAACACTGAATTAAATGGACTAAATGCTCCAGTCAAAAGACATAGGGCAGCAGCATGGATAAAAAAACAAAATCCGTCTATTATCTGTCTACAAGAGACTCATTTTAGACCTGAGGACATCTTCAGATTGAAAGTAATGGGATGGAGAAATATATATCATGCTACTGGAAGTCTAAAGAAAGCTGGAGTAGCTATATTTATATCAGACAAACTGGACTTTAAAGTAAAGGCAGTAACAAGAGATGAAGAAGGGCATTATATAATAATTACAGGGTCTACCCATCAGGAAGAGCTAACAATTATAAATGTCTATGCGGCAATATGGGAGTATCCAAATACATAAAACAATTAATCACAAACAGAAACAATCTTATGGCCAAGAATGTGCTAATAGCAAGGGACTTTAATACTCTGCTTACAGGAATGGATAGATCAACTAGACAGAAAAATCACTAAAGAAACAATGGACCTGAACGACACATGAGACGAGATGGATTTGACAGATATATTTAGAACTCTGCATTCTGAGGACATGGAATTCACTTTCTTTTCAAGTGTGCATGGCATATTCTCCAAGATAGATCACATACTGGGTCAGAAAGCAGCCCTCAATAAATATGAAAGAATTGAGATCACATCATGCACACTTTCAGAACACAATGCTATGAAACTTGAAATCAACCACAAGAAAAAGTCTGGAAAACCTCCAAAAACATGGAGGTTAAAGAACACCTTACTAAAGAACGAATGGGCCAATCAGGCAATTGGAGAAGAAATTTAAAAATATATGAAAACAAATGAAAATGAAAATACAATGATCCAAACTCTATGGGATGTGGCAAAAACAGTACGAAGAGGAAAGTACATTGCACTCCAGGCCTATTTCAAGAAATTAGAAAAAGCGCAAGTACAAAATCTAACAGTGCACCTAAAGGAACTAGAAGGACAGTAACAAGAACTCCCCAAACCAAGTAGGAGAGAAGGCAAATAATAAAAATCAGGGCAGAAATAAACAAAATAGAAACCATAAAAACAGTTGAACAGATCAATGAAACCAAGAGTTGGTTTTTTGAAAAAATAAACAAAATTGACAAACCTCTAACCAGGCTCCTCAAAAAGAAAAGAGAGAGCACCCAAATAGACAAAATCATGAATGAAAATGGACTTATTACAACCAATCCCTCAGAAATACAAGCAATTATCAGGGAATACTATGACAAATTATATGCCAACAAACTAGACAACTTAGAAGAAATGGACATATTCCTAAACACACACTCACTACCAAAATTCACACAGGAAGAGATAGAAAATCTGAACAGACCCATAACTAGTGAAGAAATTGAATCAGTTATCAAAAATCTCCCAACAAATAAGAGCCCAGAACCAGGTAAAACAGAGTTAATAGCCATTCTTCTCAAGCTATTCCAAAAATAGAAATCAAAGGAAAACCTCTGGACTCATCCTATGAAGCCAGCATCACTTTGATTCCCAAGCCAGACAGAACCCAGTAACAAAAGAGAACTACAGGCCAATATCCTTGATGAATACGGATGCAAAAATCCTCAAAAAGATACTTGCAAATTGAATTCAACAGGACATAAAAAAAATTATCCACCATGATCAAGTGGGATTCATTCCTGGGTTATAGGGCTGGTTCAATATTTGCAAATCAATGTGACACATCATATTAACAAAAGATAAGATAAAAACCATATGATCCTGTCGATAGATGGAGAAAAAGCATTTGACAAAATACAGCATCGCTTATTAATAAAACCCTCAAGAAATTCGGGATAGAAGGAACTTACTTCAACATCATAAAAGCCATTTATGAGAAACCCTCCACTAACATCATCTTCAATGGGGAAAAACTGAGAGCCTTCCCCCTGAAATCAGGAACAGGACAGGGATGTCCACTCTCACCACTATTGTTTAACATAGTGCTGGAAATTCTAGCATCAGCAATCAGACGACAAAAGGAAATACGAGGTATCAGAATTGTCAGAGAAAGAGTCAAACTTTCACTTTTTCCAGACAACATGGTACTGTACATGGAAAACCAGGGGCACCTGGGTGGCTCAGTCAGTTAAGCATCAGACTTCAGCTCAGGTCATGATCTCACAGTTCGAGACCCACATCAGGCTCTATGCTGACAGCTGGCTCAGAGCCTGGAACTTGTTTCAGATTCTGTGTCACCTTCTCTCTCTGACTCTCCCCTGCTCATACTATCTCTCTCTCAGAAATAAATAAAAAAAATTTTTTTAAATGAAAAAAGAAAACCCGATAGACTCCACCATAAGCCTACTAGAAATGATCCATGAATTCAGCAAAGTTGCAGGGTTCAAATCGGTTGCATTTTTTTCTTTTTTTATAATATTTTATTTATATATAGGAGAGAGAGAGAGACAGCATGAGCAGGGGAGGGTCAGAGAGAGAGAGAGTCACAGACTGAAGCAGGCTCCAGGCTCTGAGCTGGCAGTCAGCACAGAACCCGACGCGGGGCACGAACCCACGAACTGCGAGATCATGACCTAAGCGAAAGTCAGACGCCTAACCAACTAAGCCACCCAGGAGCCCCTCAGTTGCATTTTTATACACCAATAATGAAGCAACAGAAAGAGAAATCAAGAAACTGATCCCATTCACAATTGCACAGAAAAACATAAAATTCCTAGGAATAAACCTAACCAAAGATATAGGAGAACTGTATGATGAAAACTTTAGAAAACTTATGAAGGAAATTGAAGAAGACACAAAGAAATGGAAAAACATTCCATGCTCATGGCTCGGAAGAATAAATATTGTTAAAATGTCATTACTACCTAAGGCACTCTACACCTTCAATGCAATCCCAATCAAAATTGTACCAGCATTAATCTCAAAACTAGAACTATCCTAAAATTTGTATGGAACCACATAAAACCCTGAATACCCAAAGTAATATTGAAGAAGAAAACCAAAATGGGAGGTATCACCATCCCAGACTTTAGCCTCTACTACAAAGCTGTCATCATCAAGACAGTATGGTATTGACACAAAAACAGACACATAGACCAATGGAATAGAATAGAGAACTCAGGGGCGCCTGGGTGGCTTAGTCGGTTAAGCGTCCGACTTTCGCTTGGGTCATGATCTCGCGGTTCGTGGGTTCAAGCCCGCGTCGGGCTCTGTGCTGACTGACAGCTCAGAGCCTGGAGCCTGTTTCAGCCTGTGACTCCCTCTCTCTCTGACCCTCCCCTGCTCACTCTGTCTCTCTCTCTCTCCTAAAAATAAATAAAACATTAAAAAAAATTTTTTAAAGAATAGAGAACTCAGAAGTGGACCCACAAATGTACAGCCAACTAATCTTTGACAAAGCGGGAAAGAGTATCCAATGGAAAAAAGACAGCCTCTTTAACAGATGGTGCTGGGAGAACTGGACAGCAACATGCAGAAGAATGAAACTAGGTCATTTTCTCACACCATACACAAAAATAAGCTCAAAATGGATTAAGGACCTGAATGTGAGACAGGACACCATCAAAACCCTAGAAGAGAAGACAGGAAACAACCTCCTTGACCCCAACCACAGCAATTTCTTACTTGACACATCCCCAAAGGCAAGGGAATTGAGAGCAAAAATGAACTATTGGGACCTCATGAAGATAAAAAGCTTCTGCATGGCAAAGGAAACAGTCCATAAAACTAATAGGCAACCAACGGAATGGGAAAAGATAGTTGCAAATGACATATCAGATAAAGGGTTAGTATCCAAAATCTATAAGGAACTCACCAAACTCCACACCTGAAAAGCAAATAATCCAGTGAAGAAATGGGCAGAAGGCATGAACAGACACTTCTCCAAAGAGGACATCCAGATGGACAACAGACACATGAAATTATGCTCAGCATCCCTCCTCATCAGGGAAACACAAATCAAAACCACACTGAGATATCACCTCACACTGGTCAGCGTGGCTAAAATGAACAAATCATGAGACTCTAGATGCTGGCGAGGATGTGGAGAAACGGGCACCCTCCTACACTGTTGGTGGGAATGTAAACTGGTACAGCCCCTCTGGAAAACAGTGTGGAGGTTCCTCAAAAAAATTAACAATAGAACTCCCCTATGACCCAGCAATAGCACTGCTAGGAATTTACCTGAGAAATACAGGACTACTGATGCATAGGGGCACATGTACCCCAATGTTCATAGCAGCACTCTCAACAATAGCCAAGACATGGAAAGAGCCCAAGTGTCCATCAACTGACAAATGGATCAAGAAGATGTGGTTTATCTCTACAATGGAATACTACACGGCAATGAGAAAGAATGAAATCTGGCCATGTGGAGCAACATGGATGGAACTTGAAGGTGTTATGCTGAACGAAATAAGGCAAAGAAGGACAGATACCATGTTTGCATGTATAGGTGGATTAGGAGGAACTTAATGGAGGACCATGGGGGAGGGGAAAGGGAAAAATAGTTAAGGAGAGGGAGGGAGGCAAACCATGAGAGACTCTTGAATGCTGAGAACAAACTGAGGGCTGATGGGGGTGGGGGAGAAAGGAAGGGGGATGATGGGCATGTAGGGGGGCACTTGTTGGGATGAGCACTGGGTGTTATATGGTAACCAACTTGATAATAAACTATTTAAAAAAAAAAACCCTAGTTAGCCAATATATTTTCTCCCCAAGAGAAATTTAGATACCTTTTTACGCAATTAATTTTTTTCAGAAAGAAAAAGTACAAGGAAGCATGAACAGAGGAGGGGCAGAGGGAGAGAGAGAATCTTAAGTAGTCTCCATGCCCAGTGCAGAGTCTGACTGGGGTTTGAACACAGTACATTCAACTGACTCTTGATTTCAACTCAGGTCATGATTCCAAGGTCATGGGATCTAGCCCCATGTCAGGCTCCACACTAAGCATGAGCCTTGCTTAAGTTTCTCTTTTCCTCTCCTTATGTCTCTCTCTCTCTCTCTCTCTCTCTCTCAAATAAAAATAAAAATCTCAGCCTTCTGAAAAATGTAGAACCTGAAAATTAACACTAGCTTCGTACAAATGCATTCTGTACACATATAAAAAATATGAGTTAAGTGCAATAAAATACCAATAGTCATTTTTGTTTAATGAAATTTCATCATCAGTGAATAAATTCTCTATTATCTCAGTAAATAAAATCTTTAAAGACAATTTAACCTTTAATTCAAGGTCTTAAGGGCATCACCAAATCTTAAATCAGTATAGTATACCTATGGTATAGAGTAGCAGATTAAGAGCTACTTACCATAGAATATGACATGGACGTTGATTGGGGGAGAGGTTTGGTTTTTGTTTTGGGTTTTGTTTTTGAGTTAACCATAGTGTATCAGAGTGTTTCACCCTGTATGCTGTATTTTAGAAGAAAGACATATTTAAGCACATGAGTGTCCATGGAGGCTTTAATAGAAGGTTTTATCTATTTTATGAGCTCCCATAAAAGCAGAATATTAGGAATACAAGTTATATTTTCTAACCACCACTTTGGCCCTAACTTTCTCTTTCTAATCATTTAAGATATGCCTAGTACACCTATGATAATAGGTGGATCAAGCTGTGCAAGAATGGATGCCAGGTCTGGTCTATGGCAGAGTTTTTCCTGTGAAGCTCAACTGCCCTATGTCTGCAAGAAACCATTAAATAACACAGTGGAGTTCACAGGTATGTTTTCCAGTTTCTGTGCAAGTAGGTCTTAAAGTTATAGTTTTGTGAAGTCAAGTAAATCCATTTTAGATATCTATTTCCACTTTTCCTTCACCTGATACTGCCAATGCTAAAAACTACTTCATTTTGACCCAGTGGTTAGATGTCATCAACTACATATGCATAAAGCTTTGGTTTGATATATCCCCACAAGAAGGCAGAGATATCCTTGGTAAGAAATATATTTCTATTCAAAGGTGGCTTTTTTCGAGGCGCCTGGGTGGCTTAGTCGGTTAAGCGTCCGACTTTCACTTAGGTCATGATCTCGAGGTTCGTGGGTTTGAGCCCCACGTCGGGCTCTGTGCTGACTGCCAGCTCAGAGCCTGGAGCCTGTTTCAGTCTGTGACTCCTCTCTCTCTGACCCTCCCCTGCTCACGTTGTCTCTCTCTCTCTCTCTCTCTCTCTCCTAGAAATAAATTAAAAATATTAAAAAAAAAAAAAAAACAAAGGTGGCTTTTTTCTTTAGAGCACTGTTTCTCAGAGTGTGGTTCCTTAGAGTATTGGTATCAAATGTACCCATTAGAAATGCAAATTCTTAGGACCCACCACCCCAGATTTGAAATCTGGGGCAAATCAAAGACTCTGTGGGCCTGATGATGCTGATGTGCACTCAGGTCCTATATTTTACCTGCCTCTGTGAGAACTAAAAAAATCATTGACGGGAACTTTCCTAGGGTTTCCATTCCTGCCCCCACGATGCCCACCCCTGCTATGTCTTTTTTCACCAAGCTGCTTATTTAGGTTATTGTGTTGATAGATCAAGTAGAAAAGGTGAAGTGTAGAAGTCCAAAATGTGTACAAGGAGGGTTTTTTCCCAAGGGATTGAAAGTATAAGAGAATCATGGAACAGTTGAAATTTCTGAGGTGCAGAGAAACTTCAGAAGCCTTTGAAAGAATAAGAAGAGGAGTGCCCTTACTGTCTTGCACAGGGCCCACCACATACCTGGTGTTTGATTAAACCCTCCTGAGCAAGAAAAACTAATACTGAAAACTGGGAGAGAGAAAAAGGAGGTTTTAAAATGTCTTGTTTAAAGAATGTTGGGGGAAGGGAATAAAATTGCTTATCCCTATAGGAGCATAAAACTATTTTTTAAGACTGAAAAATAATTATATAGAATAAAAATTATTGAAAGATGTTTAAAATCATAGGTGAAAATGAACATTTATCTTCCAAGTTGATTCAAACCAAATTTAGTCCATATAAGAAAAAGCATAATAGGAAAGACGGCACAGATGAAAATAAAACAGGATGACTGATGATAGATCAAGTAAATATCCTGTAGCAGAGTAGCAATTATTAAGTAAATCATGATGTTTCCACATGATTGAATAATATGCATTTATTAAAATAACTGTGCCAGCAGGAAAATACAATAACATAACAAAATGATATGCCTATTTATCATTTTAATCTTGTAAAAATATGTATTCATAGAGACAAAGACCAGAATAGGAAAACATTTATTCTAAGTTCAATTATGGGTGTTTTTTTCCTCTGTTCCTTTATCATAATTGTAAAATATAATAATAATACCATGTTCTATTTCAGAAACTTAAAATTAGTTGAGTTCTCTTGTTTTCTCTTGTTCTCAAGTGTGAGAAGCTGACTTGACCTGACTTTTATCTTTCAATGTTTACATTTTTAAGATGCTGTGTTTCCATACAACAGACATTCCAAACAGTTCTGAATCCACAAAGTCTGAGTAATTAACTTAATTTCTAATTCTATTAAGAGGAGTAGAAGTATTTTGTATGGTTTTATACCTCAGTCTTTCTCCAATCTTTCTTGACCATAATTTGAGTGAGTTTTAACATGGTCAAAACAAAGAATCACTAATTCTATGAGGATGTAGGTCTAGTAGAGGGAAGGAAAGAAGAGGTCCAGAGAGGCCCTGTGCCCTTTCTGTCTAGTGCCAACTTCTCTTTCATGTGGAATTTATAAATGTTTTACTCTGTTTCTTAAATCTCTGCCTGTCCTTTGTTCAACAGTGAGCATTAATGCACATTCCCTTGCTAATCTGACCATACATGAAAGGAGGTTGGACTTCATAACCTCTCAGAGTCAGAGACTGGAGGGGAACCTAACAAATACCTTAGCAAGGAAGAGATTTGTCAGCCAATGGCTTACCCTACATCATTCTTCTATCAACTAGGACTAAGGGCAGTCCCTCCTCAAGGAGTCGGAGCCCAATCATGTAGCGCATTTGTATCACATTAAAGTCATATCATTACCTGCATCCCTGTAGTCATTCTTACAGTGATGCGTAGAGTGAGGCACCATGTAAATTCATGTCCTTGTACTATTTGACATCACATTTCCTAGTTTTCCAGAATCCTGATATTTGCAATGTTTTTGATGTGTCCTTACTGGAATATAAATAGATGCTTTTCCCCCAGATATTTGGACATATTCAGATACGCACTGTGATGAAGGCTGGATGTCAAATAATGGGTTTTGCTATCTGCTGGTAAATGAAAGTGATTCCTGGGATAAGGCACATATGAAATGCAAAGCCTTAAGCAGTGACCTCATCAGCATTCATTCTTTAGCAGATGTGGAGGTTGTTGTCACAAAACTCCATAATGGAGGTAAGTTTTTGAAATATCCTTCTTGAGAAGTTTTTGAAATATCCTTCTTGAGAGGTTTAAAACATTCTAAAGCACCCCTAATTTTCAGACTCTTCATGGGAATGAAAAGCTTACAATCATCCTTAGAGATCAGCACTGTCCAATAGAAATTTCTACAATGATGGAACTATTCTGTAGTCTATGCTGTCTAATACAACGGCCACCAGCCATTTGTGGCTTTTGAGCACTCGAAATATAACTGAGGAACTGAATTTTTACTTTTAATTAATTTTAATTAATGTAAAAATAACCACATTAGCTAGTAGCTACCAATTTGACTCTACAGCCAATGGTTAATTTCCCTCTTCTCATAATCTAAATACTATTTAAGTTGTTCCATATGCTTAAGTGATGATTATTTTACTTTTGTAATTATTTAAAAGCTAAACACTGAAGAAGAAAAATACACTAGACAAGCAGTATTACATCCTCCTCCTAGGATTTGCTAATCATAATAACTAATAATGTATACCTATCCCATGTCAGCATGGTGCTAATTGTTTTACCTGGGAAGGCAGCGTAGTGATTCTAGGGCAGCGATGGACACCAGTCCTATTCTAACTGGAGTATCTATGATTATATTTGTAGAATTTCATTATAGGTTTCCCCTGCTACCCAAAAGCATACTGTTCTTATGAAACCTTTCATAAACCAAAATAGCATAAAACAAAGAATCAATTACCATTTTGTAAAAGCAAAAATCCTTTTCAGATTTCTTTTAGTTAGTGAAAACACATACATATTTTTTTTGTAGAAGTGAAGTGGTAGAACTTTGTATATCCCATAAAGCAAGGTTTATCTAAACCTGAAATCAGGCACACCTAACCTGCATAAGTCCCCAAAAGAGCACTCGACTCCTGGCCTTCCTAACATCAATATTTTAATAGGTTAATTATAAATACCAATCAGGCTGTTACAACCCTATTATCAGAAAGTAAAAATTAGTAACAGTGTACATATTTAAGTATGTAATTGATAAATAAAATAAATAAATAAAACATTTTTCCTTTAGATGCCAAACAAGAAATATGGACAGGTCTTAAGAACAAAAATATACCAACTTTATTTCAGTGGTCAGATGATACGGAAGTTACTTTAACATATTGGAATAAAAATGAGCCAAATGTTCCCTACAACAAGACTCCCAACTGCGTTTCCTATTTAGGAAAGGTAGGAAACCTTCCCTGGTTTATTTATATTCTTATTATAGACTAAATAATAATATTAAGATGACTTTGATTGGGATATTTGTATATAAGCTGGGAAAGAAAATAAAAGGTAAGAGCCCTGTAGATTGTCTTTCTGGTAGCTACTAGAAAAAAGAGGTAAGTGGGGCGCCTCAGTGGCTTAGTCGGTTAAGCGTCCGACTTTCGCTTGGGTCATGATCTCACGGTTCGTGTTCGAGCCCCGCATCGAGCTCTGTGCTGACTGCCAGTTCAGAGCCTGGAGCCTGTTTCAGTCTGTGACTCCCTCTCTCTCTGATCCTCCCCTGCTCACGCTGTCTCTCTCTCTCTCTCTTCTAAAAATAAATAAAAAAACATTAAAAAAAAAAAGAGGTAAGTAAAACAAAGAATAAATAAGCAATCTTCTTCCTGTCTAAGAGTATCTGCTCTGGTCTGAAACAGATGAAGAAAATCCCTTTAGAACTCATTTCTTGTATCATATTGGTTCTAATAAGGTGCTTTTTCTCTGGACCATGATTATGATATTTAACATAAAGTCACAACTTAAACTGAAAAATACCATCTTCTGAATTCATGTTCAGATTAAGTTTCACATTCATCCTACTTTGAGAGCCACAAAATATTTTTATTTAAAAATTAGGCCTAAGGGTGCCTGGCTGGCTCAGTCAGTAAAGCATGGAGCTCTTGATCTCAGTGTTGTGATGTCAAGCCCCACACTGGGTGTAGAGATTAGTTTAAAAATAAAAAAGAACTGGGGCGCCTCGGTGGCTTAGTCGGTTAAGCGTCCGACTTTCGCTAGGTCATGATCTCGCGGTTGTGGGTTCGAGCCGCATCAGGCTCTGTGCTGACTGCCAGCTCAGAGCCTGGAGCCTGTTTCGGCCTGTGACTCCCTCTCTGACCCTCCCCTGCTCAAGCTCTCTCTCTCTCTCTCTCTCTAGAAATCAATAAAAATATTTTAAAAAAATAATAAAATAAAAATTAAAAAAAAACTTTAAAATAAATAAATAGATCCATAAAATAAAAAAATAAAAATTAGGTCTAATGTTTTTCGGAGAACATTTTCTGTAGAATGCTTAAATATTTATTGATCATGCTTTAGTTAAGAGTTCAAAACAGGTTGTGTTGACAGAAAAGATATATGTGTGTCTATACTTTGTTTGTATTACTTTCCTGGGGACTCCTAATTGTTTAGGAGGTTTGTGTCACCCAAACTTCTAGAGAGATTTAAGTAGAAACAATAAATGATATGTGTATTTAGAAGTGTTTCAAGAGTAAAGATTTATTTAGAAAGTTGTCAAAGATGAATTTAGAAGGGTGTCACATTTGGTGCTCTATTTAAAAGGGTATTTAAGATATCTTTGGTAGAGTGTCAAAGACAGAAGTGAGGTCCAATAGACAAGAGTAAACTGATAGCATATTTAGATAGCATTCCAGTGTTTAAAATTGACCCTTATCACAATTGAAACTTAATTTGAAGAAAGCAGAATGACTTAATCAATTCAGCAAAATTAATGCTAAGTAGCATATTTGAAAGAGAACTTTGAAATCTAGGTTGAAGTAGAGTTGGAAGAAAATTTTGATTCTGGAATTTTTAGAGAGTAGCTGTTCTAACCATCATTTTACATATGAGGAAACAGAGCATGGGTGGTTGATACATCCAAAAGATTATAACCCATGGGCAAACTGGCCATATCGTATGGAAGAAGACTCAACTCTGGCAACTGTGTGCTGGCTGAGTTCTTCTTTCCTCAACTTCTGTACTAAATGCCCTTTGATGGTTTTATTGTTAATCTTAAAAGAAAATGGAATTCGTCTCCACTATGACCTTGAGATGGTTCTGAAATAACAGACTGTGAACCGCAACCTTGCAAGCCTGTTCAATAGCATTTCCTAGGAGTATGTTCTCAGATTTAGTCATGCATTTATAGTCATTTTCTCATTCCCTCCCCTTCCCCCACTCTGCTCCTTGCTCACAGTTTTGTGAGAAGAAACTATCTTTTTTTTAATGTTTATTTATTCTTGAGAGAGAGAGAGAGACACAGAGCTCAAGGTGGGGAGGGCAGAGTGAAAGGGAGACACAGAATCTGAAGCAGATTCCAGGCTCTGAGCTGGCAGCACAGAGCCCAACGCAGGACTTGAACCCATGAGCCAGGAGAGCATGACCTGAGCTGAAGTTGGATGCTTCACCAGCTGAGCTACCCAGGCACCTTGAGAAGAAACTGTCCTGCAAATATCATATGTTTGCACGTATAGGAGGATTAGGAGGAACTTAACTGAGGAACAAGGAGGAGAAGAAGGGGGAAAATGGGGGGGAAAGGGAGAGAGGCAAACCATGAGAGACTCTTGAATGCTGACAAAAACTGAGGACTGATGGATGTGGGGGGGGAGGGGGGATGGGCATGGAGAAGGGCACTTGTGGGGATGAGCACTGGGTGTTATGTGGAAACTAATTTGACAATAAACTACTTGTAAAAAAAAAAAAGAAGAAGAAGAAACTGTCCTGATTTAAAATAAGTTAGATTTCTCAAATTCCACATATGAGTGAAATCATATCATATCTGTCTTTCTTTGGCTGACTTATTTTGCTTAGCATAATACCCTCCAGTTCCATCTATGTTGTTGGAAATGGCAATATTTCATTCTTATTTATGTGTGTGTGTGTGTGTGTGTGTGTGTAACCACATGTTATTAAGGGAAAAATAAGATAAAAACAGAGAGAGAGGCAAACCATAAGAGACTCTTAAATACAAAGAACAAAGTGAGGGTTGATGGGGGAGGGGTTTGAGGTGGTGGGAAAAATGGGTGATGGGCATTGAGGAAGGTACATGTTGGGATGAGCACTGGGTGTTATATGTTAGTGATGAATCATGGGAATCTACTCCTGAAGCTAAGACTACACTGTATGTTAGCTAACTTGAGAATTAATCAATTGATTGATTGATTGATTGATTAAAAATACATTAGAGTTCAATTCTAAATATATGGAAAATAATTTCTCTGTGGAAATTTTTTTTCTATTTTGAAAAAGCTAGGTCAGTGGAAAGTCCAATCATGTGAAGAGAAGCTTAAATATGTATGTAAGAAAAAGGGAGAAAAAATGAATGATACAACATCTGATAAGATGTGTCCTCCAGATGAGGTATGTAAAATCCCTGTGTAAGTTTTTCTAGGGAATATTACATTTTCTTGGTTAAGGCTGGTAGGTGAAACTGAAACAATTCAGAGCTAGAAAATAGAAGAAAGGACTACCTTCTGTTCATTTATGTTAGAGCAAATCAGAGGGCAGTGAATCATAACATTTTGGCATTTTTACAGAAGAAAAAGATATTATAGGAAAAAGAGTTACCTATTCATGAATTTCTATAAAAATGTATGTGATTACAGTTCTTAATGTTGATATCTTTACTTCCCCAATTTATATTTATCCTGTTCAAAAATCATGCGACCAATAATATTATAGTATGATGAGCTTGCCCTAGAGGTAAAGAGAATTAAGACACACCATCTTTCTGACACAGGCTCACACTCTTGTGGGAGTTCTCTGTGAAGTCGTTACCCTACCTTCATCATGTGAATGAGTTTACTGGCCATGCCCTTAATTTCTCTAAGTGTGAGATTTTATCAGTGCCTGTCGATTGAGGACATCAAGTTTGAGAGACAGTGTGATGTTATTTCTCCTCTGATTTAGGGTTGGAAAAGACATGGAGAAACCTGTTACAAGATTTACAAGGATGAGGTCCCTTTTGGAACCAAGTGCAATCTGACTATAACTAGCAGGTGTGACCATCAGGAGACTTGTACTGGTGAACTTTTAACTCTGGATCCCTTTGCTAAATAAGCTTCCTAAGAAAAAGATGCATCTTCAGTTTATGTAGTAATTCAGTCATTATAACAAACACCTACTAATTTGACTCCTGTTTTGTAGATTTGAGCAAGAATACCTGAATGATATGATTAAAAAGTATACTAAGTCTCCAGGAAAATACTTCTGGACTGGCCTGAGAGATACAGATTCACATGGAGAGTATAGCTGGACAGGTGTTGGTGGAGTAAAGCAAGTTGTAACCTTTTCCAACTGGAATTTTCTTGAGCCAGGTGAGTGCCTTAGCCTTTAAAGTAGTAGAATATGATGACTAGTGAAATGCAGTATCCCTCTCAAATATGTTCTTCACTTACTTTGAAATGTGAGGAAAATGATAATCTTCAGGATGACAGTCCATCTATGGAATCATAAATAGAAGGAGTGTGTGTATCTTCCTTATTAAATCCTTATGAATAATCCAGTAAAAGGAACTAAAAAACTCAGTGCTCGGAAACTGTCTCTAATGGCACAAAGCTAGAACTATCAGTGTGAGGTGTTATTTTTTTAATCTTTTCCAAGTAAGTCTCCAACAGAATCTAGAAGTTTCATTTTGAAATGCTTTACATATTCATCTCTCTGCTTTTTATTTCTTTATCCAAAATTGAATGTGTTTATTTCTATTATTCCCAATGTGTGGGAATTAAGGAGGCAATATATTGTAGGTATTATTTATTCTGAAAGTTAGCTCATCCTTCTGAAACAGGATCTGCACTGACAGCAGCAAGCACGATGCTGGGCTTGAACTCACAAACTGTGAGATCATCACCTGAGCTGAAGTCTGTCGCTCAACCAACTGAGCCACCCAGGTGCCCCCAAAATCCTTTTTAAGAGGATTTTGGCTTTCTATAAGACTGGAGATATAAAGCATTCAACTTTCCTCCCTTTGGATAATTTTTTTTTGCTTTTGTACAATGTGATCACTAAGACCACTCTTTATAAAGCAATAATTGGAACATGTGAATGTATAATGATACATAAAAATTGAAATAGATCCCCACCACCATAAATGTGAATGGTACTGATAGCAAAGTCATCTTTTCACTTGTAGAAGATGGAGGATCAGGTGCCAATCCTGCTTAAATATCACCTTAAATTATAATGTTCTAATGTATAAAACACATAGGATTTCTTTTATAGGCATTCTGATACATTAAGTCAATGTCATATTCTTCACAGATAAGCCTCACTGATTAGAGAGATGCTCAGAAAGTAGCTACAATGACATTTTCTGAGTTCTATAGCCCCAAAGACTACCATTAAGCTCTCTTCACCACACTTACTCCCAGCTTCAACCAGCTTGGTCCATCATGGACAAGGCATGGGTAGGGGGCTGAACAGGAGGGAAATAGCACACACATTCAGGGCAGCACAGCATTTTCCTCCCAGTCCCTTGTTCCAATTGTTGTCCATGTATGGGACATGAGACAATGTCTGCTTCGTGGAATAGAAGTTGGCCTTATTACTTTCCAACCTATGCTCTTCTTTTCTTCTGCCCACCTCAGGCAGTATGGTGTAATGGAAAAGGAAGGATGGCACTTTGCCAGACAACCTGGGTTCAAGTGCTGACTCTACCACTCACTAACTATGGTTGTAGCAAGTCACTTACTCTTTATTTGAAAAATGGAACTGATAATACAAACTGTTTCTTAATGTTGTGAATAAATAAAATTCTGGCTACCATAAAATAAATAGTCAACAAATGTATGTTACCATATACCTCCTTCTACCTTTATTATACCAGCTCTTCCTTTGGATTTGAATCTGAAAGAGTTTTGTTTTGAGGGTTATTAAGTTGCTTTAAAACTAACTGTTCAAAGTTGTTAAGCTGATATGAATATGAGCCACTTAGGCTACCTTGAGCAGCATAATGGTTTAGGATACAGCCCCACATGCAGACCTCCTGGACTCTAATTTTGGATCAACCACTTACCAACCACTTACTAACCTTTTACTTGGACAAGTCACTAGTCTTCACTATACCTTAGTATGACAATAGAACAACTCCTGAGGTTTGTTGTGAGGACTGATTCATTTAATCCTCTTACAATAGTACTTAGCAAGTAATAAACACTTCTCTTTATTACCACCATTGTCATCATCATCATCATCATCATCACCATTATAAACAACACATCTCTTTGTCCATTTTCTTTTATATTCTTTCTCCAAAGCTTGGCTCAAATAAAGGGCCAAGAATGTTTGGGCTTTAATTTTCAAATGTAATGTTTAATTAAACTTTCTGTTAACCCCAGCTTCTTCAGGTGGGTGTGTGGCTATGGCTACTGGAAAGTCTCTTGGAAAGTGGGAGGTAAAAGACTGCAGAAAATTCAGAGCACTTTCAATTTGCAAGAAAATAAGTGGGCCCATTGAGCCTGAAGAAGTAGCTCCCAAGCCTGAAGACCCCTGTCCTGAAGGCTGGCATAGTCTCCCCTCCAGTCTTTCTTGTTATAAGGTAAAGTAACATTCTCATTCAATTCCTCAATGAGATTATCTTTCTACTATCCTAGTCCAGATCCTTGTAGAAATTATGCTCCTCCCAGACCCATATGTAACCTACTAAGGTGTTTGGGAGCACTATTGAGCCTTTGTTATAAGACAGCTCATTTCCACATAAACTCACATCCTACCCAAAAGAACAAGGCCTGGGTGCCTGGGTGGCCCAGTTGGTTAAGCTTCTGACTATTGATGTTGGGTCAAGTCATGATTTCATGGTTCATGAGATTGAGCTCCACCTGGGGCTCTGTGTTGACAGCCCAGAGCCTGCTTGCGATTCTCTATCTCCCTCCCTGTCTGCCCTCTTGCATGCTCGAGCCCTCACTCTCTCTCTCCCTCAAAATAAAATAAATACACTTTATTTATTTTTTTTTAGCATTTGTTTATTTTTGAGAGACAGAGAGATAGACTGTGAGCAGGGGAGATACAGAGAGAGAGGCAGACACAGAATCCAAAGTAGGCCCCAGGCTCTGAGTCATCAGCACAGAGCCTGACGTAGGGTTCGAACTCACAGACTGTGAGGTCATGAACAAAGCCAAAGTCGGACGCTCAACTGACTGAGCCACCCCAGTGTCCCAATAAATACACTTTAAAAAACAAAACAAAACAAAACAAAAACAAAAAAGCAAAGCCAGAGCCAGAACTGGCTCTTTCCTAGTGTTCTTTTGTTCTGAGAAGTTGAGTAAGCTACATGCCATGCAACGCTTTGCTTATGATTCTCATCTGTCTGTAATCCTTGTTGTCAAATGAAGAATTCTGTCAGTTCTTACAATTAAAACAAAAACTATTTTAGGGACCTGTATCAGTCAACTGACGCCATCCCCAAATTCAGTGGCTATGACAACAAACATTTAGTCTCATGTTCACAGATCTCTGGGTCAAATAGGGATTGATTGCTTTGGTTTAGGCTAGAATGGTGAGCTCTGTTTTCAACTATAGGTCAGTGGTGCCAGGCTCTAGGCTCTGAGTCGGATATGCCAGGCTTCAACTCGGGTGTCAGACTGAAGAGGTAGCAGCTGTCAGCGACTTGTTCTTATAGTCAATTGCTGGAGCCTGAGAGGCAAACCTAACCATATACACACATTTCAGGCCTCTGTTCACCTTATCTTCACTAATACACCATTGATCACAGCAAGTCACATGGTCAGGCCCCAAATCAAGGTATGGAGAAGTATTCTTCCCCCACCAAGGCCATGGCAGAAATGTACAATTATATCACAAAGAACTGAAGAATTGGGACTAATAATTCAATCTACCATTGTACCATTTCCTCCTCTTCTGTTTTTGAAATGAGTGTGGTTCCTTTGCCATAAAATTAGTCATCACAAACCAAAGAAATAGTCAGAAGTGGCAAGTTTTGTTTTGCTGACTTCTGTCAATGTTAGCAGACAAATACAGTCTGCCCTTTGATTCATCTTCATCAGAAAATAGGCCTGCATTTAGGCAGGTCTCATTGTTTTATGTTCATAATCATTATTTTTAGCACATTTCTCTGTAGAAGTCTACTTCCAAAGTATTCATATATATCCTTTATAGCCTTACCTACTGGTTCAATTTATTTCTCAAGGTTATAGCAAAGCAGGAGAATATGGTATATCGCTGAAGCCATTCCCCATCCTGGCTGAGCAAGGTCATCCATCTGGCACCTGTGCTGGCCTTTAGTTGACATTTTCAGCAGATCCTATCTGTGTCACAGTATATGTTTTTTACCTGTTTTTATTACAAGTAAAAATAAAAACATTTTCCTTTTATTATTACACCTATAAGAATCTATTTCAGAAGCCTACACATTTGAATTTAAGAAATGTAATAAATGAACAAAGGAAAAAAGAGCCAAACGAAAAACAGAATCTTACTGATAAGAGGACAAACTGTTGGTCACCAGAGGCGAGGTGGGTGGAGTGATGAGTAAAATAGGTGAAGGGAATTAAAGTGTGCACTTATCTTGATGAGCACCGAGTAATGTATTGAATTATTGAATCACTACATTGTACACCTGAAACTACTATAACACCGTATGTTAATTATATTTGAATTAAAAACTTAATAAAAAAGTCTACCATTTGATCATAATTAATTTTGAAATTATGAATACTTTATGATTATGCCACAAAACAAATTAACATTGTATTTTGTTAAGCTGTTTCATATAGAAAGAATTGTAAGGAAAAGGAACTGGGAGGAAGCTGAGAGATTCTGCCAAGCTCTTGGAGGACACCTTCCTAGCTTCAGTCATATAGATGAAATAAAGGAATTTCTTCACTTTTTAATGGACCAGTTCAGGTAATACTTTTAGAATGAGATCTTTGATGCTAAATTTGATGTCTTCACGTCAGAATTGGCATGTTTTATTTCCTAAAAGAGTCATTCAGTGCTTAGCAGTCATCCAACATTAAACATTTTTTATGTGCAAGACAGTATGAGTGAATCAAAGATGAGGAAGATAGACTCCCCATTCTTTATGTGGCATGACAAAGTCCACCAGTGGGGATAAGAAAAGTATGGTGAAAAATCTAGAACACAGGTCAGAAGGGGGCATGGGAATTCTAAAGACAGATGAAGTGCTTTGGGGAGGTATAACTGGGAAAAATGTTATGAAGAAGGATGGATCTTGTAAGGTGAGGTAGTATTCTGAAAAGTAAGATAGGAAAAGGTGCCAAAGAAAATAGAACATTAGCAAACTTACTGAGACCAGAGTGTACAGATATGGTCAAAAAGAAATAAGCCATACCACTTAGCTAGAAAATGAAATTTGTATATTAAAATGGGGCATCCTTGTTTGTCAGGGAAGGAATTTGATCTTAAGTCAATAAGCAAAAAAACAAACAACAGTGTGTGTGTGTGTGTGTGTGTGCGTGCGTGTTCGTGTGTGTGTGTGTGTGTGTGAGAGAGAGAGAGAGATACATATGTACAAAGAGAGGAAGAAAGAGAGACAAAGATGGTATGATATGAGATGGTAGGTAGATGCAGGGCAAGTAATTAGAAGGCTATTACAGCCCTCTTGTGGAAAACTACTTTGAGGATAGGCAGTAAGAATGTGAAAATAAGAAAGTAATCACAGATGCTTCAAAAACAGAATCAATAAAGCATTGCAGTTTTGATGTTATGATGGAAGAATTTCTGGATGGTTTTTTTGATATCCTAAGAACAATGTAGAGAAATATGGGCCAAGTGATAGCAAAAAAACCAACCAAACAAACAAACAAAAAAACACCTCAAGTTTTGGGAGCAATCATGAATATGAGGGCCTTTAACTCCACAAATTTAATTTTTTTTTCTTCCCTCATTTTTATCACTTGAAAAGAAGACCCAAATCTGTAAATCAAGGATTCAGAGTACACCAGGCAGAATTATGGCAAGATTACCACTTGAACATAACCTAGTGAATACTTGCCTTATTATTTTCACTCAAACAAAAACCTCAAAGAAACACAGCAAAAAAATAAATAAATAAATAAATAACAAAACAGGTACCAAAACACAAAATCCAACTAGCCTTCTTCTCTAGGACATTAAATATAAGAAGGCATTTTAAAATTGGCATCTATCCTGAAACTAACTTTATACTATATGTTAACTAATTAGAATTTAAATAAAAACTTGAAACAAAAACACAAAAACCCTGACATTTAAAGAGTTTTGAGGTGGCAAATGTTTGTAATATATTCATTTTAGTTCTCAATTACAGTGCTTTTCATTTTTGAAAATTATAATTGATACAACACTATAGCTTCTTTCTTGAAAAAAAAAATCAAAGACACATTCCAGCTGAAGGTTGAAAAAAAATCAAGAACACATGAATAGGTAATCTTACTTTAAAAGAATTAGAAGGAAGAATATATAATGTAAAACAGTCTGCATAATATAATATGTATATGTAATTACAAAAATAGAAAGAAATTATCCTAAATTCTGAAAGAAACATAAGAATATTTTAACAAGACCAAGTGTTTAACTCTATTTATAAATAAAAACTGGGATATACTGAGATACAATAGTGGTAAAAAAAATGAACGTATAATAAATTCCTCATTTACCTAGAAGTCATATTTAGAACCACAGATTATGTACATTTTTAAAACAGACTGTGTTTATCTACTGAATATAGAATGGGTGAAAAAAGGTTTATATAGCAAACCATAAAGAAATAAAATAACAAAGCATGAAATCCAATATAAAGCAAGGTGGCAGAAGATCAAATTTATCCATTATCAGTTATATTTATGTCCAAGTCTTACAAATTTGTTCAGTAATGATATTGAGCAGTAAGCTGCTGAAAGATACCGCAAGCAGATCTTGCCAGTAGTACCTATCCAGCCCAAAGATTATGATGCTCTTTTCCTAGAAGGAAGAAGCTACAAAGTATTTCAAAATTGAAAATCTTTTATAAAAATCTGTATTTTTAATGCTTTTTAAAAAAATAAACAACAGGACATATTTTCATATTATAGCACTAATTAGTTAGTCCCGAGTAGCCAGTGACCCACCAAGATAGGGCATCACTCTCCAATTTGTTGTGGTCCCTAATTTATTACTTCTTGACTCACTTATATTCTTGTCCCATATTAACCTAGATAGCAATTTAATTAATAATCACAAATTTATTACAACAAATAAAATGGGAAAATTAAAAGAATGAACAAAATTATATTGTGCAAATGTGAACAAAACCTAAAGTCACAGTATTAATATTAGATAAAATACAACTGAAGTAAAAATGCATTGAATGAGGAAATGAGATCTATTTCATCTCAAAGAAGGTGCAATCTACAATGAAGTTATAGCAGTCAAAAACCATTACACATTTTAAAATAATAGCATCAAAAAATATAAAGCAAAAATATTAGTTATATTAGTGAAATTGTCCAATAAATAACAGTAATGGGAGACGTTAACCTTTGTCTCATTCATCAACAAATGAGACAGACAAAAAAGAAATAATATAGAACATATGAAAGTATAATTAAGGTTGATTTAATAATATCCTCTTTGTTCATATAGTACAAAGTCTATGTATACTTTCTCTTTAAGCTCTTTGACTGTATCACTTACAATAATTGATCTATTAGGCTAAAAAGAAAACCTAAAATTACTAAGCAATGAAATTATACAGGTAAATAAAGAGTGAAGTCAAACCCTATGCACTTACAAATTCAATGTTTTTATGTAACTTTTGTGGCAAAAAAGTAAAAACTATATAGATGATAATGACAACACTCATTCTGAAATTTATGGGATAGACCCAACGCTATAGTTGTAGGTACATTAATAGCTTTAAGAGCTTTAAGTATTGGGGTGCCTGGGCAGCTCAGTTGGTTGAGTGTCTGACTCTTGATTTCAGCTCAGGCTGTGAGATTTAGCCCTGTGTCAAGCTCCGTGGCAGGCTCTGCATCAGGCTTTGCTCTGAGTGTGTAGTCTGCTTGAGATTCTCTCCCTCTCCCTTTTCCCCTGTTTGCATTCTCTCTCTAAAATTTAAAAACAGAGAGAGAGAGAGAGAGAGAGAAAATTTTAATTATTTATTTTTTTAAATCTCTATCCGATTTTTATTTTTAATTAATTAATTTTTTAATTTACATCCAAGTTAGTTAGCATACAGTGCAACAGTGATTTCAAGAATAGAGTCCTTAATGCCCCATACCCATTTAGCCCATCCAGCATAATCCCTCCAGCAACCTTCTGTTTGTTCTCCATATTTAAGAGTCTCTTATGTTTCACCCCCCACCCTGTTTTTATATTATTTTTGCTTCCCTTCCCTTGTGTTCATCTGTTTTGTATCTTAAAGTCCTCATATGAGTGAAGTGACATGATACTGGTCTTTCTCTGACTAATTTCGCTTAGCATAATACCCTCTAGTTCCATCCACATACTTGCAAGTACTTTAATTATTAAACAAAAATAAAGAAAATGAACAATCACCTAAAAGTGAAAATAAATTTCAACATAAATACAAGGAAACCGTAAGAAAGAATAAAAAGAAAGAAAGAGAGAGAGAGACAGAGAGAGATTTAAAATGAAACCTTAGTAAGGGATTATAAAACTTATTTCATGGAGAAACTTTTAATTGGTAGGACTACTATGCACAGTTCTATGCAGTTACAAGTGAAATTGTTAAAATGAATAGTCTCTAAGGAAATAGAAATTAGTATACAATTGATTTGATAAGTAGAAACCAATAATTCAATAGCCATGAAAGAAATGGAAAAAGCTGACAAAGAATTTCTTCTATGAAAGAGATAGGAAGTATAATATATGGTTATATATGCGAATTTCTTTACATTTTAAGGAAGAGATCATTACCTTGTATTTTAGGAGTACACACAGAGCTTATATTCCATTACGTAGAAACTGATACAGGCATCAAGTTTATTTCACAAACTCATCTAATTCTGATATCAAAGCCTATCAACAAGTGCACAAGGAATTACAGACCAACCTCATGACTAGACTTAAAAAAATAAATACTGGGGCACCTGGGTGGCTGGCGGTTGAGCCAGGAGGTTGAGCATCTCACTCATAATTTTGGCTCAGGTCATGATCAGTTGGTGGGTTTGAGCCTCACACTGGGCTCTGCACTGACAATGCAGAACTTGCTTGGGATTCTCTCTCTCCCTCTCTCTTTGCCTTCTCTCTGCTCACATGCATGTGCACACTCTCTCGCTGTCTCTAAAAATAAATAAATAAACATTAAAAAAAAAAAAAAAAAGGAGAGAGAGGAGCCCCTGGGTGGTTCAATGGGTTAAGCGTCCAACTTTGGCTCAGGTCATGATCTCATGGTTCATGAGTTTGAGCCCCACATTATGCTGTCTGTCAGTACAGAGCCTGCTCAGGATCTTCTGTCCTCCTTTCTCTCTACCCCTCCACCCTCTCAAATAAAAAAAAAATAATAAAAAAAAAATAAAAAATAAAAAAAATATATATATATATATAAAACATACCTTGACCAGGTAGGATTTCTTCCAAGAATACAAGGTTGGGTTAGTATTAGGAATTTTGTATATCAAGTCAAGTATCAAATAAGCATCTTAACTGGTGCTGAAAATGTATCTGGTAAAATCAACTATATATTCCTGGTTTAATATGTCAAAATATCATAAAGTTAACATAAGTAACACACAAATTCTTGTTAAAATAAGAATAGAAGGATAGTTCAACCAATAGCCATATCACATTTAATGATTAAACATTAAGTGCATATCTTTAAATGTCAGAAAAAGGTAAAGATCCCTGTTATCATCACTATTGTTGATTTTTTTTTTGGACTTTATACCCTGTGCATTAAGATTTTTTAAAAAAGAACATTATCATATAAGAAGAAAGATATACTAGTTACATTTAAAAATAAACTACAAAAATACATCTAAGAAAGATACACATTGTTACCTCTAGAAGATAAGGTTCTGGGTGATTTAAAAAATATTTGAACATTTTTACATATTTTCCAGATTTGCATTAGCATACCCACTATTCTTGGGCACCTGGGTGGCTTAGTTGGTTAAGCATCCAACTTTGGCTCAGGTCAAGATCTCATTGTGAATTCGAGCCCCACATCAGGCTCTGTGCTTACAGCTCGGAGCCTGGAGCCTGCTTCAGATTCTGTGTCTCCCTCTTTCTCTGTCTCTCTCTCTCTCTCTGCCTCCTTCAAAAATAAATGTTAAAACACATTTTAAAAAACAAACAACAACAAAAACACACACTGTTGTGTTTTTCTCATTAAAGAAAGAAAGTTTCACTACAATGTGGTGGAAACCTGATGTAAAATACAATACATGTGTTCCATAAATACTCATTAATTAAACATCTGTTGTAGAAGTTCAGACATTCTGGACTTCATTTACTAGCACTAGAAATTAATATAGAAGATTTCATTGCACACTAACCTGAGCTAATTTGCATATATAAACTCTTAGTTTCCTTTTGGGGTTAGTGTTTCTGAGCTATTCCTTACAACCTTAAGAGTAGATTATGATGAATGCAAATTGAGACCAAATCTTTCCACATACATGAACATTTAGTAAACATTCATTGAAGCAGGTACAAAACATTTCATAGCATCTGTTTTGTCATCTTCCAACATCCCATCCGGTCTGTCCTAGGTGTTCCACCCACCATCTTACAAGGAAAGTTAATTTGAGGTAGATTTGACAATATTCTAGAGACAGGATTCTATTCCCTTTAATAGCTGGCATCAAGCAGGTCCAATCACTTGACCCAATGACTAGACATGGAACCATTTAGAGATCAAGCCCCAGATCCATTTCTTTAAAAAAAAAAAGTTTATTTACTTATTTTGAGAGATAGTGTGAGTAGGGGACGGGTAGAGGGTAGAGAGAGAAGGATAGAAAGAATCTCAAGCAGGCCAAACACTGTCAGCACAGAGCCCAACAGGAAGTTCAGTCCCATAAACCATGAGATAATGACCTGAGCTGAAATTAAGGGTCAGAGGCTCAACTGACTGAGCCACCAAGACTCCCCAAGCCCCAGACCCATTCGTAATGGTACTGGCTACCAGCCTCACCAAAAAATAATAACCTTTCATGAAGGGTGAGAGTATCCCTAAATATTTTAGCTTTTCCCCGTATCTTAAATAAGTTCAATTTTACCAATGAGAGCCCATTTCTAACATCATGCTGGTGAACAACTTCTAATTTTGCTGATATACACTCATTTCTGATATTAACCCTGCCAATAACCAAAACCTCAGGTGTAGCTTCAGATAACACACATTGTTGTAGTGGCCACCTCTGGATCGTACTCTAATACCCTGATGATCCTCCCTGAAGTGAGAATTTTGATCAGGGCAACTTACTGGCCTCTGTACCTCAAGCTTGACGTATACAATATCATACTCTCTAGGCTAAAGTATCTTTAAAGTAAAATATTGACATAAACAAATTGAATTTTGAATAATACCAAGAAGTTAGACACCTTTAACTGGAACAGAGAGCCATGGATAAGTATTAAGCAATGAGGTAGTAGATATTTATGAAAATCAATTGATGGAAAATGGAATAACATGTGATATAAGAGCTTCTAAATACAGAATAAATTATACTAAAAAAACCCCTAGTATTTGAGAGGGAATTAAGGAATTTTTCATTTGTTTCTTTGTTTCTGATCACACTTGCTGCATTTCCTTTCAATTAAAAAATTAATACAAGTTCATTATGAAAGATTTGAGAAATATAAAAAAACACTGAAAAAATAAAAATCATCTCAATTCTGTTCTGTAAACAGAATTAGGATTAAATGCTGAGCACAGTTAACATTTAATGTAAATCCTTTCTACTTCCTTTTATTCTCACACATATATTTCATTTTCCAAAGAATGTGCAACAATCAGTGTTTAATTTTTTTCTGACCTCAGAAATAATATATATTTAATTTAGAAAACAGAAAAGCACACACGCAAAAAACCACCATAAATCACCATAATCCTTTCGTTCACAGGGACCATATTTTATTTGTACTCTTAAGCCAACAGCTAATACATACCATATTTAGGCCGACTGTATTGCCTGCTTAATATATGCTCCATTAATAAAGAGATCATTTGCCCATACTATACTTAGAAAGATAACATATTCTAACTGTTACATGGTTACAGTGTTGTAACCATGGCTTGAAAGGAAGGAAGGAAGTAAACCCATTTATATCAGAAAATGATTCTAAGGCTTACTCCTTGAACACCCTACTTTTTTATTGCAAGAATTGACCTTTTTCAGGTGTCCATTGCTCAAATTGTGTATTGCATGCCAAAGAGTTAAGTCAGATTACTGCTATACTTTTCACAATCTAAGTTCCACATCTCTATTTGTATTTCAGTGGAAAGGATCCATGGTGCACCAAGTCATTAAGGCTCTAAGATCTTTGTAACTCTTAATGGCAGTCCACCAGGGAAAGCCACTGTAGAGCAAAAAATAGTTTTAGGATTAAAGGGGAAATCCTTGTTTGCAATACTGTTGCTGCTGTGTGTACTACCTCCTGTGATGTAGCATGAAAGGCTTTAGATATAAATCTAAGGTTTTGCAGACTAAGTGCCCTCATCAAATAGTATTTATTGGGGTTTATAGCTGAGATACTGTTTTACTTAGAAACTAGATGCAGCAGGAAATTTGGCTGAGAATAGGAATTTTAACACAGATACACATATTAACCTTTCGTGCAATGTCTTCTTAACCTAATACCCTAAAAGCATATACTTAGTGCTTGTAGTAGAAGAAATTTATAAAGAGAGAGTTTTCCATTTGATTAAATTCTCCAGTTATGATTCATTTTTTCCCTCAAATTTTCTTTTTTAATTTTTTTAAAGGTGTATTTATTTTTGAGAGAGAGAGCGAGAGAGAGAGAGAGCATGAGCAGGGGAGGGGCAGAAAGAAAGGGAGACACAAAATCCAAAACAGGCTCCAGGCTCCAAGCTGTCAGTACAGAGCCTGAAGCAGGGCTCGAACTCATGAATTGGGAGATCATGACCTGAGCCAAAGCTGAATGCTCAAGTGCTCAACTGACTAGGCCACCCAGGTGCCCCTCCCTCAAATTTTTGAAATCCACTTTAGAGGTATGCAATGATTAATGTGATTTCCAATTTCTTCTTCTCCTTATCTGCCTACAGATAAACCAGGTCAAACTAGGGATAAGTTACAATTGAGGAAGTATGTTCTACCTTTTACCACACATGGGGAAAAAATTAGGTAGTATATTCTATATTTTTAACACTCGAATGAATCTCTTGAAGTGGTAGCTGAACACTATAAACATCTGGGTTGAAATGAAGTTCAATCTCAGAAAGTTGTGAATATTAAAAATTTTGGACAATGAGGCAAATTGTGTTTTTAAGAAACTGTTTTCTGAGATGCTACCGAGGAAGCAAAAATGAGGTTGAAAGAAGAGGTTTCAAAGTGGGAGGAGAAGGGGCTGAGAGAGGACTGGGTGAAAAGGTTAGAGATAAGATGTCTAATGAGGCATTCTGTGGGAGCTGACTATAAAGTAAGTGCAGGTGACAAATGATCTTTGACCATCTTCCTGGTTGCACTGTTGATTGTGAAAAGAAGATAGAATATCTAAGGTTTACTTGAGGGAAACACAAAATTTTGCACAAATTCCCCAGACTCAAATATATTATGTGCAAAAATTTGAAAGAAATAAAGTCACTTCTTCAAGTAAATAACAAGGAAGCAAATGACCTCTCTTTATATTACTTATCTGACTTTAATTATACTCTATATGCAATTACCTAGTCTCTGTGGTTTAGAAATTCAATAGTTGGTAGGGGTGGCTCTGTCGGTTAAGCATCTGACTCTTGATATTCAGCCCAGGGGCTCAGATTATGATTTCATGATTCATGGGATCGAACCCCCACCCGCACCCCCTGGCTCGCCCCCTGTCGGGCTCTGCTAACAGCATGGAGCCTGCTTGGGATTCTCTCTCTCCCTATCTCTCTGCCCCTCCCTTGCTCTTTCTCTCTCTTTTTTTCCCCAAAATAAATAAACTTTAAAAAAAGAAACCCAACTGTCGAGATTATGATAAATTTGGAAGCCTATTAGAAAGCTCTGAATAGTTGAAGACACAACTGCAGATTCTTCCTATAGTTGCTGAATTCAAACGGGACTTAATTATCTCCACTGAACGACGCAAAACCAATATAAAAACAAGGAGGGTAACAAAACACAAGAGACTCTTAAATATAGAGAACAAACTGAGGATTGCTAGAAGGGTGCTGGGTGGGGGTACAGGCTAAATGGGTGATGGACATTAGGGAGGGCACTTGTTAAGATGAGCACTGGATGTTATATGTAAGTAATGAATCATTAAAATCTATACCTGAAATCATTATTACACTATATGTTAAATAACTTGGATATAAGTTTTAAAAAATAAAAACAAAGTATGAGGGAATATTGAATAAAAGAAAGAGGTAAAGAAAATCAATTATTTTATTAAAAAGTGAGAAATTACTTTTAAAATAGTTTGCTCTAGGCTTGATTCACTAGCAAATTTTTAAAATTCAGATTTACACTTTTTAGCTATACATTCCGTATATTCAATATATTCTATCCAGCTTGAGAGTGAGGATTAATTTTATATTAGGATCCTATCCCTTCTCTAATATGTGTTAAATTTATATGCATATAACATTTATATATATTGTTATGCATATATAACATACACTTATATGTGCTGATCATATATACTGCAGTCAGAATGTTAAATTATAAGGAAAGTAACCAAAATCACCAAAAAATATTTATATATATGTTTGGATTGTAATCTATTTATTAAGGCTTAAAAAGTATAACATACTTTAGATAATATTTTCAAGTGGGGGTGGATGTGAAGAAAATGTTTTTATGGTTTTATCACTTCTATTTATATTGTCAATATCTTCCTAGCCAGAAAATAAGTTTAACTGAGGAAAAGGGATATTTACAATATATGTCCCTGCTTCTATACGTTATTGTATATATCTTCTTGGAATGCCTCTCTTTTCTCTTCTCAGTCAATTGTAATATTGGTACATACTAAACACTCAGATTATGACTCAAAAGAAATGTTAGCCATCCTTTGAAGACTATCTTTTGTTCTACTAACCACACAAACTGTTTTGTGACTTCCTGAAGTCCACGGTGACCTTCTTTTTCTGAACTCACATAATACTTAAAATTTATACAAATTTTATATCACTTGATATCTTTCCAAATAGTCATTATTTTCTTTGTTCATGTATATCGCATCTTCCTGACTAGTTCTATGCCATTTGAGGATAGATATTAGGTTTTGTACTTCTCTATGTCACCATGGAACTTAGCTCAAAGCCTTGTAAATAGAAGTATAATAGTTATGAGTGTTAAGTATAACCATTTAAATGACTGTTTAATTATATTGCTCTGGTATAACCCATAAAGTTTGCCATTTAGAAGACACTTATAATTAATCTTTTAAAAAAGAAAGTGGGAGGGGGGGGCACCTAGCTAGCTCAGACAGTAGAGCATGCAACTCTTGATCTCAGGGTTGTAAGCCTAAGTCCCCTTTTGGGTGTCTAGATTACATAAAAAAAAATCTTTGATAAAGCGGGCACCTGGATGGCTCTAAGTTAAGCATCCAACTTCAGCTCAGGTCATGATAGCACAACTCATGAGTTTAAGTCCTACATTGGGCTCTGTGCTAACAGCTCAGAACCTGGACCCTGTGTCAGATTCTGTGTCTCCCTCTCTCTCTGCCCTTCCCCTGCTCATGTTCTGTCTCAGTCTCTCTCAAATATAAATAAACATTTTTTTTAAATCATTGAAAAAAACCAAGATATTTATACTTGTTTACTCTAAGCTTAATGGGCGGTGGGAATTAAATGTTTTTTAATCTTGATCTTGTTTAATAAAACTTTAACCATGTGTTTTGTGCTATATTTGAAAACAAGATATTTAAATATGTTATAAATAAACACTGTAAAAAAATGCTATTACTATCTTTGACTGTATCTGAAAACATTATCTAATATTGAAGCTCTCCAGTAAAAGTTTTGGAATAATCATGCACCTTTTTTCCCTCTTTAGTTCAAAGTGGAATATTTTTACCTTTTATATGAAGATCATAACTTAAAATTTAGTTTTCAGAAGTAGCGTACTTTTCCTAGATTTAGGATTTAGTTTTATTTCAAAAGATGTCTTTATAGAGCTTGAAATGGTGCTTTTCAGTTAGTGATAAGACAAACTTATGTGTCTTAAGTATTTTAGACATGTGAATACTAAATATTTTTGCCAAATCTGTACTCAAATTGTTTTTTAATACTTTCTTTTTACATAGTAACCACCGTTGGCTATGGATTGGTTTAAATAAAAGGAGCCCAGATTTACAAGGATCCTGGGAGTGGAGTGATCATACACCAGTAAGTTTAAACTTTCTTGTTTGGGATAATATAAAGGTATCATTTGTTTCAATATCAAGTGAATTGAGTGTTAAATAATACATCCACATACCATACAAGTGTTAAAATTATGAAGAAGTATCTTTATTGAAATAGAAGTCCTTTCACATATAGGAAGCAAGGGGAAAATTACTAATCTCATTTTTATTTTAAAAAATAACCGTATACAGGCACCTGAGTGGCTCAGTTGGTTAAGTGCCCCAGCTCTTGATTTTGGCTCAGGTCATGATCTCGTGGTTCATGAGATCCAGCCCCAGTTGAGGCTCCGCACTGACAGCTCAGAGCCCACTTGGGATTCTCTCCCCTGACCTCTCTCTGCCCCTCTCCCGTTAATACTTTCTCTCTCTCTCTCAAACTAAATAAATAAACTTAAACATTTTTAAATTAAAAAATAACCATGTAGTTTCTCTATAGTCCAAAAAATATGGACACATAGATATAGTGGTCATCTTTGGAAATTAAGTGTTTTTTTCTTTTTCTTTGTGCTTTTTATGTTCTATTTTTCCAATGAGAAGCTTCTATTTTTATTATCTAAAATACGATAGTCATGTAAAAAAGAATATATCTTTGCTGGGAGAAATAATTTGTTTGGGGAAACCTTAAAAAGACCTTATGTACTATTTCAAATGTTTATATTATCTTAAAGAGAGGTTTTAGGTAACATTTATACGAGCAAATTATTCTCAAATTTATTGAATATTTACTTCACATTACCATTGTGTCAATTCACTGTATATTCTTTCCAAACACAAAATTCCTTGATTTTCAGGTTTAAATGGGAGCATATCTGAAATTAGCTAATTGAATAACTAGCATTTCAACAGATGCCCGAAAAAAAGGTCTTTTGTAAACTCCTGATTCTCTGTGATTCTAGCTGCAAACTTAATACACTGTTAACCTCCACTTCTGTAACTGTAACTTCCTTTGTTGGGAAACTGATGGCAGTACAATGTTTTCTAAGTCATCTCATGATTTAACATCCTAATGTTAAAAAAGAGAGAGAGAGATGAAAAAGTTCTCCTTCCATGGCATGTGAATGTGTTTGAGTTATTAAAGCTTCCTAAATTACATCTAAATTGCAAATATTTATACATCAGTCTTAAGTTCTCAACTCTCTCTTGTTTTTTAAGGTGTCTACTATCATCATGGAAAATGAATTTCAGCAGGATTATGATATCAGAGACTGTGCTGCTGTCAAGGTCGGTACAATGCTGGAAAATCTGCATATTAAAAATAAATTTGGCATTGTGTGCAGTCAGGCAACAGATCCACAGAATGCCCTTTGTGTGTGGAGCATGATATTGGGTGCAGTGGGAGGTAAGAACCAAGCTACCTAACTTACACTTAATTTGAGAAGATAAAAGTCATATTCAAGAAAAATGGCTTATTACTGTATAGTAATAGGCTCCAAGTGAGTGGGTTGAAACACATTAATGAAACTCAGAAGAAGTGATTTCTGTGGCCTATTTCCAGAAAGAGCTGGGACTTGAACTGTGCTTTTGTACAGGTAGGATAAGGAAGCCTTTCCAATGGGGGATGGCATGAGGATGTGGCATAAAATAAAGTGAGCACTGAAGGAAGAGGCTAAGGCAGTGAGAACAGAATACCGAGAAGTTTTCTTTGGTGCTGTGGTTGAAAACAAAGTTGGGGGCACGTCTGGGTGGCTCAGTTGGTTGAGTGTCTGACTCTTGATTTTGACTTAGGTCATGATCTCACAGTTTGTGAGATCAAGCCCCACAGTGGGCTCTGTGTTGACAGTGTGAAACCTGCCTGGGATTCTCTCTCTCCCTCTCTCTATACCCTTTCCCTGTACTCAAGTGCACTCTCTCTCTCTTTCAAAAGAAAAGAGAAAAAAAACAGAAAGAAAGAAAGAAAGAAAGAAAGAAAGAAAGAAAGAAAGAAAGAAAGAAAGAAAGGAAGAAAGAAAGGAAGAAAGAAAGTAAGAAAAAGAAAGCAAAGTTGGGAGATTAGATTGATGGTAGACAAGAGCATTATTAAAGATTTTTTAAAAATTTTTTTTTGTTTGTTTTATTTATTTTTGAGACAGAGAGAGACAGAGCGCGAGTGGAGGAGGGGCAGAGAGAGAGGGAGACACAGAATGTGAAACAGGCTCCAAGCTGTCAGCACAGAACCCGATGTGGGGCCCAAACCCACGAACCATGAGATCATGACCTGAGCAAAGTCGGACACCCAACCGACTGAGCCACCCAGGCATCCCAAAGATTTTTGACATGAACCAAGGAGGGCAAAGAAGATTCATCTCAAGTCAGATTTCAAGATGCAGCAGATAGGATCAGAAGATAATAAAAGACCAGTTAAGCATCTTCCTTTGCAAAGTTCATTCATTTATTGATTCCATTAATAATAGTTCAAGCATTCTGTGATGCTCTGGGGGATACAACAAAGACAAGGTGTAAAACAGTTGTTGTCTTCACAGAACTTAAGACCAGTAGGAGATAAGTAAACAAGCAATTACAGGAGCTATGACAGGTGAAGTATGTTTTATGCAAAAGCAAAAAGTAATGGTGGGAGATGATGATGATTGACAGCGGTAATAGTGATCATGGTGGCAGCAGCTAATACTTGTGGATTCATGAGCTAGGCACAGCACTAGGCATGTCACACTTATTGCACTTAATACTTACGTGACCTTGTGAGGTAAGTACTATTACCATATTAATCTTATGAGGAAGAAATTGAGTTCTGAGTAAGTATACATGATTATAGAACTGAAATTTAGCTTCCTGTGTCTGGATTGACCCTGCTATATGACTAGGCATTTATAGAAACAGTCAGAAAGGGTACTTGTTTATGGAGAGAATACTACATTTTAGTTTAGATATTTTGAATTCAAACTAGTAGCAAGAATTATTCTACAGTAAGTTGAAATTAAGAGGCTGGAGTTGAAGGAAAAATGTATATTAAAAAGTACAAAGGGCTGGCGTGCCTGTGTGGCTCAGTCGGTTAGGCCTCTGACTTCAGCTCAGGTCATGATCACGCAGTTCATGAGTTTGAGCCCTGTGTCAGGCTCTGTGCTGACATCTCAGAGCCTGGAGCCTGCTTTGAATTCTGTTTCTCCCTCTCTCTCTCTATCCCTCCCTGTTCACACTCTGTCTCTCAAAAATAAACATTAAAACAATTTTTTTTTTAAAGTACAAAGGGCCAAAAGTGGATTGAGGGGAATCACCAACACATAAAGTACAAGATGAGGAAGTAGGAGACCTACAGATTATATCTTTGCTATGCAAGCCCAAGAAAAAGATTCAAGAAGATGATTGCAGAAGTGCTGCAGGAAGGTTGAGAAAGGAACTCAGAAGGTCATTGGAAAACACTATTTTCAAAGTAACTGTTCTAGCAATAAACTGTATAGTATCATGCCATTTTTATAGAATTCTCAGTTTAACACATAAGAAGATGAAAACTTCAGAGAAGCTCATAAAGTTTCCAGAACACTATGTTATGTAAGTAGAATTCCTATGTGTGAAGAGATTCAAAAATCTACCAAAGAACTAAATAAAACAGCTGCTGATGCTTCCTGTGTCAGGAACACGGCCAGCCAGGGCTGTGGTCTAGAAGGAGATTCTCACCTAACCTGCCACAGTACCCACCAGAATCTTGGCCATAAGAGAAAACAGTCCAAAAAGTGGTGGAAGTTCCTCTCAGGTCATGCCCTCTCCTTTCCTTTCTTCTCTGCTTGTTGGCTGGGGTTTGTAGAGAGCTATCTGGGATCACACAGAGGGAGCTAACATCCTGGCAGTGTAGAGCAACAACACAGCACGCACCTAGGACCATGATGTCAGCCTCTAATGTCATGTTTTCACAGGTCTGCTTTCATCACAGTCTGCTATTTGGAAGCCATGGAAGTAAATATTTTCTGGCTTGACCTTTCTCTAATTTAAAGGTGCAACCTACAATTTTGTATCAACAAGAACAGAAAAAAAGTGCAATAATTTATATTTTGGACATAAACATGACCTTATTATAAACATGACCTTATTTCCTTTATCAACTTCTTTGAAGGTTCTTGATTAGGCTGTTAACTGTTTAAACACTGTGTTCATTCATTAAACAAATATCTTGGGTTCTAGAGCTAAAATAGATTAAAGACTAGAGGGCCTAAAGTTTAGTGTTTTATAAAGCTGCATTGACTTCAGAATAGTCTGCAATTCTCTTCCTCCTTTAGGGCACCCACAGGCCAGGGCGAAGAAGCTGGTATTTTTATAATGACAGAGACTTTATTCACTTAAGACCTTTTGCTTGTGAGACAAAACTTGAATGGGTATGCCAGATTCCAAAAGGTAAGTGGTAGTTATTTCTTTTCACAGTCTTCTCATGTAAACATTGTAAATGCTGAGATTGAAGTGACTAAGAGAGCATTTTAGTCTGTAATCATAATTTTTAAAAGCCTATAAAGGTATAGTTAATATATTAAGCTCCATCCTGCCAGACTCCTACCCTGAGTACAAGGCTGGCTTATTGAGATAAGACAGTACCTTCCTCTTTGATCATGGAAGAATGTGTAGAAGATAAAATTTAAGATGGACTTAGAGAGATTAAATTTGGGAATGAAAGATTAGCTCAACAAAAAGAAGGTACATAATGGAGGGAATTATTTCAATTTTTATTTTGATGCAAAATGAAGATAAACTTGAGAAGAAGGAGGCAAGAGTCAAGAAGTCAAACTTTACCAGGTCTCTATAACATGTAGAAGCACTTTGCACTGAACTCCAACACTGCTAATAGTTAATTGAGTTCAAATTCAAATCCAGGAAACCAGTTGGCTTGATACTAGAGGCTTTGGTGACAAAAAGGAGAGAAGGGAGAATAAAGAGATACCTTTTTATTTAGATTGTTACAAGGAAAATGTTAAAGAAATACTAAGGAAAGTGTTAAGAAGATTTTAAACACCTGAATTATTTTTTAATAATTAAAAAATAGTTTTAAATAATTTTATTGGATATATTAAATTAATTAGTGATAAATGCACAGAAAGCTCAAAAAGAAATTTCTGAACTGAATGTAAATCATTGGAACTAAAAGTAGATCCTCTTCTAAGCTCTCAAAGAACCCAGAGTCTTCCTTCATGCAACTACTTATTAGAAGAATGTTCTTTTTCCATAAGAAAGCCACCATATTGCCTTTAAAAGAGCTTCAGACATGATATCCAGTACAGTAACTGGAAAGTCTCTTTCGCAAAGAAAACTGGAAGGCTATTAATAAAAGAGGGAACTGTGTGTGTGTTGAAAGGGTTTTTCCAAGAGAGAAATTATACCTGAGTTATTCCTGATTATTTGATTAAGACTGAAAAGGAACAAAGGGAAACCAATTTGGATACCCTTTAAACAAGCAGAGAAGCACCTAACGTATATGGCAAATTTGGATAATTCTCTGGCTGGAAGCAAGAGTGGTGGTGTTCCCATTAGTCTTTGGTATTTGCTAACATGCCAGTGTTGATGGCATGTCATTGTTGTCAGTGTTGATGTCATTACTCCCTCCAAACTGTGTCCTCACTGGTAGCTACTACCCCACCCCTGTGCCTCCTATTTGAGTGGTGGGGCAAACTCAAGAGTTCACACCAGCATGACTATAGAAACTACAAATCAGTAAATACAGGAAATATTATGAATAGCATGTAGTTGTCTTTTTGTCTTTTTATATATTTTGTATTTTAAGCAAAAAAGAAAGGAATTAATTAGCTTTGCAAACATAAATCAGTTAACTAAATAAATAAATTTTCTAAATAATTGTACCTCTGCTCTCCCTATGTAGAAACAAAATTTAAAAACTTAAAGAATTTCCTGTCTTAGCCTATTCACAGTTGTGTAAAGAAATTTGTGAAAACATATGGTATTTGTCTTTCTCTGCCCCACTTAATTCACTTAGCATAACACCCTCGAGTTCCATCCACATTGCTACAAATGGCAGGTTTCATTCTTTCTCATTGCCATGTAGTATTCCGTTGTATAAATATATCACATCTTCTTGATCCATTCGTCGTTGATGGACATTTAGGCTCTTTTCATGATATGGCATGGAGGAGGGCACTTGTTGGATGACCTCTGGGTATTATATGGAAACCAACTTGACAATAAACTAGGAAAGAAAGAAAGAAAGAAAGAAAGAAAGAAAGAAAGAAAGAAAGAAAGAAAGAAAGATAAACAAACAAACAAACAAATAAATAAATAAATAAACTTGATTTCTTTCTATTATAAAAGAAAGAAATCTGTGATTGAGCCAGAAGTTTAAATGTTAGGTAAACTCCCCTTTGATAATCCTTAAATTCTAAGTTATAATGTGTCACATTCACCTACCTGTATACTTTCTTAGTTAGTAGAGCAACCAGAGTCTGCTCATCTGGATATTTCTGTATCAATCTGGTTATCTTTTTTTTTTTTTTAATGTTTTATTTATTTCTGAGAGAGAGAGAAACAGCATGAGCAGGGGAGGGTCAGAGAGAGAGGGAGACACAGAATGGGAGTCTCCAGGCTCTGAGCTGGCTGTCAGCACAGAACCCACGCGGGGCTTGAACCCACAAACCATGAGATCATGACCTGTGCAAAAGTCAGCCATTTAACCGACTGAGCCACCCAGGCACCCCTTTTTCTGGTTTTCTTAAAGCAGTTTATAAACCTCAGTAGCCTAAGTCCCCATACCTTTCCTCTAGTTCCTGCCTTTTTTTTTTTCAGAAAAGTTATCCTACCTCTTTTTTAAAAAGATTATTTATTTATTTTTATTTTGAGAGAGAAAGTGTGAGTTAGGGAGGAGCAGAGAGAGAGACGGAGAGAGACACTCCCAAGCAGGCTTTTCACTGTCAGCATGGAGCCTGATGTTGGGCTCAAACTCATAAACTGTGAGACCATGACCTGAGCCAAAGTCAGATGCTTAACTGACTGAGTTACCCAGGTGCTCCTGTCCTTTTTTAAATATTTATTTATTTATTTATTTATTTATTTATTTAGTTATTTATTTATTTATTTATTTATTTTGAGTGAGAGAGTGAGTGAGCATGCAAGCACAAGCCACGGAGGGGCAGAGAGAGAAGGGGAGACAGAGAATCCCTCACAGGCTCCACCCTGTCAGTGCAGAGCGCACGCAGGGCTGAAATGCTGGAACTTCAAGATCATGACCTGAACTGAAATCAAGAGCTGGGCGCTTAATTAACTGAGCCACCTGGGTGCCCCTAGCTCTTGCCTTTTTTAAAAACGTGAGGGGTGACCGGGCTCCGTCGGTTAAGCATCCGACTTTGGCTCAGGTCATGATCTCACGAGTTTGTGGGTTTGAGCCCCATGTCAGGCTCTGTGCTGACAGCTAGCTCAGAGCCTGGAGCCTGTTTAGGATTCTGTATCTCCCTCTCTCTGACCCTTCCCTGCTCATGCTGTCTCTCTCTTTCTCTCTCTCAGAAATAAATAAAAACATTTAAAAAGGTGAACTATTTATACAATGTGAAGAGAAACTAGAATACTTGGCTTTTTTATTCCCTGATCCAATTATCTCTAATCAGTTCCCCCTTCTCTAAAAGAGATATTTTGACAACCTAAGAATTTTAAATAGCCATAGCCACTATAGATATATATAATTTTAAAATATCCTTTTTTAAATTGAGAAAATAGTATCAAAAACAAGACTTATACAAATGTCCTTAGTAAAATCATCTATAATGCCACTACCCAAACACAACTATTTTTATATATACTTCTTGATAGCTTGCACACACATACATAATCTTGTGAAGAATAAAAACAAATTTACATTCTGCTTTTCTTGCCAATTTAAAGAAATTTCAAAGTTAGACATAGATTCCCCCAAGACACAAATGAACAGAAATTTTTGACAAGATTACAAACAAGAAACTATGTATATTTTTAACTGATTTGACTCACTGTTGATATAAATTATCCAATATGCAGAGAATTGTTTCACAGAGAGAAACCAAAGATGTTAGACCCATAGATAGTCCTCTAAGTAGGGTCATCTGTTCATTAGGCCCAGATACTACAACAAAATTAGGAACAGCTATTTTGCTCTGTAATTTCTAAGATTCATCAAATTGTCTCTTTGCTTTGGAACCAGTATGACCTATGACTGACACTTGACCTCAGGTCTTAATCTCAGGGTCATGAGTTCAAGCCCTGCACTGGGCTCCCAGCTGGGTGTGAAGCCTACTTAAAAAAAAGAAAAGAAAAGAAAAGAAAAAGGAGAAGGAGAAGAAGGAGAAGGAGAAGGAGAAGAAGAAGAAGGAGAAGAAGAAGAAGGAGAAGAAGAAGAAGAAAGAGAAAAAGAAGAAGAGGAAGAAGAAGAAGGAGGAGGAAGAGGAAGAGGAGGAAGAAGAGGAAGAGGAGGAGGAAGAGGAAGAGAAGGAGGAGGAGAAGAGAAAAGAAAGCAACTAGCATTCTTGGGGAGCTACTCTGCCCTGGAACTCTCTGGGTGCTTTAAAAGGGTAGTCTTTTTTTTTTTAATGTTTTATTTATTTCTGAGAGAGAGAAACAGCGTGAGCAGGGGAGAGTCAGAGAGAGAGAGAGAGAGAGATACAGAATCTGAAGCAGTCTCCAGGCTCTAAGCTAGCTGTGAGCACAGAGCCCTACACAGGACTTGAACCCAAGAACTGTGAGATCATGACCCGAGCCGAAGTCGGACTCTTAACCGACTGAGCCATCCAGGTGCCCCTGAAGGGACAGTCTTAAGCTGATTTTAACAGTCTTTGTGAGTATGGTAGCAGAGTCTTGGTTGTTTTGGGGTTTTGTTGTTGTTGTTGTTTGTGTTTGTTTGTTTGTTTGTTTGTTTGTTTGTTTGTTTTGATAGAGAATTAAGGCTCAGGGAGTTAAACAGCTAATCCAAAGTTCCACAGCAGTGAAGGGTCTGAGGGCATTTGTACACTGACCCATTCAACTTCCAAGACCAAAATTCTTTATAACATACCATATTTTCTCTGCTTCCAACTAGGAATTCTGGGTGATTTTTATTATTTTTCTCCTAATTTTGTCTCTTGTCTTCTTAAAAAGTTCAGTACTGGATTACTGTACATTCTCTACAAGGATGTCCTGGAAGACAATGAACTCTACCAGCCCAGGTTTAGAGAACAATTGCTCAAATTGCATTAGATAGAGAAGTAGTTCCTGAATAATCTCATCCTACAGTGATTATCTTGGTGCTTATTCCTTAGTGCTTCTATGTAATATATATATAATATACTCATTTACTTATTTATACTTTCTAATAATTGGCTGTATTTTATCCATCTAGTCTTCCTTTGTGACTTCATGATAAAAATAGAGAACGGCTAGTAATACTTTAGTAGTTAACAGATCTGCTTTTTTGATTGCCACTACAGCAGCTTTAGCTTAGGACCCACAAAATTCAAAGAGAAGCAATCATAATATGAAAGGTAATGATTTGGTAAGAAATGGTGTAACTTAGCAATTCCGCAAGTCCTCTTGGTTAAAGGCACTTACTGACATTATCTGTAATTGGAAACTAATCTTTTGCTTTCTTTCTTATATAGGCCTAACTCCAAAAACACCAGACTGGTACAATCCAGGTAAGTTAAGAAAACTGAAATGTAGCCAAAGCTGCTTTTACCTTCTCAATAATGTATTTAGTTAATTATTAAAGCCCAGGCCTAAGTGCCAGCTTCTCTATCATGTCTTCAATAGAGGTGAAGTATCTCCAGGCAGAGAAGGTGATTAGCTGTTGTGGAATGAGGCTTTGAGGCTGGGTTTGTGCTCCTCTGTGAGTACAGAATGGTGGCTGTGTCTTTCACTGGCTCAATAATCCTTGGTGACTTGCAGACAGCACTGCCCTGGCTGGAGAGAGCCAAGAACCTATATAGATTACTATTTATAAATAGTTTTGAACATTAATTCGTGTTTATAAAGCACATTTTGATTTGTGCATAATACTGATATTCTTCTTCTTTAGAGCGTGCTGGAATTCATGGACCTCCGGTTGTAATTGAAGGGAGTGAATATTGGTTTGTTGCTGATCCTCACTTAAACTATGAAGAAGCTGTCCTGTACTGTGCTAGCAATCACAGTTCCCTGGCTACACTGACATCTTTTGCAGGAATAAAAGCCATCAGAAACAAAATAGCAAATGTAATTTGAGAAAATATATTTAAATTTTTTTTCTTATTTTCATTATTTATTCCATTAAAAATATTTCAGGAATCTTGCCAAAATCTACAAAAGTTAAATGTTCCTTTCAAGTAAAATTTGTCTAGCAACATCCAAATTCATCATTTCATCTCAGGAAAGTTAACACAATGTTTTAAAATATTCAAGATTAATTATAAATGTCAATTTATAAGATGAACATCAGTAGATAATATAAATTATTCTAATTCTGTTTTACTTTGTAGTAAAAGTTAACTTTATGGTTAAGTTGAGTTTCTGTTTCTTCTAATAGCTAACCTTGCAAAATACCTTTTGTGGGAAAAATAATTTGTATATTTTAAAATTTATAGTTAGTTGTAGTAGAACATTATATATACAATTAGCATCTGTCTATAATTACAGTGACCATATTTATTTTTTTATATGAAAAATAGCATATAGTGAATATACAGAGAGTTTTCATTTACTTCTTTGGTGAAAGAACCTGGTGTATATAATTTAGAGACCAAAGTAATGGAATGTCTGGAAATTTTAGTAGTTGTGGTTATTATAAGACCGGGTATTTAAATCAAAACTCTCTTAAAAACTCAACATATGTAAGGATGGGTGATTTTGTTTGTTGGTTGGTTTGTTTTTCAGATATCTGGTGATGAACAGAAGTGGTGGGTGAGAACTTCTGAGCAGCCCATAGATCGTCACTTTATAAAGTATGTGACACAATTGATGCTGTTTTTGTAAAGTCATCTGAAAGAAGTCCCAAGTTCCCTTTAGAAAAGGGGTTGCTATTTACATTTTCTTTCAAAATTAATCTGTAAACTACGTAAGCTAGAGAAACCAAGTCCTTTTGCATATTAACGTTAAGAAAAAGTGGTATAAAACAATGGCGTACCATTAAATTTAGAATTAAAACTATAGTAAAAATCAGAATGCAACATGTAACTGTTATGAGCTGTGAAATCTCTCCTTTTCTTTCAGCTCACGCTATCCATGGGATCACTTTCCTATAACATTTCGGGAGGAATGCTTGTACATGTCTGCCAAGACTTGGTTTAGCGGTAAATTAATTTCAAATCCTTTAATGTTAATTATATAATACGTGAACTTCAAGTTCAATTATTAGCTTAACCTTGTTTTCCTTTTGATTGTATGTTTGATTGCTTCATCTTATTTTGGCTTATTGCTAATGACCATGGCTCAAATTCCAAATGCAAATAAAGGTGCTTTTCACCTTTCACTGTATTTTGACTTTCTTTACCCTAAAGCAGTTACTTAGAAATAAATTTACCAATTTCATAACTGATAAACTTATAGAGAAATTTGCAAAGATAAACAGATAGCAATTCTAAATATAGTTTAGGTCTCTTTCCCCTTCATTAGCCTTCGCTTTCAACCTATTTTCTCACCATCACGAACTGTGGTAACAGTGGTCATTATACCAAATGTATGCATTTTTATCGGCAACACTGGTATGCTATAACCTACTGATATGAGTAATAATAGAAGTTAGAAATGGATAGAGAAGAAAAGGAATATATTTTAACTGTTTGGGAAAGATCGATTTAAAGATGTTTTCTTTACTACTGCATTGTTTTTAAAATGTGCTGAACAGAAAATTCTCACTACAGTAATCCTGCTTTTCATTTCTCAGACTTAAATAAGCCAGCAGACTGTAGTACCAAGTTGCCCTTCATCTGTGAAAAATATAATGTGTCTTCATTAGAAAAATATAGTCCAGATTCCACAGCTAAAATACAGTGCTCTGGGGATTGGATTCCTTTTCAGAATAAGGTAAAAAGAGAATTGCTACATTGTACAAATGATGATTGCTTTCATGCTGGTTGTATGGCCTGTGTCAGAATAGCAGCCCATCAAATAACTTTACTAAGATAGCCTCTGCATATTTCAGTAACTCACCTGATCCTCTGCATTGCCAGAAACCATGTTGAGTCTCAAGTTGAGTCTCATGCCTACAGGTCTTTCAAAGTACTGTGTTCCTATTCTTTTGCTGCTAAACTTAAATAGCTGATGTTGATCTGTCAATGGATTGTAATACTTTAAATAAACTCTCTATAGCATGAAGGAAACTGACAATTTCTGGCTGATAAGTTTTCCACCTGAAAGAAAACATCCAAGTGGATATTTAATCTATCAATTAAATTAAACCAGCATTTCCCAAACTACTTTTTGGGAACTACCACACATATGCTAACAAAATGGTGATCATTGATCTTGCCTCCAAAGGGGACATTCTATATCTGCCTCTTTGAGATTTGTAATCTATATTGGTATATGTATCTCTTTGGAAATGCTAAGTAGAGAGATGTATGCTATAGTATGTTAAAACATCTATTCTCTTACATAAGAGAAGTTTGATGATAAGCAGGCTGGGGTTGGTGTGGAAGTTCCACGACATCTTCAAAACTAGGCTCCTTTTGTCTTTCTGCTCTGCCATTCTTAACATCATAAAATGTCCAAGCTCAAGTTCAGGGCATTCTCTTTAAGGTCTTTTCTAGAATCCACCTGATGACGATGATGTATAGCTCATTGGCCACTGCAGTCTGTAAAGAAGGTGAAACAAAGTATTTTGTAGAATGTTTCAAGGAGCACAGTTCAGAGCATACCATTCCATACTAACATGATCATAATATCAAAAAGGGAAAGGAAGATATGTATCTGACAACTGAAAGCCTCTGTACTAAGGCTAAAATATTAATTTTAAAATTAGAACAATCTTTTTTCCCCAAGGTACTAAGACTAAATTAATGTACATAGTTGATGTAATTTTGAATTAAAATATCCTACCAAAAGAAAGGGGGGTGATTTCTTTTAAAATATGTATTTTTATATAAGGAGGTGATGATTTGGAATGCAGCCTTCGAAGTCAAATGGAACACAATCTAAATGCTGAGCATACCACTGTCTGGCTATTTCACTTATTGGAGAAGTTATTTAATTGCTCTGTGCCTCAGTTCCCCCCATTTTGTTGTAAGAATTAAATGAGATAATATTATGCACACTGTTTAGCCCATGGAAAGCACTCCAAAAATGGGAGATTTAAAAAAAAAGTTGGACTAATAGACCACTCTAGTTGCTTCTATTGCAAGTAGAGATCTGCATTCATATAGTACTATTTTGCAAATTTCCATATCTCAGAGACCAAAAATTAGGAGCCCTCTAAAAGATGAGGTGTTTATGGGGTGTCTGAGTGGCTCAATCATTTAAACCTATAATCTGTGATTTTTGCTCAGGTCATGATTCCAGAGTCATGGGACTGAGCCCTGAATCAGGCTCTGCACTGATTATGGAGCCTGCTTAAGTTTCTCTCTTCTCTCCCTCTATCCCTCTCTCCAACCTGTGCTCTCTCTCTCTCTTTAAAAAAAAAAAAAAAAAAAAAAGAATTAAAAGATGAGATGTTTACCTACTATGTGAGCTTTCCTGTGTCTGGAATCTTATTCTTCATATGTGTTTTTTGTTTGCAGTGTTTTCTCAAAATCAAACCCAAGTCTCTCACATTTTCTCAAGCAAGTGATACTTGTCACACCTATGGTGGCACTCTTCCTTCGGTGTTGAGCCAGAGAGAACAAGGTAGCAGAACTGTTTTGGAAACAACTTTTATTCTGATCTGGGGAGCCCAGATAGTTTGGGGAGGCTGTGGGGAATTAGCATATTAAAATATCTTATTAGGGGCACCTGGGTGGTTCAGTCAGTTAAGCATCCAACTCTTGGTTTCAGCTCAGGTTGTGAACTCATGGTTTGTGGATTCAAGCCCCACATCGGGTTCTACAATGACAGTGAGGAGACTGCTTGGGATTCTTTCTCTCTCCCCCTCTCTCCCTGCCCCTCCCCTGCCCATTCTCTCTCTCTTTTGCTCTCAAACTAAATAAATAAACTAAAAATTTTTAAATCTTGTTAAACCAGTTTTTTATATAATAGGTAAAAGACTATCTTTGTAGATAATCAAGAGATATCCATTAACATTTTTAATATATGTTTAATTTGAATAAGTCAAATGCCTTAAAAAAAATCTCTTTCTGACAGATTTTATTACATCCTTGCTTCCGGATATGGAGGCTACTTTATGGATTGGTCTGCGCTGGACTGCCTATGAAAGGGTAAACAAGTGGACAGATAACAGAGAGCTGACATACACTAACTTTCACCCATTACTGGTTGGTTGGAGGCTGAAAATACCAACAAACGTAAGTTTTTTTGAATCAGAAATCTGTATAGGTTTGTGAATACCCAAGTCTTCCATAAATTACTGGATTAAGATAAGAACAAGGGTCTATTGGGGCACCTGAGTGGCTCCGGTGGTTAAGTGTCCAGTTTTAGTTCTGATCATGCATGATCTCATGGTCTGTGAGTCTGAGCCCCGCATTGAGCTCCATGCTGATTGTGTGCATCCTGCTTGGGATTCTCTCTCCTTCTCTCTGTCCCTCCCCCATGTGCTCTTTCTGCTCTCTCTCCCTCAATATAAATATAAACAAATAAACATATTTAAAAAAGAACAAAGGTCTATTTTATGAGTCCACTTATATGAAATGTTCAGAGCAGGCACATATCTAAAGATAAAATGTAGATTAGTTATTGCCAGAGGCTATGGAGGAAAGAAGGATAGGAAGTCATGCCCAAAGGGTATGGCATTTCTTCTTGGGGTGGTAAAAATGTTCTAAAATTGAGTGGGAGTTGATGGTTGCACAATTGAATATACTAAGAACTATAGAATGTGTGCTTTAAATGGATAAAGTTTATCACCTATGAGTGATATCTCAATAAAACTGTCACAAGAAGAACAGGAGTTCCCCAGCATTCAAGCAGATGCCCTAGTTTTTTGGTTTTTGTTTTTACAGTAGCTTCAGATTCCATACCACTTATTTTACAACCACAATAAACCATCATGTACTAAGATGCAAATAGAAGCACATATAAATGCTTTATTAACATTTTGGAACTTGAGGCTGTCTCCTGGAGCCAAAAATACAAAATTGGTGACTAGTAATCATTTTCTGCTAACAGCTACACATAAAGAAGCTGTAGAGGGGGAAAAAAAAACATTATGTTAACAATAGTTACCCTATACCATGATTCTGCTGCCCACTGCTTCTGTCTTCCCTATTTGCTGGATATAAACCACCTTTTGCACAATGGCAAAGATCAAGAAATTAACTTTAAAGTCAAATTCCAAAGATAGTTCTGGACAATAGTCAGTTGATGTTCCTGATGCAGCATAACTTTGCTCAAGGTAGATGTTGGTGGCAAAGGGAACTCTGAGTCAAATGTAATTATGTACAAAGTAAATATTAAAATAACATTTGGTTATTATAGAAAATCTGAAAGCTGTCAAAGAGTAAATGCAATAAAGAAAACTGTCAACCCTGATCCTTCTTATACTTAGGCCAGTAGCTTTCAAGTTTTCAACCATAATCTCATAGTAAGCAATATGTTTAAATTACTGTTAAGTACATGAATATAAATATAATATTGAATTGAAACAGATGTTTCAAGAAACAGAACTTACCCTGACTGCACATATCTACTGATATTTTCTTTCTAGTCTAGTCTAAACTATTCTTCACCTATCCATCCTATTTTGTTATCACATATGTGAGTCAAGATCTGCTGAATTGATGTCACAACCTACTAAATGAGTCTCAAACTATATTTGAACCCTAATCTAGGAAATCACAATAAGTATTTCAGAATTTTTTCTTCTAAGGCTTTTTCATATATTATCTTTCTGACATAGATAAAATCACAGTCTGTATACCATTGTATATATACTATTCTACTTTTCTCGTTTAGTACTATATAATAAATAGTTTCTTATACCATTAAAAGATATGCTTGAAAAGCATTTTAATAGTACACAATATCTCTTGGTAGATATGTGAGAGTATTTAGGTTGTTTCCATTTTTGCACAATGATAAATAGTGCTACAATGAACATTTTATGCATAATCTTTTACTATATTTCAGATTACCTCAAGATAGATTTTGGAAGTCATATAGCCAAATCAAAAGATATAAGTGGTTATAAAGCTCTGATTACCAAATGCTCTCCAGAAAGGTTTATGAGTGTATATTTTTATTAGCAATATATTATGATGGCCCTTTTATCCATATCAGAATATTAACAATTTCTAACATTTGTTGATCATCTAATATGTGTCAGGTACTTTGCTAATGCATCATATGCATTATTTGATTTAATCTGCACAATACATGTGAAAAGGACTATTACTCCACCTCTATCTTAGAAATGTAAAAACAGAAGGAGTCATGTAACTTGCACCCAATCATGCAGCCACGTGTGCAGAGTCACATTTAATTCTTAGGTCCAAGAGTCCACAGAACCAGTGTTCTTAGCTACTTTACTGTGTTGCCTATAAGGGGCATTGTCTTTTAAAAATTCTTGCTAATTTGGTAATTTAATATATCATATTTTTGTTTATATTTCTCTGATTCTAATGAAAACAAACTTCTATGAGTTCGATAGTAATTTGAATCTCATCAAGTATAAATGTTATTTTTTGCCAATATTTATCAAAGCCTTCATATATTTCTCTTTTGCCTTCATGTATTTCTTATTGATATTATAACTGTGTAAATATTAAACATGCTAAGTCTATGTTTCTTGTGTTTACTAAAAATTTTCCAGTATATTTTTTAAACTCTGAATCCAAAAATATTATAGAAATAAGTTTTGATTTTTTCTTGTGTGTACATTCAAATCTGTTTATTTCCCTTTTTTTTTTCCATTTCTATTAGATTACAAAGCTCATCATATAAATGTTAGTTAAATATGTGCTTATATTTTCTTTGCCTTTTTTTTCCTGACAGCATGATACAGCCATGGTATGTGGTATACGTTGTCAGTGAATACTTAAGGCATTTCCCTAATCCTGTCTAACATCGTTTATTACATACACTTCCATCTGTTAAAGACAATATAGGATGCCTCCTTTATATATTAAATGTGTTTGTATGTGATATGCTCTTTCATAGCTATAACACTAATCTAAATACTATAATTTGCCATATTTTAAAAAATATAATAGGAATAGTTATCATTTATAAATACTTTTAAAAATAGCTTTAACTATTTTTGTCCATTCCTCCAAACTATTTTATTTAGTCAATTTCCAACTAAACCATTAAATTAAAAAACTTCTAATGAGAATTTGATAACATTTTAGGGAGAATTAACATTTTTTATTAACATTTCAATTTTAAAATATGGTATAATATATCTCTCCATTTATTCAAGTCTTCCTTCAGAGCCTTCAGTGAAGTTCTTGTAATTCTGTCTCATTGCCTTGAGAATAGCAGGGTTTTTCTTGATTTTCTCACTGACAGTAAAAAGCTATTGTTTGGGTATATTTCTATATTTATTTCATAGGCATCCATCTTCCTAAAAGCATCTTATTGCTTCTCAGAATTTTTCACTAGACTTTTTTGGAGGTTTTCTAATTAGATGATCATAATCTTCAAACACCTGTCCATGCTTCACTACATATGGTCAGACTTCCAGAACTGTAGCACTACCAGAAGTAATCACCATCCTATACTTGCTCTGGATTTTCGGGACTGTCTGAAGTCTCTCATTGTTATATATGATGCCTACTCTTTTTTTAAGTTTTATCATTCTATAACTAGCTTATTTAAAATTTTTATTCAGGAATAAGTACTGAATTTTCTAATGCCTATTTCCAGCATCTACTAAAAATGTGATAATAGGTAAATTAAACTATTTTCATCTTATCATAAAATCTAGTTGTTCTAAGTGGATTATATTTTACTAATATACTGAACTGGATTTATTAGAATTTTATTTGAGAATGTTTTCGTCTCTGTTCATAGATTTAATTTTTTTATGCAATATGGTCAGATTTTTTTTCTGATTACATTAACTTCATAAGAAGAACTGGGTACCTTTCTGCCTTTGTGTTTTGAGATTATGACTCAGCATAGAGAGTTATCTTTCCCTGAAAGTTTGAAGGAAGCACCTAAAAAATCATGTGATGATACACTTCAGAGATCATTCTTTAATAATAAAGAGATTTGGTGTAGTGGTTGAGTGGTTAAACTCCAGAGTTGCATTGTCTGGGCTTGAATTCCATCCAGTCATTTAATGTGCCTTTGAAAGTTCCCTTGACTTTTCTTAAGCCTCAATTTTTCATCTGTAAAATTTTTCAAAAAATTGTTAACGTTTATTTAATTTTGAGAGAGAGAGAAAGAGACAGAGTGTGACCAGGGGAAGGACAGATAGAGAGGGAGACACAGAATCTGAAGCAGGCTCTGACAGCTCAGGGCCTGATACAGGGCTTGAACTCACAGACTGTGAGATCATGATCTGAGCTGAAGTCGGTCACTTAACTGATTGAGCCACCCAGGCACCCCTCATCTGTAAATTCTGACACTGTTATACCTACAATACAATGTGAGGATTACATACATAATCCATTTAAAGCTTTTAGCTCTCTGAGGCATAGTTTTTAAAATGAACTATTAATATTAATTTTCAATTTCCTCCAAAGTTTCTGGTACATTTTGGATTTTCTGCTTCTCCTTGTAATAATTATGCTAATTTTATTTTTCAAGAAAGTCACATACTTCATTTAGATTTTCTTTTTTTTTAATTTTTTAAAACTTTTTAAAGTAATCCCTACATCCCACATGGGGCTCGAACTCAGAACCCCAAGATCAAGAGTCACATGCTCTTGCAACTGAGACAGCCAGGTACCCCTCATTTAGATTTTCTAATGTATTAGAATAAAATTGTGTATACTATTATCTTTTTAAATCCCCATATCTTATTTTGATTATGTTTTTACTTTTTATTCAGATTTTTACAAAATTGGTGTGTTATGGCTTTCTCTTCCATCTCTCCACCCTTTACTTCTATTGCTTGAGGTACATTTACAAATATTACATTTTCTATCCTGTCTTTCTTGGAGTTATATTTTTATTCATTTTCTAATCTCCTGTGTTCAATTCTTAGTTCAACTTTCCTTTAAAAACCAGAATACATTTAATAGTATATATTTGCAGAATTCCACTGTTGGGTATTCACCCAAAATCCGAAACACTAATTCAAAAAGATATATACACCCCTATGTTTATTACATCAGTATTTACAATAGCCAACATATGGAGGCAACCTAAGTATCCACTGATAGATAAATGGATATGGAAAATGTAATGTGGTATACACACACACACACACAAATAGTACACAACTTAAAAACGGATGAGATCTTGCCGTTTGCGACACCATGAATGGACTTAGAAGGTATTATGCTAAAGGAAATAAGTCAGACTGAGAAAGACAAATACCATTTTGCTCATATAAGGAAACCACTCATATGAAAAAAACAAATGAATAAAAAAACAAAAAGCAGAATCAGACCTATAAACACAGAGAACAAACTGTTCAAAGAACAAACTGAGGGTTACCAGAGGAAGAGGAGTGGGAGGATGGGCAAACTGGGTAAAAGGGAAAGAAAGATACAGGCTGTCAGTTACAGAATGAATAAGTTACAGCACAGGGATTATAGTCAATGATATTATAAGTGAATTGTATGGTGACAGATGGTAGGTACATGTGTGGTAAGCATAACGTAACATACAGGGAAGCAAATCACTATGTTGTATACCTGAAACTAATGTAGCATTGTGTGTCAACTATACTCAAATAAAACACTTAATAATAATAATAATAATAATAATACATGTTTACCTCTATAAAAGTGTAATGCATATCGCTTGTGATATTATTCTTTCCTATAATTATCTTATTTCAGTTTTGGTCCAGTGTGTATTGTGTAGCATGTGTCTATGTGTTTTTTAAAATCTGGAACTCCTAGGATAAGCTTACTTTTCTTATTTTTCTAACTGTGTGATATGCTTCAAGCATACAAAAATATAGGAACAATATATTTTGAATAAATTTTCATACCTAGTATTATTGATTTGTGATCAGAGAATGAAATCTAAATAGATATTTATGGATGTTTTTATAGTGACTAGTAAGGATCAAAGCTTTAAGGTGAGTTCTCTGTTGTGTAGTATACAGTTTGTCATCATAAAAATTTTATAAACATCTAATAAATTGAATTAACAATCATTACTTTTTTGCTTTGAGATGTCAAGAATGATAGCAGAGTGTTAAATATTACTATAATTGTGTTTTAATCTTACTTGTACCAGATTTTCTTTATCTGTTTAGAATTTATATTTAAAATATTGCCACTGTTTTGTTTTATAATTTCTAAAGTTAATTGGCATTTTCCCATGCCTTGGAAGTTTTTGAGGATTTTCTTGTGATTTCATGGCCAGCTCCTTAATGGAATTTTTACAGGAGGAAAATTCAATTTGGAATATAAAGTTCTCTTGCTGGGATCTTCAGGCAGTTAGTTTCATGATTATTGTACATATTTGCCTTTTGTTTAGATATTTGAGGAAGAGTCCCAATACTACTGTGCTCTAATGCTCAACCTCCAAAAGTCACCTTATACTGGGACATGGAATTTTACTTCCTGCAATGAATACCACACTCTGTCTCTCTGTCAGAAATATTCAGGTAAAAATTATTATTAGATAACTATGGTACTTTATGCTGTTAGATATATACAGTACTTTTTCACAAAAATCCTAATTAATTAATCATTAATTTAATTACTCTTAATTTAATTAACAATTAATTAAACGATATAATATTAATTTGTAAACATATAGCTTCCCTAAAATTTCCACATAGCTAAATTCATATTGGTTCAGTGAGTCAGATTATCTCAAACGGAATGTTACTTTTTTATGTGTCATTTCTTTATCTAATTAAATATCAAAATTAAGTATTGATGCTGACAGCTCTGAATCTGGAGCCTGCTTTGGATTCTGTGTCTCCCTCTCTGCCCCTCCCTTGTTTGTGTTCTTTGTCTCTCAAAAATAAATAAATGTTAAAAAATTTTTTAATTAGAATCATCCATATTTTCAAAAAGATGTTTTTATAAAGTATCACATTGTTTTCATTGATCACAATGGTCTTAATAAATGATTTGAAAAAATAAGAAACCTTTTGGGACATCTGGGTGGCTCAGCAACTTAAGCATCCAACTCTTGATTTGAGATCTGGTCATGATCCCAGGGAGAGAGGCAAACCATGAGAGACTCTTGAATGCTGACAAAAACTGAGGACTGATGGATGTGGGGGGGAGGGGAGAATGGGCATGGAGGAGGGCACTTGTAGGGATGAGCATTGAGTGTTATGTGGAAACTAATTTGACAATAAACTATTTGTAAATAAAATAAAATAAAATAGCTCTATAAAGGTAAAAAAAAATAAAAGTTTGTCATGTAATGAGAACCTCAAGTAGATAATCCATGTACTTCTAAAGAACTTTTTGTTAAATTAAGCTATGCTCATTTGTCTCATACTGTTTAGTAACTGCTTTATTCAGGGAAGCACTATAAAGCAATAATTCAATATATCCTCTCATGGGTTGTTTTGTTCATTTTTTTCACGGGAGCTCTTCCCGATGAAAACTTTGTAAGGGAACACCTAACACCTTCTCTTGTTGAAGGAGTTCAAACAAAGGAGATATTTGACACCAAACTGAAATGGTAATCTGATTGCAGCCTACTTTTACTTGTACCTTTTTTTGTTCCTAAATCAAATCAACAAAAACAGAATTTTGTTCCAGTTTTAGAAAAAAAAAAAGATGTGCCTCACACATATTACCTAAGGTACACAGCAAGACATACCTGGTTCTCCCAACCAATTTCTAAAATAAATGAATAGATAAGTAATATCTAAAGTATTTATGGAGAAATGAAGGAATGTCCCACACCTTGCAGAATGGATGGTTTTTGTGGTTTTTTTTCTTTTACACACAGAAATTGAAAGCAGACAGACCTTGCAGAATACTTCTGACACTATAAAGTATCTAAATAATTTGTACAAAATAATCCCGAAGAGTCTGACTTGGTTTGATGCTCTGACGGAGTGTCAGAAAGAAAACATGCACCTGGTGAGCATCACAGACCCTTACCAGCAGGCCTTCCTAACTGTACAGACGGTCCTTCATAACTCTTCTTTATGGATTGGACTCTCCAGTCAAGACGTAAGTTTTCAGTCCCAACTGCCAGCATTGGGTGATGGAATGTGAAATTTTTGTTGCATGCAGCATTTCTCATCAGACTAAAGAACACAGAGATTGTAAAATCTTACTCCAGTGAGTAGATTTCATGAAGTGCATAATTATTAGTGGCAGTCATCTTTCCACTGTTGAAAGATCTGGTGCTTTATTGTTTAGATTAAGAAGAAGTTCTAGTGGACATATGTGGATGAGTACTTCTTTTCATTCTAGTAAAAGATTGAGCTGGAAGCAGGAACTGCCAGCTCTCCCCAGCCAATAAGAAGAAGAGGGGAAGAGAAGAATTAAAAAATCAGATGGGGTTCAGTGTGCAGAAGTACTGTGGTTTCTGATGAAGAGTCTTTTTATCCTTTTCATAATCAGCAGAGTAAAATTAAGCCTCTCTAAAAGGAGATTAGCGTAGTGTTTCACCAGCTCAAGACCTGATCCTGGATGGATGTCTTGAATACTTCTAGTTCATTTCACAGCCCAGCAAAGAATACTAGTCTCCTGCTAATTCCCAATGCTAGGCTACAAACATGTCACATAAGCAGGAATATTTATGCTTCTGAAGCATTTAGCTATAATTAATAAGTTTTTTTTTCAATAAAACTATAGTAAAAAAATAATAAATAAGGCTGTAGTATTTCTGACAGCACTGTAGGTCACTTTTGTCTCTATTCTAGGCCTTCTATATAATAATCTGATACTCTGATCACTGAGATGTATTGAAGGGGAAGATATAGGGCTGGTATGTGAGGCTGCATACATTATACTCTGCATAGGGGGTGCCATTTACAAAGACTGTGAACTCTGCCCCCTGCATCTACACAGTGCATGACTGGTGAAGCCCTAGTTAGATCAATGTTACCTAAGCCAGTATTCTCTACTTTCAGAGAGAGGGTAATTGACAGAGAAGGACAGAAGAGTACATTGCATTGTGAAGCAAACCTAAGTTACATATACCTTGGGAAAACCCTCAGTATACCAATGTGGCATATACCAAAATGGTTTTAGCGCTGCATGGAAAAAATGTGATTGACAGTGATTTAGTCCTAGTACACACCCAGAGTCAAACTCGAGAATGGGTGAAAAAATTTAAAATATACTCAGAAGTAAACATTACTTTGGACAAACTTTTGATTCATTACCACCAGCATTTTCTAGAAGCTTAGTATTTAGAAATTGCTTGAAGAATGGTTTCTCTAAGACTTCCAGGTCAAGCCAGATCATTGGCTTGAACTAGTTTTCAAGACTTACTTTATCAGTTCTTTCATAACATTGTATTCATTTATTTCCTCTTCATTGTTTGGGACTATATGAAAGTGCCAAACTTGTGAGGGTAGTAATAAGTTATTACATTTCCTAGTTTCAATCACCTTTAACCTTTTGAAACAAAAGCAATACTGTCCCTGTAGAAAATTTGTAAATTTATAGTGAATTTTTTGAAAAGAAAATGAGAATCATCTATAATCACCGTACCTAGTGATAAATATGATTTAATAATCTGGTATATATCCCTCAAGATTTTTCTATGTACACATGTATATTTTTAAGATAGAATCATACTGTTGTGTTACTTGCCACTTAAGGATTTTGACCTTATTTCTTATCCTATTTTCTATTTGTACTTATGTTTCTCTTTTTCCTTTCACTCTTTAACATATTCTATGTGGCTGTTTATTAGGTATTTTCATAAAGTGCCTTAAATCTTTGGAACATGGACCGGATACATTTTACATTGAAAGCAACAGAAGGGTATTTAAAGATTTTAAGCCTGGTAGTGACAATATCAGATTTTTACTTAAGAAGAATTATACTGGCAGAGGGTGGGTAAGGAAGTGAATAGTCTAGAGATTTCTTATAGAAATTCATGCAGGAAATAATGTTGGCCTGAACTAAGGCCGGCGGCAGTTCTGGGTTATTTATCTAAAGTTTGGAGTGTGGCAGTGGCAGTGGGTCACTCACGTACGTAGATTGTAAGCATATAGAAAAAGAGAAAGTTAAGAAGGCTTGGGAACTGGGTGAATCATCCACATGAACATTAATGTCTGTAAGTCAATGGTTGGACCATTGGGGTATCTCTTCAATGAATATCAGGGGGAACAGAGAGGCAAGTCCTCAGTGAATGTCAGAGAGAGGCATGGAATCTGGGAGCTTGCATAACCTCAAAGGGAAATGACTGAAAGAGTTATCCCATTCTCCTAGCCCTCTGGTATCTGAGAATGGAAAATAAACAGCCTTCCCTCTGGGTGTTGAAAGGAACTTATTCCTTTGGAAAAGACAGGTTTTAATTAATTTCAATTAAGGTCAAGAATTTAGTAAAGAGGCACTTACAGTCTTAATAAAGAGAGATCACATTCAGCAGAGATTGAGGGGGTGGTGATTTATTTATGAAGAACAGAAGGTCCAAAAGCCCAGATTCCTGGGTTAGTTGTGAGTGCAACAAAGGTGAAGGAATCCAGGGTAATACTAAGTACAAGCAACATCCCTTGGCCAAAGGAGCACATTTGAGGCCATGGGGCTTAGGCCACAAGGTTACAACTAGAACTCCAAGGGGAGAAACAGTTTTCAGAATGAAACACTTGGTGGTGTTGAAGCCATCTTTGCTATTTATGGTTCAATAAGGATACAGTGTGTGGCCTTTGCCCAATATTCCAAATATACCAGTGATACAGAATCACCTTGGGCCTCAGGACAGCTTAATTCCCTGGGTCACTGTATAAGGGCTGGTGCTCTAGCAGCACCTTGGGGAAGCTCAAACAGGTCTGTACCCTAGACTTTTGTACCTATTTTGTAAAGCCTCTCTCAAGATGGTGTTTGGTCAAACCCTTGTCAGGATGTAAAGATAGATGTTCACTGACTTTTAGTTCACAATAGAAGTTAGTGAATGAGGAAGCTTTTCAATAAAGACAAGTATAAAAACAGCAGTGTGAGATCCGCAAGGCCTGAGTCAGAGTTAGAAGGGAGAGAGCTAACATTTATATAGTTCTTTCTGTGTACCAGTTGGCCATAGAGTTACATGTTTTACACGTTACCCCACTAATTCTAGCCCTGAGAGGTTAAGGGTCATATTTGTTTAACAGATGAGGGGATGGAAATCTGGCAAGGTAAACTAAAATCAATAACTAATAAGGGGCTGAGCCAGAATTCAAAACTAGATATGCTTAGCTCCAGAGCCTATGTTCTTTCCACTACTACATAATTGTTTTTCTGACTTCCAACAATGAACAGTTCCAATTAAGTGTGAGGCAGCCTAGCATAATGGCTCAGGCCGTGGACTCTCGTGCCTGATGGCCTGGATTAGAATCCCAGCACTGCAGTATTCATTCTATGTGACTTTGGGCACACTACATACCTTCAGTTTCCTCATCTGTAAAATAAATGTAATAGTTCCTATCTCACATGGTTGTTAGGAAGATAAGTAAGTTAATCTTTGCAAAGCACTTAGAACAGTGCCTGGCACATGGTAAGTGCTATGTAACTATGTGCTAAATATAAGATAAAATTAAAAGTTATTAGATTGAGCAAGAGGGTAATATAATACAAAGGAGATAAAGTGAAGTATTCCCACTTGAACTGTATTTCTGCTGCTTATAGGATGAACTCAACTATGGCTGGTCAGATGGGAAACATCTTCAATTTAGTCGCTGGATTGAAAATAATAAGCAACTTGAAGACTGTGTAATATTAGACACTGATGGATTCTGGAAAACATCTGATTGTGAACATAAGCAACCAGGTGCTATTTGCTACTATCCAGGAAGTATGCTAATTTTAAATATTTTAATATATGGAGGGTGGTTTTCTAAACTCTGGTTTTGAAATAATAATCATGTCCTTTTCTACAACAAAATTTGTTGTGAAAATTTGTATTCAAGTAGAATTAGTATATATTAAACACTTTGTTATTGATTTATTGTTTTATACATGTTACATCTTTATTTTTGTCAGTTGACAATGGTACTTGACCTTTGAGTTTTAAATCCCTGTTACCCTCATTTTGTTTATATTTTGTGTTTGTGTTCTATAGAAAGTTCATATTTGTAGGAATTATTTTTAGTAATTCTTATTATCAACAACTAATCTTTCTTTTTAAGAGTCACTGCTAAGATTCATTTGTTTGCAAGCTCAAGCCAGCTTAAGCCAAAGGGACACTTACATCCTCAAAAATAAGGATATAGCTGAGCCTCATGAGGAATGAGAATCAGAAACTGAATGGAATCTGGAACCCAGAGATAACTGTCTTCCACCTATCCTTTATGTTTCTCTCTGTAGATCTGCACTCTTCTTTTTATATACTTTCTGCTTCTCTCTGTGCATGGTAAAACATGGCAGCTCCCGAGCTTTCAATTATAGCCATAACTAGAGATGAATTGCCTATCCCTAATTTACACTTCCCAAATTCTTAGAGAGAATCTGATATGCCTAGTGAGGTATGCAGTCTCTAGTTGAGTCAGAGTAAAGTGGTTTTACAACTGCCAGGAGCCCACATTTGTGTGTTTGCTGTAGAAAGAAAATATTACTTCCCAAAAGGAATCGTTGCAAGCTGGGAGATATACTAGATAGTTTCTACTGCATATTAAATCTGTTTGTTGGCTTTGAGTAGAATATATCTGTGTCGACACATAGACCAATGGAATAGAATAGAAAACTCAGAATTGGACCCACAGATGTATGGCCAATTAATCTCTGACAAAGCAGGAAAGAGTATCCAATGGAAAAAAGACAGCCTCTTTAACAGATGGTGCTGGGAGAACTGGACAGCAACATGCAAAAGAATGAAACTAGACCACTTTCTTATACCATACACAAAAATAAACTCAAAATGGATGAAGGACATGAATGTAGACAGGAAACCATCAAAACCCTAGAGGAGAAAGCAAGAAACAACTTCCTTTACCTCAACTGCAGCAATTTCTTACTCATCACATCTCCAAAGGCAAGGGAATCAAGAGCAAAAATGAACTATTGGGACCTCATCAAGATAAAAAGCTTCTGCACGGCAAAGGAAACAATCAGCAAAACTAATAGGCAACCAATGGAATGGGAAAAGATATTTGCAAATGACATATTGGATAAAGAGTTAGTATCCAGAATCTACAAGGAACTCACCAAGCTCCACACCTGATAAACAAATAATCCAGTGAAGAAATGGGCAGAAGACATGATCAGACACTTCTCTAAAGAGGACATCCAGATGGCCAACAGACACATCAAATGATGCTCAGCATCCCTCATGATCAGGGAAATACAAATCAAAACCACACTGAGATACCACCTCACACCTGTCACAGTGGCTAAAATGAACAAATCAGAGGACCCTAGACGCTGGCGAGGATGTGGAGAAATGGGCACCCTCCTACACTGTTGGTAGGAATGTAAACTGGTGCAGTCCCTGTGGAAAACAGTGTGGAGGTTCCTCAAAAAATTAACAATAGAACTCCCCTATGACCCAGCAGTAGCTGGACTGTAACAGTACAGGACTACTGATGCATAGGGGCACATGTACCCTAATGTTCATAGCAGCACTTTCAACAATAGCCAAATCATGGAAAGAGCCTAAATGTCCATCAACTGACGAATGGATTGAGAAGATGTGGTTTATGTATATAATGGAATAGTACATGGCAACGAGAAACAATGAAATCTGGCCATTTGAAGAAATGTGGATGGGACTTGAGGGTGTTATGCTAAGTGAAATAAGTCAGGCAGAAAAGGACAGATATCATATGTTTTCACTCATATGTGGAACAGGAGAAATTTAACAGAGGACCATGGGGGAGGGGAAGGGAAAAAATAGTTAAGGAGAGGGAGGGAGACCTGCATCAGCTCTCTGCTGATAGCACAAAGCCTGCTTGGGATTCTCTCTCTCTCTCTCTCTCTCTCTCTCTCTGCCTCTCTATCACTTGTGCTTGCTCTCTCTCTCTAAAAATAAATAAACATTAAAAAAATTAAAGTTAGAAAAGATACCAGTAACCAGAAACTTGAAGATGAGTTCTCAAAGTTATAGTTAGGTGCCTATTATTAACATCCTTGTATAGTCTCTGAGGTTGCCCCTTGTTTTTGAGGTTTGGTAATACTGGAAGACAGAAAGACATTTAGCTTAATAGCACTTCATGTTTTATATTCTCTCACTCATTCCACAGCAGAGGAAAGTAATTATGTTAAATAAACTCCTTCCTACAGAAACCCAGTTAAGAGGTCACATTATATTTGAGTATAAACAGAACAAACATCATTAGGCTATTATTTATTGGCTTCCTGAATATTTCCTACAAATCAAGTCTAATTACTCTGAACAGGATTTAAATTTACATCTAAAATTAGAATTCTTACGATTGTTATTTTTTTAGATGAGACTGAAAAAGAGATCAAACCGGTTGACAGTGTCCAGTGTCCATCTCCTGTTCTGTCGACTCCGTGGATACCATTTCAGAACTGTTGCTACAATTTCATGATAGGAAAGACTAAATATAAGTCAGTAACACCAGATGAAGCTCATTCTACATGCCAGAATCTGAGTAAGTATCTTATGTGGTCATTGCATTTATTCATTAAAAAAGCAATTCTCACCCGAATGTGTTACAAATATTTTTAATTAGTACTAGTGACTAGATTTCAAAAATACTCATCTTCTAATTTCTACATGATCAACAAAAAGTATTAAAATCTCTGTTTAGTTAAAATGGATAATATAGGAGTTATTTCTTTACCTATCCATTAGAGAACTAGTCTGTCTTTACATGGATAAACAAAATGAGTTCTACTTTAAAAGACACAGAAATGACACTAACAAGCAGAGAACTAGGTGTTCAACCAAGCTAGGCTGCAGGCAAAGTGAAAATAGGCAAATGTGGGTGGCTGAAATCTCAAATAAGTAATAAAAAGCAAAGAAAAGCTCTGCTTAAAAGAAATGCGTATTTCACACTTGTAACTCTCAGGACTCTTCAGATATTCCCTGTGAGATCCACTGAGACTTTATGACTTCTCTGCAGTAGACCTGGGAACTGTGGGAAGTTCATTTTTTTAATTAACTTTTTAAAATTTACATCCAAGTTAGTTAGCATATAGTACAACAATGATTTCAAGAGTAGATTCCTTAAAGCTCCTTCCCATTTAGCCCATCCCCGTTCCCAAACCCCTCCAGTAACCCTCTGTTTGTTCTCCATATTTAAGTCTCTTACGTTTTTGTTCCCCTCCCTGTTTTTATATTATTTTTGCTTCCCTTCCCTTATGTTCATCTGTTTTGTATCTTAAAGTTCTCATTGAGTAAAGTCATGTGATATTTGTCTTTCTCTGACTAATTTCGCTTAGCATAATACCCTCTAGTTCCACCCACGTAGTTGCAAATGGTAAGATTTCCTTCTTTTTGATTGCCGAGTGATACTCCATTGTATATATATATATATATACCACATCTTCTTCATCCATCCATCGATGGGCATTTGGGCTCTTTCCATACTTTGGCTACTGTTGATAGTGCTGCTGTAAACATTGGGGTACATGTGTCCCTTTGAAACAGCACACCTGAATCCCTTGGATAAATGCCTAGAAAGTGCAATTGCTGGGTCGTAGGGTAGTTCTATTTTTAATTTTTTGAAGAATCTCCATACTCTTTTGCAGAGTGGCTATACCAGTTTGCATTCCCACTAGCAGTGCAAAAGAGATCCTCTTTCTCCACATCCTCACAAGCATCTGTTGTTGCCTGAGTTGTTGATTTTAGCCATTCTGACGGGTGTGAAGTAGTATCTCATTGTGGTTTTGATTTGTATTTCCCTGATGATAAGCGATGCTGAGCATCATTTCATGTGTCTGTTGGCCATCTGGGTGTCTTCTTTGGAAAAGTGTCTGTTCATGTCTTTAGCCCATTTCTTCAATGGATTATTTGCTTTTTGGGTGTTAAGTTTGATAAGTTCTTTATAGATTCTGGATACCAACCCTTTATCTGATATGTCATTTGCAAATATCTTCTCCCATTCCATCGGATGCCTTTTAGTTTTGCTGATTGTGTCCTTTGCTGTGCAGAAGCTTTTTATTTTGATGAGGTCCCAATAGTTCATTTTTTATTTTGTTTCCCTTGCCTCTGGAGACATGTTGAGTAAGATGTTGCTGCAACCAAGGTCGAAAAGGTTCTTGCCTGCTTTCTCCTTGAGGATTTTGAAGGTTTCCTGTCTTACATTTAGATCGTTCATCCATTTTGAATTTATTTTTGCGTATGGTGTAAGAAGGTGATCCAGGTTCATTTTTCTGCATGTCGCTGTCCAGTTTTCCCAGCACCACTTGCTGAAAAGATTGTCTTTATTCCGTTGAATATCCTTTCCTGCTTTGTCGAAGATGAGTTGACCATAGATTTGTGGGCCCATTTCTGGGTTCTCTGTTCTGTTCCATTGATCTGAGTGTCTGTTCTTGTGCCAGTACCATGCTGTCTTGATGACCACAGCTTTGTAATACAGCCTGAAGTCTGGGATTGTGATGCCTCCTGCTTTGGTTTTCTTGTTCAAGATTGCTTTCGCTTTTTGGGTCTTCTCTGGTTCCATACAAATTTTAGGATTGTTTCTTCTAGCTCTGTGAAGAATGCTGGTGTTATTTTGAGAGGCATTGCATTGAATATGTAGATTGCTTTGGGTATTACTGACATTTTAATGATATTTGTTTTTCCTATTCAGGAGCATGGAATACTATTCCATTTTTTGGTGTCTTCTTCAATTTCCTTCATCAGTTTTCTGTAGTTTTTAGTGTATAGATTTTTCACCTCTTTGGTTATGTTTATTCCTAGGTATTTTATGGGTTTTGGTGTGTGAGAAGTTCTTATGGAAAATATCAAACTATTATTCCCAAAAGTGTGCTCTGTAGAAACTAGTCTTGAGAGATAGTCTACAAGAAAGAATCCTTGAAAAAGAGCAAGATTGAGAAACACTACATGTCATTGCTTCCTTTTAGACATTTTGCATAAACTTTAAGAAATACAGGCATAAATGAACTAGTTTAACTTTGTTTAATTAATGTTTGTGATGTTTTTATCCATCTAGTCTTTTTTTGAGAAATTCCTGCTAATTTCCTGAGGAAGACCCTTTGGGAAATATTAAACTTTTATAACCCTAATATAAGAGTGCTCTATAAGGAAAAGGAAGAACTATCATATAGACCAGCCAAGAGGTTTTATTTACTATAGTTTTTGACAGTGTGTCTTTACCAATATAAATTTGTATCAATTTAAAATAAGATTTAAATGGGGGAAAAGTGAAGTTAATCAATGTTTTAAATTCTCTACTCAGCTACTAGTTTTACACTAGTCTATAATTGACATCAGAATGTCAAAATTTAACATCAAAATATTTGAAAACTTATTAATCTATTCATTTTAGTACAATGAGATAGTTTTAATTTATACATCTGTCTTAGTTTTCAATATTGTTTTAAAGTTTATTAAACTAGGAAATAAAATTTTTTAAATCTATCAAAGAATTCTAGATAATTAATTATTAAAATCATCAACTTATTTTATTTAACAGATCCAAAATCACATGTTCTGAGTATTCGAAATGAAGAAGAGAATAACTTTGTTCTTGAGCAACTTCTGCACTTGAATAATATGGCTTCATGGGTCACATTAGGTATAACTTATGAAAGTAAGTTATAAATCTGCTGATTTTCTTTATTTACAATCATACTTTATTATAAATTACTTATCAAGCTACAAAATTATACTTCTTCAAAGTATATGTTTATCAATATACAAAATTACAATTATTTACTTAGGAGAACTTATATAAAGACTAGACATTTTTGGATCTCTGATCTGCCATTAAAATGCCATTGCCACTGAGTTTAGAGTCAAATGTTTTCTCCACCATTCCTTCTATCAATTTAAGACTAACTAAAAATGACCACACTGCCACAGAAATCTTCCATATTTATTTTATATCTCTCCTAAGTATATGGGATAAGTGAGAATGGAATTATACTTCTATTAATGTTCCATCTTTCAGTTTACAGCATTGGTTTGGGGTATACGTTAGAAAAATGAGAAATCTTCTGACAGCGGGATAGAATATTTGAAATTGGGACTGAATATCACAAGTCCAAGGTATAGTTGTTATGAAATTTTTTAAAGCACAGACCCTAATTACAGGCCAATTTAGAAAAATACTTACTTACAGATGTCCTGAAAACCATAGAAGTTTTGGAATTAAGAAAAATGTCACTCTGGGGCATAATACATCAAAAGCATACATTTACCCAATAAAAGGGTGGGCCTTACTAGGAGATAAGGGACAATGATAGACATAGACAGAAGCTAAATTAGTCAAATATGACCATTTTAAAAATAGCCTTCCCTTGCTATCTAAGCTGACTCTTTCTGAGAGTTGCTAAGGGTTTTCTTGAATATTTATGGCTTGCAGATGAGATTACAAAAATTAAGTCTTACCTAATTACAATAGGTAAGACTTAGTTGCCAATTGAAGATGAATTCATCATAATAGGACTTAAGTGCCCAAATCTTTTCTCCAATGACACTTGAACACCCTTAAAATTAAGAAGGCAAAAAAAAAAAAAAGAGAGAGAAACTAGGTGTAAAGTTCCCAGACTATACGCGAAAATGACTGAGGAAACTAATCCTGTATGGACCAGTGGAGACCACACCTGGGATACAGAGATTTCAGTTTTAAATTCGATATACTTTGTTAGTTATATTATCAGAAAGAACTCAAAATGTATTCTGTATTCTGAAAAGCATTTTCAGATCTGTAGACTTCCTTTTAGTCATCTTAGCTTCTTTTATAAATTATATGAGTAACAGGATTTCTAACTAAAATATATAGAAATATGAGTAACATATAGAAAGATGTTTCAAGTAAACAACAAGTTTAGTTTAAATCTAATTCTTACTGGCTTGATTCACATCCATATATCTTTAAATTACTTTAATCTTAAATAATATTTAATTATATATTCCACCTATACAAAAGATTTTGTTTTTTTAACAAGTTGAGACTTTTAGAAAACAGGGCCATGAAGAGAAATTACCAAAAGAAGCCACTTGTCAGCTGAAAGATACTTCAAGCCAAGTGAAAAAGTGACCCTTTTGTATAACAACTTTAGAAGTTTATTGCTGCCCATCATATTGTCCAGACAATTGTGACTTTAACATTTGGGGAGAAGAAAAGAGGAACTGAGAGACATGAGGTGATAGAAAGCAGCAAGCAAGAACCAAATCATATGTACAGTATTTCTAGCATGTCTTTGCTGCAGGTAGATGTTTAGGTATACTTCCTCAGAAGATGGTAATCAGGAAAGCTACAAACAATCAGGACAACAATGGGTATGTGTACCTTATAATTATATCACTCTTTATGCCAATTTATAATTTTAATAGGCCTATAACTTGTTTTTCCCAAAAGCTTTAATAAGATATATTCCCATATCATACAATTCAGCCATTTAAGATGTACAATTTAATGGCTTTTAATACAGTCACAGAGTTGTGCAGGTATCACTACCCCAGAAAGAAACATCATACCCCTTAACACTCCTTCCTCATTCCCTAACCCTCTCCCAACTCCCAGCAACTACCTATTTTCTATCTCTACAGATTGCCTATTCTACACATTTTATATAAATGAGATCATACAATATGTGATTCTTTTTGGGACTGGCTTGTTCCACTTAGTATTTATGCATGTAGCACTGTAGTGTGTATCAGTATATTAGTCCTTTTCATGGCTGAATAATATTCTATTGTATGGATATATCATTTTTTTCATTGTGAATAATGTCACTATAAGCATTCATGTACAAATTTCTGTGTAGATGTATATTTTAATTTATCTTGGGTATATACCTAGGAGAATTGCTGGGTCTTTTTTTAATCCTTTGAAGAACTGACAGACTGTTCTTCTAGGCTGCTATACCATTTTCCGTACCTTCCAATTTTTTTTTTTAATGTTTTTTTATTTATTTCTAGGAGAGAAAAAGAGAGACAGCGTGAGCAGGGGAGGGTCAGAGAGAGAGGGAGTCACAGACTGAAACAGGCTCCAGGCTCTGAGCTGGCAGTCAGCACAGAGCCCCATGCGGGGCTCGAACCCACGAACTGCGAGATCATGACCTAAGCGAAAGTCGGACGCTTAACTGACTAAGCCACCCAGGCGCCCCATACCTTCCAATTTTTCTATGCCTGTGCCAATACTGCTTTTTACTCTCTTTTATTGTGACCACCCTAGTAGTTATGAAGTGGTATCTAACTGGGGTTTTTATTTCATTTTCTTGATAACTGAGCCACTCAGGTGCCCCAGATCCTTATCCATTTTTTAATTATTTGTCTTTTTACAAATTGTTGAGCAATAAACATTATATATTCTGGTTGTACATTCCTTGTCAAATAAATGATTTTTAAATCTTTTCTCCCATCACTTTATTTTTTGGAACTAATCTCTACTACCAAAGTGGGGCTCGAACTCACAGTCTCAAGATCAAGAGTTGCAAGTTCCCCCAACTGAGCCAGCCAGGTGTCTACCCCTCATCACTTTCTTGACAGTATAATTTGTAGCACAAAACTTTTTAATTTTAATGAAATCAGATTTATCTATTTTTTATCACGTGTGCATATCTAGAAGCCTTTGCTTACCCTATGGTCATAAAGACACACTCCAGTGTTCTAAGAGTTTTATAGTTTTAGCTCTTACCTTTAGGTCTATGATCTATTTTGAGTTAATTATATATACGGTAAAAGGAAAGGGTCAAATATATGTTTGATTGACATAAACGTGCACAATTGCGTATGGCTTAGATCCAGAGAAGCGATTTCTATCACTAGTTTTATAGTATATTAATTATTTAAATAAAATAATTATATTAATTTTCATTGCAATTAAGCCTATATACAGTAGAAATGAATATTTGACTTAAAATAATAAAGCATAAAGTAATTGCAGGATGGGGAAATTATAAGTAAACTTTAATTTTTTGTTTATAATTAGTAATTTCCAAATTAAAAATAAACATAATTTACTGTTGTAGTCAGAAAATATTTTAAAGAGATATACATAGTCATAGAACTTGTTAGAAAGTAGGTAAAGAAGAAAGAAAATTAGTTGAGTTTGAAATATTAACCTCACAACTCTTATTCAAATCTTGATTTAATCTCTAAATGTAGAAAAAAATGTTTCTTTTCTAGATAATTCTCTGGTGTGGTCTGATAAGACCATGCTGTCATACACGAATTGGAGAGGAGGAAGACCAGATATAAAAAATGGCAATTTTTTTGCTGGCTTGAGTACTGATGGCTTTTGGGATATTCAAACCTTCAATGTTATTCAAGAAATAATTCAGTTTAACCAGAACAGCATTCTTGCTTGTAAAATTGAAATGGGTAAGTATGCTAATGTAGAATTTTCACTCCATAAGGCTAATTAGCTCCATAAGTGGGAATCATGCAACTGTATTTTTTGAGTGCCTCCTCTATTTTCAGTCCTATGAGAGGTAGTACAGAAGTTACAGAGGAAGGAAAAGATATAGTTACTGGTGTCATGGTCTTGATCTCAAGGAGTAAAATGTAGTTGGAGAGACAGCATTAAATTCCTTATCATTGTTTTATGTAGGTTACTTTTAGATTATTTGGTACTAGCTTAAATTTGTTGGAAAGTCAAAAGAGATCAATGAAAACAGAAATAATGAAAACAAAACGCTTGGAAGAGAAAGTAAAACTTGGCTGGGTCTTGAAGGATGGGGAAGATTTTTAAAAATAAGAAAGTGTGTTTGGATAGAGTTTTAACATTCCAGGCTGACAATAAACTTATCTTAAATTTGCCTAATTCCTTAAATAAATCTATGTTAAAATGCATGTCAGTTCTAAATTTTTCACAGCTTAAAAACTGTTTTAAGGTTTAAGACCTCTGCTGACATCCATGCAGAACTTCTCCCTTCATAGTACCACAGAATAACTTTCTGGAACACCATTTCCATCAACAATCTCCAGGGATTCCCTACTACCAATTACTTTGAGTCCATGTAAGCTATTAAGACTAAGTGTTTCTAGAAACACTGTCTTTTCTAAAATTCTAGGCTTTTTTCCAACCTTGATTTTTCCCTCCATTCTTGGCTCAATATGGCTCTTTTTCTGTCAGGCTGGTCTCTTAATTGTCCTGTATACAATGTATGCTTACCCTCATTTGCACCTTTACTTATGTTTTTTTTTTTTATTGACAAGAAATCTTCCACCTTTTTTTTTTTTTTACTTCTTTAACAAGCTTTCTATTTTAGTATGATTTTATGTTTATAAAAAAAAATTACAGAGACAGTACAGAGAGATCCCATATGTACCATAACCAGTCTCCCCATTGCTGTGTTAGTATGGTACATTTGTCACAACTAAGAAATCCAATATTTTGGATTACTTTTCACTAAAGTCCATATATTATTTAGATTTTTAACATTTTTACTTAATGTCCCTTTTCTATTCGGGATTCTATCCAGGATACCATGTTAATATAGTCATCTTGTCTTCTTAGGTTTCTCTTGGCTGTGAAAATTTCTTAGACTTTTTTTGCTTTTAATGACCTTGACAGTTTTGAGGAAATTTTTTTGGTCATGTATTTTTTGGGGCACTTTTTTGTGGACTGTGTCTCACTTTGAGTTGGCTGATGTTTTTCTCATGATTAAACTGGACTTGTGGGTTTGAGGTTTAGGAAAAACCACAGAGTGAGTGTCATTTTCATCACATCATATGAAGGATATATGCTATCAACATGACTTCCCACTGTTGATTTTAACCTTGGTCACCTGGCTCTAGTTGTTTGTCAGCTTTCTGACAGTTCGTTACTCTTTTCCCCATTTACATACTGTACTCTTTTTAAGGAAGTCAGTATATGCAGTCCAGAGTTACAGACTGAAGAGTTTTTCTCCACCTTCCCGAGAAGGGTGAATCTATGTAAATTATTTGGAATTCTACTGCACAAGAGATTTTTCTATTCTCATCCATTTTAAAATTTAATCATTCAGTTTTTTATATCAGTATCAGCTCTGATATATATTTTATACTTTGGGTTATAATATATTATACTACATTAATATTTTATTCAAATTGTTCTAGTTTCGGCCACTGGGAACAATGTTTATATATTTTTTAATCAAACTGGCAATTAAACTATTTAAGAACCTATTATAGGGACACCCAGGTGGCTCAGTCAGTTAAGTGTCTGACTTCAGCTCAGGTCATGATCTCACAGTTCGTGGGTTCAGTCCCGTGTTGGGCTCTGTGCTAACAGCTAGCTCAGAGCCTGGAGCCTGTCTTCGGATTGTGTCTCCCTCTCTCTCTGACCCTCCCCTGTTCATGCTGTCTCTATCTCTCTCTCAAAAATAAATAATACATTTAAAAGTTAAAAAAAAAACCTATTATATGTGTTGCAGCAATAAGAAAAATAAAATATGCATTTTACCTCCCTTGTTAATAAGAAAAATCCAGTTTTATTTAACTTTAGAAATGATTGCATGTCCAGTCCTACCCAAAATATGTATTTTAAATAATTTAAATTTAATCACTAATACTCTTAATTTAAATATTATAGTTGACTACAAGGAAGAATATAATGCTACTCTGCCACAGTTTATTCCGTATGAAGATGGTATTTATAATGTTATTCAAAAAAAGGTAACATGGTATGAAGCACTGAACATGTGTTCTCAAAGTGGAGGTTATTTGGCAAGTGTTCATGACAAAAATGGCCAATTCTTTCTGGAAGATATCGTAAAACGTGATGGATTTCCACTATGGGTTGGGCTCTCAAGTCATGATGTAAGTCTTGTCTTGTTTTCCAGAAATTTTCCAAATGTGTTAGAAGGTTGGAAATTTGAGCATAAGATATTAATTCAAAGTATACCATCAGATTAAGTCCTGGGATTCAATTTGCGTAGCATAGTTCTTCCTTATCTTATCATAAACCAAATAGAAAATTGTATTTGTAGAATGTGTAGGGCAAATGGCCAGGACTGCAGCTGCCCTAGATACTGCCAGGCCATCCCAAGGACCTAGTAGATTTGTATCTTAACAACACCTCTCTGTCACCTAATTGAGGAAGACCAATTGGAAAGCTGGCAAAAAAGAATAGGACAGAATCAGAAAACCCCAAGTTCTAGTACTAGTGGTAGGTCTTCCATTTATATTTTTGGTGATTATGAGCAGGCTATTTAACCTTTGGAAGTTTATTTCTTCGTCAGTAAAATTGGGGTAATAATATTTTCCTTAATATAGGATTATAGTGAGATTAACACAAAAATTTATATAAAGTACCAAATGAAATTCTTAATATTAGGACTAATAAATGTGTATTTTCTTCTCACTTTCCCCCTACAAGTTAGCACTGTTTGAGAATAATGTTTTGGTAGTAAATACAACTTTTGTGCCTCTATTTGAATCCTATTAATTAGTATATCCATGTACCTATAATAAGGTCCAGTTCCCCCGCCCACAAGAAATAGGCATCTATAGAGATCAGAATTGAAAGCCTAATTTAAATAATCTTTACAACAAAGTGGAGAAAATAAAAGAAAGGATGACAAATTAGGATTATAGAAAAAAGGAAAAAATCAAAAGTAATTCTCCCATATGAATTTCTTGGGAAATATTTTCCTCTTCCAAACCCTTGATGCTTGATGGCTTCTGTAATATGAAACATGTAGCCAGAGACACAAACCACAGAAATATAAAACATAAAAAAACAATATTCAGGATAATATGAAGGTTGGTAATACACATATGTAATTGTGACAAACGGAAGCCATTTGCATGTCATTTAATTTCAAGTATTATATAAACTCATACTTAAAAAAAATCTAGAGACAGAGTATAGTAACTGTGTATAAATTTAAAGTCCTACTTAAATTGAACCAGAGTAAATGTCTCAAATCAATGCATCAAAAGTAAATCCCAGATTTTACAAATAGGTCCAAACCTATAATAATTGTAAACAAATAATTAATAATCTATTCCAATATTCCTTAAAGTATGTATACTCTTTATAATGTTCTTTTGAACAGTCTTTTGTCTGGATTCAGGTTATCTCTATTATTCTTTCTTTTAAAAAGGCAACTCTTATGTTAAAAATGTCCTAAGCTTTTTTATCTCTATGATTCTTAAAACAGGGAAGTGAATCAAGTTTTGAATGGTCTGATGGCAGTACATTTGACTACATCCCATGGAAAGATAAAATATCTGCTGGAAATTGTGTTGTCTTGGATCCAAAAGGAATGTGGACACATGAAAAATGCAAGTCTGTTAGGGATGGTGCTATTTGTTATAAACCTATAAAATGTAAGACTTGATTTTTAATAACTATATTTATTAAAATATGACATTTTGTCTTATGCACATGATTAAATACTCAATGAAATTTTTGAAGGTTTTAAATAATGTTTGCTCACAAATCCTATTAAAATGAATTTGATACTTTGTGAAGAGAAATGAACATGATATACCCATATAGGGTATGTACCCAAAGACTTTCAGTTCCACTATCACTAGGTACATATTACTCTAGAATCTGTGAATTTTAGTTTCATTTAGCAATGTTCCTCAAAGGCTGACACTGCTTTTGAAAAAGAGCCTGGGTGGTTCAGTCGGTTAAGCATCTGATTTCAGCTCAGGTCATGATCTCACAGTTCATGTGTTCAAGCCCTGTGTTGTACTCTGTGCTGACAGCTCAGAGCCCAGAGCCTGCTTCAGATTCTGTGTCTCCCTCCCTCTCTGTTCTTCCTCTGCTCGTGTTCTGTCTCTCTGTCTCTCTCTCTCACTAAAATAAATAAATAAATAAATAAATAAATAAATAAATAAATAAATCAGTAAAAAGGGGTTCAAAAGCACATAAATTTGGGGAATTCTTCTGATTTATCATATTGATGGCTCTGAAGGTTTCTATAGTAAAGACAGCAGTTTAACTTAGTGTAACTCATCATTTTCCAAACTTATATGATTCTTAAAACCTAAGGGAAGAGCCCCTTTCACCAGGGTTGGGCTCATCCTGACAAGTGGAGCCTTAAAGAAGAGCAGAAGAACTAAGACCCCACCCCCATTCCACTCCAAGAGCTGCAGGGGTATGCTGGACAAGCCAAGAGATGGTGGTGGCAGTGGTCTCTGAAGCCTCTGGCTCTCAGTGCTTACCATGCTTCTGTTCCAAAGAATATTCTAGAGAAGATCCAACATTTGGACTTAAACTGAATCAAGCAGAAGACAATGTGAAAACCTTATCTAGAGAAGCAAGTAAATACAAGAAAGGGAGAATGATATCAAGAATAAGAAATAAATGGATAATCAAAAATTGACATCTCAGTTGTTAGGTACAAAAAATGAATGTACTGTTTTAGGAAAACAATTCGAATTCATGAGAATACATGAGATAATGGAAAGGACATCTGTGTTAGCTAACAGACTTTATAGGATCAAGTTGAATGACATGAACAAATATAAATTCAGTGCTATACTGAGTTGAATAGTATCCTCCCATATTCACATCCACCCAGAACCTTTGAGTGCCACTTTATTTAGAAATAGTCTTTGCATGAGGTGCCTGCTTAGCTCAGTCAATTAAATGTCAACTTCAGCTCAGGTCATGATCTCATGGTTTGTGAGTTTGAGCCCCGCGTTGGGCTCTGTGCTGGCAGTTCAGAGCCTAGAGTCTGTTTCAGACTCTCTCCTTCTCTCTCTCTCTCTCTGCCCTTACCCTGCTCATGCTCTGCCTCTCTCTCTCAAAAATAAATAAATGTTAAATTTAAAAAGAAAGAAAGGAAGGAAGGAAGAAAGAAAGAAATAGCCTTTGCAGATGGAATTAGTTGAGATGAGGTGATGCTTGATGAAGATGGGCCCTAAATCCAATGACTGGTGCCCTTATTAGAGGAGAGAAGCAGACACAGAGGGAGAAGGCCATTTGATGATGGAAGCAGAAATCGCAGTGATGCAGCTATAAGCTAAGGATTGCCAGCAACCCCCAGAAGCTGGGAATTATGAAACAGATTCTCCCACAGAGCCTCCAGAAAGTACCAACCCTGCTGACACTCATTTTTAGATTAGACTCCAGAACTGTGAGAGAAGAAACTTCTGTTGTTTTAAACCACCCAGTTTGTGGTAATTTCTTATGGCAGTCCTGGGAAACTAATATAAGAGCAAACATGAAAAACTGAATCTTCAAGAAAAAGGAAAATAACAAGTGTTGGCAAGGATGTGGAGAAATTGGAGCCCCCATACATTGCTGTGGGAATAAAAAGTTGTGTGTAGCCACTGTGGAAAATGGTATGAAGATTTCTCAAAATTTTTAAAGAAAATTACCATAGAATCCAGAAGTCCCGCTTGTGGGCATATACTCAAGAGAAATGAAGGCAGGGACTAGAACACCTTTGTACAACTGTGTTCACAGTGTCATTATTCACAATGACCAAAAGGTGGAAGCAGCTCAAATTGTCCACTGATGGATGAATGCGTAAGCAAAATGTAGTATATACATTCTATGGAATCTTATTCATCATTAAAAAAGAAGGATCTTCTAACACTTAATACAACATTCATGGATGAATCTTGAGGACATTATTCTTTGTGAAATAAGCCAGGCACAAAAGGACAAATACCGTATGACTAGAATTGAATGAGGTACCTGGAGTTGTCAAATTCATAGAATCAGAAAGTAGAATGGTGGTTTCTGGGGGTGGGCGGGAATGGGGAGTTATTATTGAATGGGAACAGAAGCCATACTTAACACTTTTGTGTGAGACAGATTTTGCTGTGAAGATATACTGCACTTTGTAAACAAATTACCAAATTTTCACTTGTGGATGTGATTTTTCAAAGTAGTTCTTTATCTGGCAAGGTAAATCTAGTTATATAATAGCAAGATAAAAAGTATTTAAAGAAAAAACTTTAATTATTATTTCAAAGTAGTTACAAGCTTGTCTTTGCTTCTTTCCTTGGTCTGTCTCTCCAATAGTTTTCTCATTAGGCTAATTCCATCTTAGAGGGCTAAGTACTTTCTTCTATTTTCTAAGTTTTAAAAATGATATTCCAAAAAGCTAACTAGAATGTAATCCAAGGCATGCTTGGATGGCTCAGTCTGTTGAGTGTCCAACTTCTGCTCAGGTCATGATCTCACACGGTTCATGAACTGAACTGTGCTGTCAGCTGCATGGAGCCTGCTTTGGGTCTCTGTCCCCAGCTTCCTCTGTTCCTCCTCTGCTTGTGCTCTGTCTCAAAAATAAATAAACATTTTTTAGAAATGTATCCTCTTAGAGTATGGGCTATAGCTTTTTATGTGTGTATTGAGTTGAATATTTTCTTACCCAGAGGCACCACAGTTTTAAATAGACATTAGTGAAATTAAAAAGTCAATCATTTTGTCTGTGAATGTTTACAGTCATGTCTAACATTTTTATAGCTAAAGAGGTGCCTTCTCATACATACTCATCAAGATGCCCAGCAGTGAAAGGGAACGAGTCACAGTGGATCCAGTATAGAGACCATTGTTATGCATCCAACCAGGCATTGCACAGTTTCTTAGAAGCCAAACAGTTTTGTTCAAAACTTGGTGAGTTAAAGCTGGTTAATTTTCTTGGACCCAATAATTTAATCATTGGAATTTTTCCCAAGGAAATAATGACTATATTTTTGAAAATATTTTTAAAACACTCATATTTGTAATAGCATTTTATAACCTAATTGCCCAGTGGTAGGGAAATGGTTAAGTATTTTATGATATATGAGTTAAGTGAGATATTGGAATAGCCATTAAAATGATCAATGTGAGAATAAGTACATGGAAAATTAAAATAAGTGGGAAGAAGTAGAATAAAAAAATTGCTAAATGAATCATTATGTGAAAATAATGACAAATGAAGTGGTTTTAAATACAGTTAGATATGCTTAGATGAAGGGATTAAAGGCAAATTTTTGTGAAGTCAATTATGCACTAAATACCAAATTATAGCTTTCCCCACTACTTAGTTATAAATAAGTAAGCTTATCCTAGCCGGAGTAACAAAATCCAAGATGCATGGGTTGTTCATCCATCCTGCAATAGAAATGGCCCATATCCTCTGAACATCATAAAGGGACAGGACTTTTTGTCTTCATATTTAACTATTTTAGAAAGAACAGCAATAATTGGATCTCTCCCATAATAAATTTACTCTATAGTCATACTGTGAAATGACTTCTAGGGATACTACCAAGAGTCTTTCAAAGATCGGCATCCTCGGGTAGCCATTTAGCCAGATTGATAATAGATCTTTCATTTATTTTGCTAACTCTTGTGGAGACATTTGACTGATTTAAAAATCTCCTTATTACTGCATAACTACATGATGGAAATTTGTGTGGGAATCCCTGTGTGGCATATATGTATACACACACACACACACACACGATGGAAACTATTGTGAACTATGTATGTGTTCTGAAAGTCAGAAGCCTCTTGCTCCTATACAAGAGAAAATAGAAAGACTTACTGTCATTGTAGTGTGGGAGTTAAGTACTTAAGTCTTAGAGGCAGACAGGTCTAAGTTTTAAATCCTACTCCCATACTTACTAGTTGAGTGATATTATAGAAGTTTCATAATTGCTTCTCTTTTCACATCTGAACAGTGAGAATGAAGTAGTACTTATTTCAAAGGTTGGGTTGTTGTAGGAATGAATGAAATGAGATAATGTATGCAAATGTAGCACAGTGTCCTGCAAATAGAAAGCATTCAAACTAAAAAACTTAGAAAAGATTGAGATTGGCTCTCTAACTTTATAACTGGCTAGCTGTATAAACCTGAACAATTCACCTAATCTCCTTCAGGCTCAGTTTTCTCATCTGTAAAACAGTGATGTCTTCCCTACAGGATTATGTAATATTAAATAAGCATGTGCACACTGTGGTCGCCTATAAAGGAGTAAAGACTTGCCTTTACCGTTCTCCCAGTATCACCACCACAAAAGAAATGCTTTAGTTCAAGTGTAGATAGGCTTGTCACTATTGAAAAGTATTTGATTCTACTTAGGATTTATTTCTAAGTGTAGTTTTTATTTTATTTTCAGCCCTTGCCTGATGATGGTGATAATATTATTTTCTCTGTGTGTTTAGGGCAATTTATCAAACTTCAAGAGTATTCAATTCCATACTTATTTAGGAACATATAATGGGCATAACCAAGTTCATTTATATATAAAATAATATTAAAGGAAAGGCTAATGTTTCTCAATATCCCAAACCTATTTGCTTTTATTTTCATTTTAATAGAAGCAAATTTAAAGCTAAGCTATTATATGGAAATGGTTGTTGAGGAGAGTATGCTGATATGTCTTTCTACAATCACATACCCACTTCTTATAGCTAGCAGTTCATATACAAAGGTCTCATTGTTAGGCAGTTCCAAGACCAAAAACATATTATCAGGTAAACATTTTAAAGAAACATAACATTTCTCTATATAAATTTCAATCTAGAAATATTTCTAACTTTTTTAGACTCTATTAATGCTATTCTTTTAAAATATGACACAAATATCAAATTTTAAAAGTATTCTCTATGTAAAGCTTGAATTTCTCAATGATCTTGATCATGATTGATCTTTTTCTCAAGTGGATGTTTGAGAATAAGCCACTTCCCTAGTTTGCATAAAGCTCATTAGTTTAGGGTTTGTTTTCTGTCAATAGATCATTCTGCAACTATTGTTACCATCGAGGATGAAGATGAGAATAAATTTGTGAGCAGACTGATGAGGGAAAATAATAATATTACCATGAGAGTTTGGCTCGGATTATCTCAACATTCTACTGGTAAGTGACATATTTGTGTGGACAGTGTGCAAAGAGAGTTCCAACCTGTCCTAAATGCCAAGTCAGCCTTGCTAAAGAATGTTAAGTGGTAGTTAATTCAAATGCTTCTTATTGATGAATAAGCTAGGTCTGCTGGCTGCTTTGGAGACTTATAAATTGCTAATGAATATGCAAGTGACTTATTAGTGATGATGGAACACACTAATGAAATAGGAAGCCAGGTTAAATCAACTAGGATGTTCTAGAGGCTTAAGATACTTGGGTCAACAGCATATTTTTTTCTCCTACAGCAATATTTGTGCCCCACCCCCATGACTTAGTTCCCATGTTCCACAAAGGACCCATGACTTAGTTCCCTTAGAGCTCTAGTGTCTATAAGTCATATTTTTGCAGCTTATAACTCTGTTATTCAGAAAGTTCTCTTTTTGTTGTTCTCTTCCTTCCTGAAATATTTTTACCATAGAGAATATTAATTCTTTAAAAAATTTTTAATGTTGGGGTGACTGGGTGGTTCAGTGAGTTAAGCCTCTGACTCTCGGTTTTGACTTAGGTCATGATCTCACAGTTTCTTGAGTTTGAGCCCCGCATCAGGCTCTGTGCTGACAGTGAGGAACCTGCTTAGTATTGTCTCTCTCCCTACCCTACCTACACTATCTCTGTAATTTTTTTTAAAGTCTATTTATTTATTGAGAGAGAGAGACAAAGAAACAGAGCACAAGTAGGGGAGGGCAGAGAGAGAAGGAGGCACAGAATCTGAAGCAGGCTCCAGACTTTGAGCTGTCAGCACAGAGCCTGACATGGGCTTGAACTCACTAACTAAAACTGTAAGATCATGACCCAAGCCAAAGTTGGATACTTAACCTATTGAGCCACCCAGGCACACCAAGGGAATAGTTAATTAATGGTAATTTTTTTTCAAACTAGCTTAGTAAAATTGCACAGAATTAAAAAGTATTTGTTGAAGAATTTCCCAAGGGATAATGGATTAATCCAAGCAATAATGGGCAAAAAAGATTTGATAAATTTGAAATTGATAAAGAATTAATTAAGAGTACAAATTCAGTAAAAGAATAGAAAGTGTGTTTCACTCATTTTATGCAAAATTGAATTCTAAATAATTGAAATACATGTGAATTCCAAAATATTAAGCACTTGTCAAAGTGAATGGATTCAAAATTGGTCATCTAAATGAGTTCTAAATTGTGTTTACACTATCACCACAAGATGACGCTACCTCAGCTGGAAAATAAAAATGGAGTCATGGTGGGGAGACCCTCCTGGACCCTCTAGACCCTTCCTCCCCCAGCACATCTTTTTTTTTTTAATGTCTTTATTTTATTTTGAGAGACAGAGACAGAGAGTGAGCAGGGGAGGGGCAGAGAGAGAGAGGGAGACACAGAATCTGAAGCAAGCTTCAGGCTCTGAGCTGTCAACACAGAGCCCAATACAGGGCTCGAACCCACAGACTGTGAGATCATGACCTGAGCCAAAGTTGGACACTTAACTGACTGAGTACATCTTTAATAAGAGTTTTTAGTAGGAGATAAGGATGTTGATGGAGACTCAAGTTTTTAGAAATCTATCCCTCCCACAATGAATATGCAGACATTCTACTTTTTAATCAAAATACCACATTTTATATCAGTGCTGTCTAATAGAACTTTCTGCGAAGATGGAAATGTTCTATATCTGTGCTGTGTAACAGAGTAGTCACTAGCCACATACGGCTATTGAGCACTTGAAATGTGACAAGTGCAACTGAAAGACTGATTTTTAAATTTTTTTTCACTTTTAATATGTTTCATTTTCAACAGTGGCATAGCATAGTGCTAAGTAAATGAGTTGTATGAGCCACGTGCCTTTCTACCTTAGAAATTTAGAGATAATAAACTTAATTTCTTTCTTTAGGGCAGTCTTGGAATTGGTTGGATGGATCAAAAGTGACATTTGTCAAATGGGCAAATAAAACTAAGAGTGGTGGTGGCAAATGTAGCATTTTGTTAGCTTCAAATGAAACTTGGATAAAAGTTGAATGTTCACATGGCTATGGAAGAGTTGTCTGCAGAGCTCCTCTGGGTAAGTATGAAACCTATCCTTAAGAACTATTTTTGCAGAACAGGTCGGGAAATAAATGTGCAACTCAATTATGCACAATGGTTTGTACTTAGTCCTGAAGTCCTTATTTAGCCCTTAAAGGATATCCAAGAAACTTGATTAAGCTACACAGATTCTTTCCCTCAGAAAAATAGATTGCAAGAGATAGTAACTGCCAACATGTCTAAGACTCCTAGGTGAAAGCACGAACATATTAAACTTTGTGCTATTCTTTTCTAAGAAAAATAGAAGCTGCCAGAATATTAGGGAGCTCATTTCTTTGAATATGTTCTTAAGATACATTTGATTCTGTCAGCCAAATATGTAAAAGCCCAAAGGTCTAATTCTAGAGTTAGTTTGCTTCCTTTCTCCTCATTCCCATAAAACTCATGATTAACTCAATAACAGTGCAAAACTGGATTTAATTACGTAAAATTTATTGGAAAGAACATCAGTAGGAAGTCACAATTTAAACTTAGGTTTCATCCTGAATTGATGCATAAAATAACCATAAAAATCTTATCTTAATTTCATTTCTAGAGAAAGATCTCTAAGTTTTTCAGAGCAACATTTTTGAAGATTTAGCATAAAAACATCCTTTTAGTGGATAAATATTAAAGATAAATCCCCAATACTAAGTGACTGGTATCTATATAGTCGTGCATTGATTCAGCACATATTTGGAGTATCTACTGTATGTCATGCCCTGTTTTCTATGCTGGGTAGGGGGATGACTACTTTAGGTTATCAGGGAAGATATCTAAGAGTAGGAGACACTGAAGTTGAGATTTGAAAGGCCAGCCAAACAAAGATCAGGGGAAAAAGCTTCAAACAGAACAAGCTTGATGAGTGCTCAAGGAAGAGCTGAAAGGTAGGCAGGTACCAGATACCCAGGACTCGGGAAGCCAGGCTCAAGAGTTCAGATTCTGAGCTAAGTAAAATGGAAAACAACTGGAAGATTATGGCTGGGCGGGGGAAGGGAGGGGTGAGGAGCAGGGTTAGGGTGGTATAAGCCAACAGTTCTGTTTTGGCTTTTTGAACTGTCCATATGGAGATAGATATTCATATGGAATGTCTAGTATGCAATCGGACATATGAAAAAGAAGGGAGGTCAGCTGAGAGGTGGTGTTTAAAGCAAGGGGACAGAATGAGTCCATCTGGGCAGCATGTAGAGAGGGTACCCGGGAGAGCGTTTGAAATTGAATAGCTAGTGGCTAAATGAAGTCATCCTAAAGCTGTAAATTGGCTTTAAAGCAAATAACACTTTATTTGGCACTGGGTAAGTCAAACACAAAAATTTACAACTTACAGCAATTTGCTATCAAAGTAAGGTAGTATACTGGGAGTAATGTTCTCAGAAAGGGTGATGAGAAGGGAAAGAGAGTAATGATGATGCTCTGAGTTCTTTAGAAGAAAATTGCTAAAACAATGAATAGGATTTGAATGAAAAGGAAAACAGTTAAATCTGTAAAGAAAATACTTGAGTGTTTGATGCGGACTTTGAATTCTGTGTTAATGCTATGAAAAAATCAGGACTTATTGTGTCTAATTCATACAGAGTTTACAATGTGACATGCAGCCTTATGTATTAGATCAATAATGATTGTTTTTGTATTCTCTCCTCCAATGTCAAACCTTTCCCTATTCTAGGCTCTGATTACAGAGGAATAACTATCACATTTGCTGTGTTAAGTGTCCTAGCTCTCATCAGTGCGCTGATTTGGTTCCTCTTCCAAAGGAACCATTTGCACTGGGCAGGCTTCTCTTCAGTCCGATACGAACAAGGAATGAATGAAGATGAGATTATGCTTCCCACTTTCCATGACTAAATTCTTCTAAAAGTTTGTTAATTTGCACTAATGTGTTAGGGAAAAATGAGCCTTTTCAGATTTTCCCAGTGTCAGTATTTACTCTGTTCTAAAGTAGAAGTCATTAGGGGCGCCTGGATGGTTCAGTTGGTTGAGCATCCGACTTTGGCTCAGGTCATGATCTCACGGTTTGTGGGTTTGAGCCCCGCGTTGGGCTCTGTGCTGACAGCTAGCTCAGAGCCTGGAGCCTGTCTTCGGATTCTGTGTCCCCCTCTCTCTCTCTGACCCTCTCATGCTCATGCTTTCTCTCTCTCAAAAATAAATAAAACATTAAAAATATTTTAAAAAAGCAGAAGTAATTAGTACTTTTTCAGTTGTTTAATTGCAATGCTAGTATCTACAATGAATTATCCACAAGATGCTATGTTTAAAACTTTACTTAATAGAATGGAGAAGAACCAAAGCTGGGACTAAAGTCCAAGTTATTTGTAGGGTAATAAATTTGATGTGCATTTTCTCTGTACTACTGTAGTTAGTAACTAGGATATGTATATTTTAATGGCATTTTAACTTAAAATTGGCATGTTACCAAGTCACAAGTCTGCCTTTTAGCTTTTAAGAATATCTAGCCTGGGGTGCCTGGCTGGCTCAGTCAGTAGAGCATGCAACTCCTGATCTTTGAGTTGTGAGTTCAAGCCCCACATTGGATATGGAGTCTACTTAAAAAAAAAAACAAAAAAACCCCAAAAGTTTAGCCTAGTGCAAAATTTGTACATCAAGGTAAAAACATAATGTAAATAATATCAACATTGTTTTAAAATAGTCATTTGTAGCATTTAGGAGAAATTATTAATGAGATGTGCTAATTTTTTTATACAGTAAAATAATGCTCTTGGCAAGATGCTTCTCATACTATTCCAAACATATTTCATACTAAAATTGGTTAAATGCAAATATTTTGTTTTGCCATAGTTATTCATAAAATGCTGGTTTTTAAAGAAGATTTAGGGGGCGTCTGGGTGGCTTAGTCGGTTAAGTGTCCGGCTTTTGCTTAGGTCATGATCTCCCGGTTCGTGGGTGCGAGCCCCGCATCGGGCTCTGTGCTGACTGCCAGCTCAGAGCCTGGAGCCTGTTTCAGTCTGTGACTCCCTCTCTCTTTGAAGCTCCCCTGCTCACGCTGTCTCTCTCTCTCTCTCTCTCCTAGAAATAAATAAAAATTAAAAAAAAAATAAAGAAGATTTAGTACTTAACATGTTTCTAAAGTATATGGGAACATTGTTTTTAGATTGATTTAGGCATACTGTAGCAGTGTGGTTTTGTCTTTTCTTATATAAAACATTTAACTCCTTCTTTTTTTTCTTAGTTTATTGTCGAATTGATTTCCATATAACACCCAGAGCTTATCCCAACAAGTGCCTTCCTCCATGCCCTTCACCCCCCTTCTCCTCCCCTCCACCCCCATCAGCCCTCAGTTTGTTCTCGATATTCAAGAGTCTCATGGTTTGCCTCCTTCCCTCTCTCCAACCATTTTTCCCCTTCTTGTCCTCCATGGTCCTCCTTAACTCCTTACTTGTTAAAGGGAATCAGCTAAGGATACAAGTTCTTGAAAATTTTGCAATTTTTATGCTTTACATGACATGTCAAATTTTTACTAAGAAGTTAGTGTTACTTTGATGCCTTTCTCTGTGAGCTAAAAAGAAAAGAGGTCTATGTATACAAGAAATTGTGTATCTTGCATTTGTAAAACTAAAGATTTTATAATGAAACTCTAAACTTTGTGATTACTACTAACATATTTTAAATGATGAATAATTAAGGAAACACTGTTCTGTGGTTATCACTTTAAATTTACCACCTAGAATATATTTTTAATAGTAGTTTTCACTGAACATGGTATTCACCATTTTTTATTCAGTGTTTATATTTATACTTTAGAATGCTTTTGTATAATACCCGTAGATTTATTTTAAAATTTAGAGTGTTTATATTATGATAAACTTATAAATACTTTTCAAAGACAGTGTTAGTATGGTACAGTTGTCCTGAAATATCTTTTCCTGAATTTGTTAGACTAGGTCCTCTTGCCCTGTCATCTGTACAATTTTAGTTGTTAAAGACTTTCTTCAAAGAACTAAACCAACTTGATGTGAAAATACAGCTATATATAGTAGTGATGCTGCAATAAAGTTGTTTCATTTTTTTGATAAAAGTGTTGTTGATCCTTGTTGAAAAAATGTATCTCAAAAAAATACCTCTAGATTGGACTTTATTATGTTAGGCATATAGTATAGGAAAAAGTAAAGTGTGCAGCTGTTGTAATGTGAGGTATCCTTAAAATTTTGTGTACATTTTTAAAAGAATAAACATCATCCTATATCTCTGAATGTTTGATTTGAGTCTCTTTTTCAGATGCCATTGACTCAGCAGTTCTTAGCAAGTCTTTTAACTATTGGATCAGCAGAAATTCCATCTATGATTCACACTTACTTCTCATTCTTAGTGCTTCCTCAGAAGAGTCTCTCCTACCTCCTAGCCCAAGGCATTCATCAGCCACTTCTAAGTCAATAGGTCACATATCTAGTTCCAGGCTTATATTTCTAACTCCCACTGGACAATCTACATGAAAGTCCTTCTCAGCATGACCAGAACTGCCCATATTGTGTTCACTTTCCCATCTGACCTGTTGCAAATGGATTAGAAGAAATGAAGACAGCCTTTTCCAGTCTTCCCTAGCTAATCCAACCCTCACATGTAATCTGACAAAATCAAGCTCTCAAATCCTGGTACCTGAAAAAGCAAGTAAATACATTTAATGATCAGGTACAAGAGACAAATGTGGAAGTGATACCATTCATCACCCTATTTTTCCTCCTTTTTCTCACACACAGCATCTTCCCTTCCCTGATCCTTGGGCAAGATGTTGCCATTATCTGGCAGCTCTCTTCTGCAAATGACTGCCATAATGTTGGTAAACCCAAATCCTCAATCCACTGCTAAATTTATGCTAGGGAAAGAGATTCAGATTCGTTTATCTTAGGTTCATTTAATCCTACAGCCCTCTTGGGGAAATGAAGACTTAATTGTTATTACCTTAATAATTTTATCTTGTTTTTTTTTTAATATTTTTTATTTATTTCTAGGAGAGAGAGAGAGACAGCGTGAGCAGGGGAGTGTCAGAGAGAGAGGGAGTCACAGACTGAAACATGCTCCAGGCTCTGAGCTGGCAGTCAGCACAGAGCCCGATGCGGGGCTCGAACCTACGAACCGCGGGATCATGACCTAAGCGAAAGTCGGACACTTAACCGACTAAGCCACCCAGGCGCCCCAATTTTATCTTGTTTAAGAAGACAAATTTTAGCTAGATTTGTCTAGATCTTTGACAAAGACTTATTTTTACTAGACCTCATCATCTATACAAAGTTACCTGTACCCTGCATATTCTAAATTAAAACTTTCTTACGATTATCTACATTTCAACAGATTTAGTATATGTATATTTCTCTTTTTTCTGAGCTAAATTAATCAGAAGCAGAATTTTAGAAACTTTTTTCCCCACTTCCCCTAATCAGTTTTCTTACATTCCCCTTCAATCAATATGAAAAACTCCTTTTCTCCCAAGCTAGAAATTCAGAATTCATCCTCAGATCCTCTCTTTCTCATCTCCCTAATCCAACAATTCTGTCAGATTTATCTCAGGCTTCTCATAGAGTGGCTATCTCCATTATCAGCTCTCTTAATTCCGGCCTTTATCATTTTATTTTTCTTCCTGGATTGTTTGCACCAGCCTCTTCACTCATGTTCTTCATCAGCCTTTTCTCTTCATCCCATGTCCCTACTCCTGAGCCTACAGGAGCTGAAATACAAAGAAGGACTCACTCTGTGTTTGGTCTAAAGTTATCTAGGCCTTCTACCTATCTTAGGCCAAAAGAGATCTCAGCAATGCTCAGGCCAGAGACCTTTCCCAGGAACCTTATGTGGTTCATAAGGAACCACATTCAGTCCCAGGAAGCCCTAGGTTTTAAGTTCCCTGGCCAAATACCTTTTAATGCATTGTAACATCAAGTCAATCCAAATTCAGTTCCTCTTTCTATGGGCTTAGACCTGCCCTTCTCCTCCATCTTCCCCAAAATCTTCTGCCATGACTCCATCTCTCTTCCAATTGCTATGTAACAGAGAAACAAAGTCGGATAAAACTGGACTCCAGAAATTAGGAAAACACTGGTGATCTAAGCCAGTAGAAATGTAGCAGAGTGGAGCCAGAATCTAGAGTGAGCTGCAAACTGAAAAGGAAATGAGGAAATGGAGAATGTGAGGTTTTAAAAAGTATGGTTGAAAAGAAAAAGAAAGGAAGAAGGAGGGTTGAAGAAGATTTTTTTTTTCCAAAGAAGAAAGGAAAGAGGTTCACAGGTTAGAACCTGAGAGGAACAAAACAAATCAGAAGATCTAAAAAGAGTGGCCAGAGAGAAATTAATGATGCAGGGAAGAGAGATAGAGTCATGGCAGAAGATCTTGGGGGAGATGGAGGAGAAGGGCAGCTCTAAATCCATAGAAAGAGGAACCGAGTTTGGATGGAATGGGGAACACTGCCTTCCTCTTTGAGGCCACACAATGAAGACCTGCATGGAAGAGAAAGGGAGAGCATGAAGTATTTGAAAATTTTTGTCTATACCTGATGGCCTCCCTTTCTCTATCGAGTAGAAGGCAAGATCTTCTACTAAGAAACATGAGTAGCAAATTGGGTCTCAGTTTGAATAATGTAATAAAAAATTTTGCAATACCTGATTAGAGGAATGGGGAAGGACAATGACCAAGATAAATAAAAGGATCATAGAAAATGCATACAGGACCCAGATAAAATTAAGCCATGTATTTGTACTGAACTGATAACCAACAGTAAAATTGATTAGTTTCATCTACCTGTCCTCAGTTACCTCAGTGAAGTTGAGGAACAGGAGCCTGTGAAGAAGAAAGAATAGGACCCATCCTCAAAAAATGAAAAATAGAATTACCAGGGACACCTGGCTAGCTCAGTCAGTAGAGCATGAGACTCTCAATCTTGTGGCCATGAGTTCAAGCCCCACATTTGGTGTACAGCTTACTTAAAAAGAAGAAGAAGAAGAGGAAGAAGAAGGAGAAGGAGAAGGAGAAGGAGAAAGAGAAGGAGAAGAAGAGGAAGAGGAAGAAGTGGAAGAAGAGGAAGAAGAAGAAGAAGAAGAAGAAGAAGAAGAAGAAGAAGAAGAAGAAGAAGAAGAAGAGAAGAAGGAGGAGGAGGAGTAAGAAGAAAAAGAAAAAAATATATGTAATTGTCATATGATCCAGCAATCCCACTTCTGGGTGTATATTTAAAGGAAACGAGAACAAGATCTTGAAGAGATATCTGCACCTGTATCACACATACACACAGTGGAATATTATTTAACTATGAGAAAGAAGAAACGGCCATTTGTGACAACATGGATAAAACTTGTGGACATTATGCTGAGTGAAATAAGTCAGCATCACAAGCCAAAAAAATTATTTTTTAAGAAAAATTTACAAATATAGAATCATTATGTTGTACACCTGATATTAATATAATGTTATATGTCAATTTATATCTCAATACAAAAAAAAAGTAAGACAGAGAAAGACAAATGCTGTAATGTGTCACTTATACATGAAATAAAAAATAACCGAACTCATAGAAACGGAGTAGAATTGTGGTTACCAGGGGCTTGAGGGTGGGAGAAATGGGGAGATGATGGACCAAGAGTAAAAACTTCCAGTTATAAGATGAGGAAGTTCAGAAGATCTAACGTAGAGCATAGTGATTATAGCTAATAATACTATATTATAAAATATTTTAAGGTTATTCATGTCTTTTAATGATTTGATAGTTCATTTCTTTTTAGTGCTGAGTAATATTCCAGTGTGCAAATGGATCACAGTTTGTTTGTTCATCACCTACTGGAAGACATCTTGGTTGCTTTCAGGTTTTGGCAATTGTGAATAAAGCTGCTATAAACTTATGAAAGCAACTTTTTGTGTGTTTGCAAGTTTTTAACTTTTTCAGGTAGGTACCAAGAAGCACAATTGTTGCACTGTATATTAGGGATGGATACATTTAGTCTTGTTAAGAAGCTGCCAAACTGGGGCACCTGGGTGGCTCAGTTGGTTAAGTGTCCTGCTTTGGCTCAGGTCATGATCTCACACTTTGTGGGCTCTGTGTTGGGCTCTGTGCTGACAGCTAGCTCAGAGGCCGGAGTTTGTCTTTGTATTCTGTCTCTCCCTCTCTCTGACCTTCCCCTGCTCACACTGTCTCTATCTCTCTCTCTCAAAAATAAATAAAGCATTTAAAGAAAATTAAAAAAAAAGAAGAAGCTGCCAAATTGTCTTCAGGAGGAGTTGTACCATTTTGTATTTCCACCAGCAATGAACGAGAGAGTTCCTTTTGCTCCTCATCTTCTTCAACAGTTGGTGTCAGTGTTTCGATTTTAGCCGTTCTAATAGGTGTATAGTGGTATCTCATTTTTGTTTTAATTTGAAATTCTTTAGTGATACCTGATGTCAAGCGCTTTCATATGCTTTTTACCATCTGTATATCGTCTTTGGTGACGAGTCTATTCAGATCCTTGGTACATTTTTAAATAGAGTTGTTTGTGTTTTGACTGTTGAATTTACACTTGATTTTAAAGCAGTGTTTTGCTGAAGACCTGAGGCTATGTCTGGATTTAAACAGGCTGTATTACTTGGCCCTTGTTTGTGCATTGTGTTATCTGGTTCTAGATGTTGTCACCAATTTATAGTTGCCTAGTTCATACTTACGGCAAGCATAGTTATTTTTTTTTTCCTTTTAAACAACAGAAATTTATTGTTTCACAGTTCTTGAGGTGGAAGTTTGAGATCAAGGTATGGGCAGAGTTGGTTCCTTTCAAGGGCTGTACAAATATAATTTAAAGACCTCAATCCCTGAAGTTGATAACAGATGAAAGTTGTCTGAGGGACACAGTCCACTGGGAGGAGCCTTTGAAAAAGTTTCTGACCACTAGATCCAAAGGAGGAATCTGGCAGACACTTTAACCAAGTGAGCAAAATTAGCATCACCAGTGATGAGACTTACTAACATGGTGTCTCTCCTGGGAGGGAAACCTCATTTCTGTGGTACTCTCGCCAAAGAAACAAAAACATAACCTGAATCCTGTTCTTTCAATTTCCTTCAAGAGGAAACATGAGACACACCAAAACCGAAGAACATTCTACAAAATGGTTGGCCATCTTCAAATGAGACCAGGAAAAGACAAACAATGACAACTGTCCCACATTAAACGAGACTAAGGAGAGAAGACATCTCAATGCAACTTATGCTGGACTGGATTTTAGAACAAAAAAAGACACACAGGACAGGAAAAGACCATTAGAGGGACAATGGACGAAATGTGATAAAAAGTTGAAGATTGGTTAATAGTAGTATACCAGTTTTAATTTCCTGGCTTTGACCATTTTACTGGAGTTATTATACACAGTGTTGACATTTAGAAAAGCTGGCTGAAGGGTTACGGAAATTCTTCGGACTCTTCTTGCAACATCTTTGAGAGTCGGAAATGATTCCAGTTCAAAGGACAAGTTTCAAATACGATAGAGACTTCGCAGGGGCGGCGCGCGGGCGGGCTCTCGCGGCCGGGTCAGTCCCCGGCGGGGCCCTCCCGCCCCCTCGGCCTTTCTCCCCCGCCCCCTGCGGCCGGCCGCGTGGGCGGGAGCCGCAGCGCCCGGTACTTCCGAGGAGCGCAGCTGGGCGCTCGCGCCGCCGTCATGCCGCGGGCCGCGCTGCCCGCTCTCCTGCTGCCGCTGCTGGGCCTCGCCGCCGCCGCCGTCGCGGGTGAGCTGCCCCTCGCGCGCCCCCCTCCCTCCCTGCAGCTCGACCCCGAGCGGTGGCCCTCGCCCCCTGCCCGGCGCTGAAGCTCCAGCCGCTGGCCGCCCGAGGGTGGCCCGGAGGCGCGGCCTCCCGACAGGGCGTCTCGCCCTCCCCTGCGCGCCCACCCCGTGCGACACCCCGCTCCCCCGCACGTCGGTTGCCCCGGGGCGCTGCGTCCGGTCGCCTCCTGGCCCCCGCCTGGCACCCCTTGGCGCAGCGGGTTACGAGCGTGAGCCCTTCGACGACCCGAACGTGCCCTCTCTCGCCCACCGTGCGCACAGCCTCGACGCAGACCCCCTTCGCGGGGAGGGGTCCCCAAATGGGGATGCTGTCTGAGGGCAGAGCAGGGGGACTTAGAGCCGCACGCCAGGGGAGCTTGAGGGCCATTTGGAGCCGAAAGGAGGGGCGGGGAAGTCAGCTGCGGAGATTTCCCCTCCGCGCCGCGCGGACGAGGGTGGGGGCGCGAGGAAGCGGGCTCTGCCGTGCTCGCCGCCTGGTTTGTCCGGCCGCTTGGTGGTCACGTTGTTGAAACAAGGGAAACCGTTCAGCCCGCTCACCCCTGGATCGCGGTGGGACGGGAGCCAGCGACGCTTGGATTGATTTTAAAAAGTCGTGAAGTCTGGCCTGCTGTTGTGCAAGCGTCCTCTGGAAAATCGCACAGGATTAGTCAGTGGCAAAATGACGCCTGAGGAAAATAGATCATTCCGTTGAATGTGTGCGGTATTTTTGTTTGTTTTTAACAAGTTTTTGGTACAAGCATGTAAAAAATCTTGAATGGGGGGGAAAAGACTTCCATCCAGAAACACTATTGATTAAATAGTTCCAGGAATTAAAGACCAAAATAAACAAGAACCAAGGGAATACTTGCGTAGGTTTGAATAACATGTTTATGCAAGTGGGGTTTTTTTTTTGTTGTTTGTTTTTTTCTTTGGTTTTCGTTTTTTGTTTTTTTCCTCCTCTTAATTTCGCTGCCATTTTATAAGTTTCTGCTGGAAGTCTGCTGACAGGCAGGAATGTTTAAACGGACCTCAGTGTTCGAGGCAGCAGTAGGGTAAGCAACTCAGAACTCGCAGACTCAAGGCTCCTTTCCTGAAAGCTCTCGTGGATCAGCATTTAGGACTAGTTATGCCATCCGCTGCCTATGGAGGGGCAGAAACAAGCTGTGCCGATTTTCATTCTTCACACTGAGCCCGTTTTTGTCGAAGACAAGGCTGGACTGTTTTGAGACCCCTCACCCCACACACCCTCATTATGTTTGCCAGTAACATCTAAACGCCTCTGTAACCCACCCTCCGGCAGCCATGCCTTCATACTTAAGGTTAGTCAAAATATACTTTTCCCGTACGATTTAAAAAAAAATCTATTTCTAGATATTGATGTCTGTCTTTTCAGAGAAGTTGTTTTTGATCTGTAATAGAGGAGAAGCTATCTTTGGAAAACTGTTCGTTTTTCCAAGTCCGGTACTGTTAAGGAGGCTTTTCAAAAGCTTGAGAAGTGCATGTCGTATAAATTAATACCAGTGATTAACCAGCTTCTATCAGTCAGGTGGCTTTAAGGATTAATTTAGAAAGAGCATTAAGGTTTGGAGTTAGGTACAGACTGTATGGCCTTCATCAAGTTACCCAACTCATTGCACTCGGAGGTAATACCCAGGCCCATCACAGGCATTAAGTGAGAAGTCTATGGCTGGTACCTATTGCAGGAATGGCAAATCTTGATTTCCTTCCTTTTGTTCTCCTCATACAAAAGGAAGGGTGATTATTGCAAGTAGAAAACATCATGAGTGCCACGTTATGTGGGTTTGGATATTTGTGGTTACTGAGTCCATTCACATACATGTTGGTGATAAGGGCTGGAAAAAAACCGTGTTTTTCATCAGAATACTTCACAATATTCTATCCAGACACCATCAGGAAATTATATTAGAACTAAGTCAAGAAAGAGCTTTTCAACGTTATCACAGAAGTAGCCGAATGGCAAGGTCTTCACGAAAAGCACCTTTGGAATTGCATAAAGTATAAATTTAATGTTGAAATGGAAATCATTGTTCTTGTTCTCTGTTATTTTGTAGTTTATTAGTATAAGTAATCTTATGCTCTTAGTTACTATCTTGAAAATCAAAATGAATAAAACGTTATGTAAATTTCTGAGTAAGATCCCATGGCATCCCTTTTAAAAAGTTCTTTTGTAATGGTGCTTTTTGCACACAGTAGGTGATCAGCATATGTTTATTGGGTCAGTGGTTTCCTATGGGGAACTATGGGATAAGTGAATAAGCATACTCAGAGTAAGTCCTCTTCTGTGGCCATCATGTGTATCAGAATCTACGTTACCTAATTGTGAATCGCCATAGCTTACAAGCTCTGGATGAGGTGCCCCTGCCTTCCTTCTTGAAGTTACCTCTTACCATTCTTGCCTTTCACTCTGTTTATCCACACTGAGCCCCTGGGGACTCAGCCACCTGCTGGCTCTTCTGCCAGACTGCCCTTCCCTTCCCCTCTCATTGGCAGGGCTGCCCCCGCCCACAATATTCAAATCTCTGTTCATATGTCACCTCCTCCGGCCTTCGCTGAACACCCCACATTCTCAATATCACAACCCTATATTTTATCTTCTTTCAAAGCACTTAATTCTGTCTGAATGCATCTTGTTTACTCATCATCTTCTTGCTTGCAGGAACTTTACAGTCTTGTGAATTTTTGTTTTGTTTTGAGTTGTGCCTGTGCACTTTTGTCTAATTTATAATAAAAGAACAAACAGTTTTAAATGAATGATTTTTAAAAAGAAAGGATGATAGTGGGATTTTTAAATTACTTCACGTGTGTCATGAACTGATCTCATAATTTAATTTAAAGCATGAAATCATCTCAATCTATTGCTGTGACTTTTTCTAATCCTTGTAGATGGCACAGTGATGTTTCAAAGGAAATTATCTCATATATTTTTGTAAATTTTGAAACATTAATAAATGTTTCTTCTAGTGAAAAAGTGAAATTAAAGTTAGGTATTATTATCGTTGCGAAGCATTTAAAAATGTGCTTATGTGTTGAAAATTAGTTTTGCAACAGGGTCATTGTCCACATTTTTTTTTTTTTTTTTTTTTTTTTTTTGAGAGAGAGTGCAAGAGGGGGAGGAGCAGGAAGAGAGGGACTGAGGATCTGAAGTGGGCTCTCTGCTGACAGCAGTGAGCCCAGGCTGGGGCTTGAGCTCATAACCTGTGAAATCATGACCTGAGCCGAAGTCTGATGTTCAACCGACCGAGCCACCCAAGTGCCCCTGTCTACAGTTTTTTATGATACGTATCAAGTATTTTATTTCTTTTGTGGGTTATTTTAGATTTTGCGGGCAAACATTGAAACTGAATCTATAAGAAAATGGACCAGTGATGCCCAGAGAAAGGTGCAGAGTAACACCAGCACCCCCATTCTATAAATAAATCTCATGACAGCCCTTCTGTGACGAGACTGGGGGTGGAAGTTGGAGGTGGACTCCTGGAAGCTGGGCTGAGAATGGTGATATGGAGGGGGAGTCAGAGTGGCTCAAGTTCTTGTGATTCAGGGAGATCTTGTAGCCCAGAGTACAGCCGTAGGGCCTCTGGGTTAGTCAGGGACTTGGAACCCCACTCCTGCCTTCATACATAAGAAACATAGTAAACAGCTCGTCTGCTTTTTCTGCCTCTGCCACAGTTGCTCTTGTGGAAGTGAGTGCGACTCATATCATAATGGAGAGGGGCAAAGTTCTTATTGACCAGGGGAAGAAGTGCAGTCCTTGCCTTCACTTGTTAACATTCATAACAAGCATTTCCCAAGGATCACTTCCTCTTATGCTGTGCCTGGTTGCTTAAGAAGAGAAATTATAAGGGAACAGAGAGTTCTACTAGAACTCACTGGTAATGCCAAACATGCCTGTGGATGTGCCATTTTATTGTCTTAGCACATGGTCATTTTGGGCAGAGGATCTATGTAGAAACTTTTGGAATCCTAAGTACAAGCTGCTAATGTTTTCATCAGGCTCCTAAATTTCTGTATATATTGAGTCAATAGAATTATAAAGTTATAAAATCCATAAAGAGTCATTTACACACACTATTAATAACAACCTACCTTTCAGGACTGCTGTGAAGAAGTAAGAGTAACAGAAAAGCACTTTGCAGAGATCATTGTGGGCAGGCTTTGTGTGTGCGTTGGGAGGGGGGTTTAAAATATATTTTTATAGAAAATCTTACAGCATCTGTAATTGAGAACTTATGGCAGTATTTTGGGGAAGTAGGGGTTTAATGATAACAGGGTTATTGCAAAGATAACAGCATGGAAGAAGGCTTAGCTTAGCTTTCTGCTCATGAAGTGTGTGAACCTCAACAGCTTTCCTCATAAGAGGCATCCAGCCTCTGCTCGAACAGCTTTCTTCTCAAAGTAAAAACATAGCTCTTAAGTAGTGCTTAAAGCATGTTTCTGGGGCACAGACTGACCTGTAGCGTGAGAAGAAGGGCTCACTGCTGAATTAACTGGGGTTACTGCTAATGTTGAAATGAGCCCAAGGAGCAGGCAGTTGAAAATTTTGAGGAAGTGAACAGTTTTCTATTTTTCTGTCTAAGCTTTTTAAATTTTTTGTTTTACCATGAATTGCTTATGTAATTGTTCAACAGTGGTTTCTGAGGTGCTGCAGTTATCATTACATACTCATTCCCCTCTCAGGGGCCCATGTTTGCTGTTCCTTGTCTGACCAAGATTTACACATGGCTTTTTTTTCCTTCAGCGCATTCAGACTTTTCACGTGTCTTTATAATCAGATCTTTCTTAGACTCCTTTCTAAAATTGCAGCTCTAACCCCTAACCTACACTCAGGATCTTACTTCTCTGGTTTAACTTTGCTCCTCAATACTTATCACCATGTAGCCTCCAAGATGGTCCCAATGATTCTTTCCTCCTCGTATTCACAGTTTTGTGTAGCTCATCCCAGCACCGAAAAGGGCTGACCTATGTAATCAATAGGATGTTGCAGAAGTAAGAGTGTGACTCCCAAGGCTGAATTACAAAAGATATTGGACTTTTCCCTTGTTCTCATTTGAATCATTTGCTCAGAGAGAAACAATCTGCCATGTCATAAGGAGCCTCAAGCAACCCTGAGGCCTCTTCCCCACAGTGAGCATCAACCCACCATCCATATGAAGAGCTTTCTTGGAGGCTTGTCCTCCAGACCCAGTTCAGTTTTCAGATCGCTGCAGCCCTGGCCAATAGCTTGACTGCCATCTTTATGACAAACCTCAAGCCAGAATCACCCAGCTAAGTAGCTGCTTCCAAATTCCTGACCCAGAGAAACTGTGTGAATACTAAACGGGCTTTTTTTTTTTTTTTTTGGTCATTTAAAGCTACATTATAATTTGTTAGATAACAATAGATTGCTGATATGTCCTCTAAATACAAAATACCACCTAAAATAGCTTGCCTTTGTGTATCTTCCTCAACTACCAGGATGGAAGGATTTTTTTCCTTTTTGTTCATTATGAAATCCCTAGCACCCAGAACAACTTTCCCATACTGAGCCCCTGAGAATAAGTACTGTTACCATCCCCGTTTTACAAATAAGGAAACAAGGGCATGATAAGGTTAAGTAACATATCCAAGGTCATGCAGTCAGAGCCAGACTTCTCCACAGCATAATGAGCTTAATCAGAACCCTGCACTGGCCTACTTCCTTGCATGCTATCCTGTGTTATGTACAAGACACTATGATAGTTTTTATTGGGGTACAGTTAGATTTAAGAAATGATCTCTGTTGGGGCACCTGGGTGGTTCAGTCAATTAAGTGTCTGGCTTTGGCTCAGGTCGTGATCTCGAGGTTTGTGATTTTGAGCCCCATGTCGGGCTATGCACTTGGTGGTGTGGAGTCTGCTTGAAATTCTGTCTCTGTCCATCTCTCTCCCTGATCCTTCCCCACTTAAACTCTCTCTCCAAAGAAATAAACTTTGGGGAAAAAAATGGTCTCTGTTGTCATGCAGTTAATAGTCCAGTTGGGGAAACAGGGTAAATACCAGATAACTGTCATACAGAGCAGGATTTGATCAGTGCTCTATAAACAAGTGTCAGTCATCAAAGGGTAACAACCCCTTTTCCAAGAAGAATAGCTACATGTGGTTCTTATGCACAGGTCCCCATGTTTTGTGCTATCTTATCCTCACTCCCCTAACCACAACTAATCAAAATAGGGGTGATTACCTACATCAAAGGATGACTATTCTAGGCTCGGCAGCAGCTCAAGGGAGTTCCTGGTTTAAGAACCCTATGAGGCCTATTTGCTGAGATGGAATCTCATTTCTGAGATGGAAATCTCATTTCCATCTCTGAGATGGAATCAGATTTCTTATTATCCCTGTATCCTTATAATCTCTGTCATTTGGGATAACCTGAACGTCTTTAGTTCTTGTAACCAAAAAAGCCTCTCACACATAGTGTAGAGCAAAATCCTGTAGAAGTTCAGAGGAGTCAGAAACTACAGGAAGATGAAGGTTGGACACTTCACAGAGAATTCACACATGAAGTGCCTCCGAAATGAGAGTATACTTTAATCAGTAGATGATCTGGAGAGCAGAAAAGAAAGCATTTATAAAGCATAAGAACTACAAGTATACAAAGAATTTGTAAACTTATGTTATTGGCTGTTGGTTATATTTTTGTGTACTTAATAGGTTTGCTTTAATGCATATAAACAGTATTGCAAAAGTTATTTTTATATTCTTGAGTTATTTATTATCAGTAGAAAATACTGTGTGTAGCTTTGACTAGAAATAATATGACAGCATTTCTGAACCTGTGATCCAAGAATTTCCAGTGATATGTAAAGATGTTTGAGTGTCATCAAATATGGTAAGAGTCTGTTTCCATTTAAGTGTGTGTGTGTGTGTGTGTGTGTGTGTGTGTGTGTTTAATTCCATAAGGATATAGAAAAGGCAGCAAAAGGAATCAGAAGAAAGTAGGAGAAAGGGGAAGAAAAGGAAAAAGAAAATAAAAATTTGCATTTGATAGTATCTACCCTTGTGACTTTCTATTTGAGTTTCATTCTGGGGAGAAATGACTGTTTTGTGTCTCATGTCTTAATACATAAAATGTTATCTGGCTACTGCCTACTTCACTAATTCAACAAATATTTGACTCCTTACTGGGTGCTTGTCATTGTGCTTTTTATGGTATTCCCTTTATCTTGGAATTTCTTTTTCTTTTTGTAGATGGCAAACTCCTTTATCCTGTGAGTTGTAGCTCAAGTTCTTTCCTTCTTTTTGAAATGTCAATACCCAAGCTTCCCTCTAGAGTCCTTTCTAAAGGAGAATAACATCATTGAGAGCCTCTGTATTTTTCCTACACAGTGTCTGGTAATTGATTAAAAACAGAACAAACAAACAACAACAACAAACACCCAGCCACGTGCCAAGGAATAAGCAACAGGCCAGAGGGGAAAAGAAACAAAAATAGACCAAGAGGCAACCCAGAAATTAGAGTTATCAGAAATGGACTTTAAAATAACTGTAATGAGTTTAAGAATATAGATAATAAAATTGAGAATTTCAACAGAAACCCAGAATCTATAAAAGTATAAGCAAATTAGAATTCCATGACTGAAGAAGCATTGACATTATGAACTCAACTGATGAGTATAACAGTAGATTTGTTAAAACCTAAGGAGTAAATTAGTACACAAGAAGGAACAAGATTATAGTATGGAGAGCCAAAAGTATTAAAAATATAGAAAAGAACAAAGAGAACATATGGGACATGGTGAAAAGTCTAATTTAAACATAATTTGAGTCCCAGAAAGGGAAAAAATGGAATACAAAAATTATCTGAAGTGATAGTGGCCCAGAATTTTCTGAAAGAGACCAGTGAAAATAAGCCATAGATTCAGTAAGTGCAGTGAATTATTAGCAGGATTTAAAAAAAAAAAAAAAAAAAAAAGAGGGACTCCAGGGTGGCTCAGTTGAATCAGGTCATGATCTCACAATTTTGTGAGTTTGAGCCCCACATCAGGCTCGCTGATGTCAGTGTGGAGCCCACTTTGAATCCTCTGTCCCCTTCTCTCTCTGTGCTTCTCCTTCTCTCTCTCAAAAATGAATAATCATTTAAAAAAAATAAAGAACACAAAAAATGAAGCATACCACTGTCAAACTGCTAAAACACAAAGACAAGATCTTGAAAGCAGCCAGGAAGAGCAACAATCAGACTGACAGCTAAGTTCTTAATAGGAATGATGGAAGCCAAAACATTAAAATTACATCTTAAATGAATGATAAGCTGACAATCTAGGATTCTGTATTTGCAAAAATATCCTTTAAACATGAACGCGGTATAAAGATACTTACAGAAGGAGTTTGTAATAAACTAGTTGTAAAAGAAACACCAAAGACACTTCTTCAAACGAATGGAAAATGATTCCAGTTAGTAACACTGAAATGCAAGGAAAAAAGAGGGAGGAGGATCAAGATGGCAGAGTGGGTGGACCCTGAGCTCAACTCTGCCCATGAATCCAGCAAGGCTATGACAATATACAGATAAACTCTGAACACGACCAGAGCTAGGACAGCAGCTCTTCCACAGCTGAAGATGGAGAGAAAAAGCCACATTGAAAAGGGTAGGAGGGGCAGAGAGGTGCCCATCACCACTAAACTGTCCTTATAAGAAACCTTAAAGGGACTCCTTTAAGCAGAAAAAGCCACAAATAGAAGTAAGAAGATTTTGATTTTTTTTAATGTTTATTTTGAGAGAGCATGAGCAGGGGACGGGCAGAGAGAGAGGGAGACCCAGAATTTGAAGCAGGCTTCAGGCTCTGAGCTGTCAGCACAAAGCCTGATGCGGGGTGTGAATCCACGAACTGCGAGATCATGACTTGAGCTGAAGTCGGATGCTTAACCGACTGAGCCACCCAGATGCCCCAAGAAGTAAGAAGATTTTGAAAGAAAAAAATTTACTGGTAAAGGGAAACATAGTACAGGTAGTGGATCAACCACTTATAAAGCTAGTATGAAGATTGAAAGACAGAAGTAGTAAAGTCAATTATCTACAATAATTAGGTAAGGGATGCACAAAATAAGTTGTAAAATGTGATGTCAGACATAAAACGTGGAAAGTAAATGTAGTGCTTTTAGAATGTGTTCAAACTTAAGTGACCATCAATTTAAAATAGACTGCTGTATACACAGGATGCTATATATGAACCTCATGGTAACCACAAACCAAAAACCTATAATGCATACACAAAAAGTAAAGAGAAAGGAATCCAAACGTAACATTAAAGAAAGCCATATCACAAAGGAAGAAGCAAGAAAAGAAGGAACAGAGAAAACTACAAAAGGACCCAAAAGCAGTTAATGAAATGGCAGTAAGTACATAGCTATCAATAATTTCTTTAAGTGTAAATGGTCTAAATGTTCCAATCAAAAGACTTAGGGTGACTGGGAAAAAAAAAAAAAGACCCCCAGGGCACTTCACTGGCTCAGTTGGTAGAGCATGCAACTCTTGCTCTGGGGGTTATAAGTTCAAGCCTGCATTGGGTATAGAGGTTACTTAAACAAAAACAGAACAAGACTCATTTATACACTGCCTGTAAGACTCAACTTCAGACCTAATGACACATATAGACTGAAAGTGAAGAATTGGAAAAAGATATCACATGGAAATGGAAAGAAAGCTGAGTACCAGTACTTAGACAAAACAGACCATTTATTTACTTACTTATTTAATTATTTATAGTGCAAGTAGGGGAGAGGGGCAGTTTTGGAGAGAATCACAAGCTGAGCATGGAGCCTGACACAGGGCTTGCTACAGGGCACAGTCCCACAACCCTGGGATAATGACCTGAGCCAAACTCAAGAGCTGGATGCTTAACAGATTGAGCCACCCAGGCGCCCCCTAGACAAAGGCTAGTCCTTAAAAGAAGGACTGGAACAAGAGAAGAAGGGCATTACATAATAATAAAGAGATCAATCCAACAAGAGAATGTAATAACTACAAATATCTGTACACCCAACATAGGACACCTAAATATATAAAGCAAATATTAACAGATATGAAGGTAGAAATTGGCAGTAATACAATAGTAGTAGGAAACTTTAACATTCCACTTACATCAGTGAATATATCATCCAGACAGAACGTCAATAAGGAAACAGTGGCCTTAAACAACACATTAGACCAGACAGACTTAACAGACCAAGGAGACGAATACACATTCTTTTCAAATGCACATGGAATATTCTCACTTTAGATCACATGTTAGGCCACAAGACAAGTCTCAATAAATTTTAAAAGATTGAAATCATATCAAGCATCTTTTCTTACATGTTTATTTATTTTGAGAGAGAGAGAGAGACAGAGAGAGAGCGCTTGCATGTGAACAGGGGAGGAGCAGAGAGAGAGAAAGACAGAATCCTAAGCACGCTGCATACTGACAGTGGGGCTCCGTCTCAGGAATCTTGAGATCATGACTTGAGCTGAAATCAAGAGTCAGTTGTTCAACTGACTGAGCCACTCAGGCACCCCATGCATCTTTTCTCATAACAACATAGCTAGTATGAAACTAGATATCAAATACAAGAAAAGAAAAAAATCCCCAAACTCCACAAACATGTGGAGGCTAAACAACATGCTATGAAACAAACGTCAATGAAGACATCAAAGAGGAAATTTAAAAATACCTTGAGATCTTTTTTATTTATTTATTCATTTATTTAATTTTATTTTTTAAATATAATTTATTGTCACATTTGTTTACACACAACACCCAGTGCTCATTCCAACAAGTGCCCTCTTCAGTGCCCATCCCCCATTTCCCCCTCTCCCACCCCCGTCAACTCTCAGTTTGTTCTCTGTATTTAAGAGTCTCTTATGGTTTGTCTCCCTCCCTCTCTATGTGTAACTATTTTTTCCCCCTTCCTTTCCCCTATGGTCTCTGTTAAGTTTCTCAGGATCCACATATGACTGAAAACACGTGATCTCTTTCTCTGACTGACTTATTTCACTCAGCATAATACCTTCCAGTTCCATCCATGTTGCTGCAAATGGCACAATTTCATTCTTTCTCATTGCCAAGTAGTATTCCATTATATATATAAACCACATCTTCTAATCCATTCATCAGTTGATGGACATTTAGGCTGTTTCCATAACTTGGCTGTTGTTGAAAGCACTGCTGTTAACATGGGGTACATATGCCCCTATGCATCATTACTCCTGTATCCCTTGGGTAAATTCCTAGCAGTGTTATTGCTGGGTCACAGGATACTTCTATTTTAGTTTTTTGAGGAACCTCTATTCTGTTTTCCAGAGCGGCTGCCCCAGTTTGCATTTCCACCAACAGTGCAAGTGGGTTCCCATTTCTCCACATCCTCGCTAGCAGCTAAAATTCATTCATTTTAGCTACTCGGACCAGTGTGAGGTGATATCTCAGAGTGGCCTTGATTTGTATTTCCCTGATGATGAGTGACGTTGAACATCGTTTCATGTGTCTGTTGGCCATCTAAACGTCTTTGGAAAAGTGTCTATTCTTGGGGCGCCTGGGTGGCTCAGTCAGTTAAGCATACGACTTTGGCTCAGGTCATGATATCGCAGTTTGTGGGTTTGAGCCCCATGTCATGTTCTGTGCTGACAGCTCAGAGCCTAGAGCCTGTTTCAGATTTTGTGTCTCCCTCTCTCTGCCCCTGCCCCACTTGTGCTCTGTCTCTGTCTCAAAAATAAACTCTAAAAAAAAATTAGAAAAAAAGGAAAAGTGTCTATTCTTCTGTCCATTTCTTCACTGTATTGTTTTTCAGGTGTGGAGTTTGGTGAGTTCTTTATAGATTTTGGATACTAGTCCTTTATCCAGTATGTCTTTTGCAAATATCTTTTCCCATTCCACTGGTTGCCTTTTAGTTTTGTTGATTTGCAAAGCAAAAGCTTTGCAGTGCAGAAGCTTTTTTTTTTCTTTAAATAGTTTATTGTCAAGTTGGTTTCCATATGACACCCAGTGCTCATCCTGAAGAGCCTAAGTGACGTCATTTTGAGATTAAGGTCTCCACTAAGAGCAACCACGGGCTACATGTAGCCCCAGTTCCAGGAAAAGCCTCAGATTGCTCAAGGCTAAAGCCATCCTCAGACCGCCCTCAGATCAGCTAATCAAAAAAACATTCCTGTGGTCTGAGTCAGGGCTGGAAACTGCAGATAGTTACTTTATACAAACTAGCCAATCACTCATCGCTTGCCTGAACCCCACGTGGGCCCTTTGAACTCACCTCATAATTGGTCATTTTCAAAGGATTCTCAAAAGTCATGATTGGGTCCCACCAAAAGTAACGAACACCTCACAGATACTGAATGGTCAAAGCTGTTACCATGGGTGCTGTACAATTGTAATTGGTGCTTATGTGATGATGCTATACATACAATGTGTGCACTGTAACACCCCCGTCTCTTACCCCATAAAAACCCTACTCGCTATTGTTCGGGGCTTCACCTTGCTGCCACTACACCGGTAGATGGGTGAGCCCTGGCTCGAGCTTGTAATAAAGACCCTTTTGTACCTGCATCGGTGTCAGCTCCTTGGTGGTCTCTGGGGACTCGCGAATCGGGCACAACAATCCCAACATGCCCCCATGCCCATCACCCCCCTTCCCCTCTCCCCCACCCCCATCTGCCTTCAGTTTGTTCTCAGCATTCAAGAGTCTCTCACAGTTTGCCTCCCTCTCTCTTCCCAACTATTTTTCCCCTTCTTCTCCTTCATGGCCCTCTGTTAAGTTCCTCCTAATCCACCTATATGTGCAAACATATGGTATCTGTCCTCTGCCTGACTTATTTTGCTCAGCATAACACCTTCAAGGTCCATCTGTGTTGCTACAAATGGCCAGATGTCATTCTTTCTCATTGCCATGTAGTATTCCATTGTATAGATAAACCCCGTCTTCTTGATCCATTCATCCGTTGATGGACACTTACGCTTTTTCCATGTTTTGGCTATTGTGGAGAGTGCTGCTATGAACATTGGGGTACATGTGCTCCTATGCATCAGCATTTCTGTATCCCTTGGGTAAATTCCTAGCAGTGCTACTCCTGGGTCATAGGGGAGTTCTGTTGTTAACTTTTTGAGGAACCTCCACACTGTTTTACAGAGGGGCTGTACCAGTTTACATTCCCACCAACAGGGTATGAGGGTGCCCGTTTCTCCACATCCTCGCCAGCATCTAGAGTGTCCTGATTTGTTCATTTTAGCCACTCTGACTGGCGTGAGGTGGTATCTCAGTGTGGTTTTGATTTGTATTTTCCTGATGATGAGGGACGCTGAGCATCATTTCATGTGACTGTTGGCCATCTGGATGTCCTCTTTGGAGAAGTGTCTGTTCATGTCTTCCAGTGCAGAAGCTTTTTATCTTGATGAGGTCCCAGTAACTCATTTTTGCTTTTAATTTCCTTACCTTTGGAGATGTGATGAGTAAGAAATTGCTGCAGTTGAGGTCAAAGAGGTTGTTGCCTGCTTTATCCTCTAGGATTTTGATAGTTTCCTGTCATACCTTGAAGTATTTTTAATATCTGGGTGGCAGTTGGTTAAGTGTCTGATCTCGGCTCAGGTCATGATCTCACAGTTCATAAGTTTGAGCCTCTCATCAGACTTTCTTCCCCAACTCACATGTTCTCTCTTGCTCTCTCAAAAATAAACATAAAATTTTTTAAAAAATACTTGAGAATAACAGTTGTTGGTGAGGATGTGAGAAAAAGGAGCACTTGGGCACTGTTGGTGGGAATGAAACTTGGTGCAGCCACTGTGGAAAACAATTTGGAGGTTCCTTAAAAAATTAAAAATAGAATTACTATATGATCCAGTAATTCCACTACTGGGTATTTACCTCCCTAAATGAAAGGTAGTTTGGAATGATATATGTATCCCTATGTTTGTTATAACATTATTTACAGTAACCAATATATGGAAGCAACCTAAGCGTCCATCAATAGATGAATAAAGATGTGGAGGTGTGTAAACACAGACACACACACAGACACACACACAGACACACACACACACACACACACACACACACACACACACACCCAACAGTGGGATATTAGCCATAAAAAGAATGAAATCTTGCCATTTGTGAGAACATGGATGGACTTGGAGGGTATTATGCTAAGTGAAGTCAGACAGAGAAAGACAGATGTTATATGATTTCACTTATATGTGAATCTAAAAAGTTCCTCTGAGTAAGAACCAGACATTCAAAGAGGGCAGCAAAGGTATATAGTACACGTATGATGGCTGAGTACTGTATTGTAGGAAGAGGATCTAAGGGTGTGGCTGCTCCATCTACAGACTTTCAACGTAGCATTCTGTTTTCAGGCCCTCCCTGTACCCTTCCCCTACAGATGTGTCTGGCCTGTCCAATTCTTAAACCTTAATGGACTTCCTTGCTTCCTTATGGCACATATAATTTTACAGCCAGATTTTTTTTTTATTTAATGTTTCATTAAGTAAATGTTGCTAAAATATCCCTACCAACTACCTTTAAGCTACCACAATGAAAAAGTTCTGGATTCCTACCAGGGTTCAAGCCAAGGTAGTCACATGTGTAATGCAAGTACTTAACAGCAGAAAGGAAAATAACCTGCATATAAAATAAATTGTATCTTTCTTTTTAAAAAATTTTTTTTAAATGTTTTATTTATTTCTGAGAGAGAGAGAGGCAGTGTGAGCAGGGGAGGGTCAGAGAGAGAGGGAGACACAGAATCTGAAGCCGGCTCCAGGCTCTGAGCTGGCTGTCAGCACAGGGCTTGAACCCATGAATTGTGAGATCATGACCGGATCTGAAGTCGGATGCTTAACCGACTGAGCCACCTAGATGCCCCTAAAATAAATTGTATCTTGAGACACCTACCCTCATGCTAGTACATCTTGAATTATTTATTATTTTTTAGTAATCTCTACACTGAACAGGGTGCTCAAACCTACAACCCTGAGATCAAGAGTCACATGTTCTACCAACTGAGTCAGCCAGGCAGGCACCCCCATCTTGGAAGAGTTAACTGCTAAATGTAGCAGTATGAAGCCATAAAAACTCAGGTCTCACCATGGGAACGTTTTTAAGCAACCCATGGTATTATTTAGGATATTGGCCCAGCTGCTGCAACAGTGACCTGAATTAGCAATAGCTTATCAAGATAAAGTTTCTTTTCTGTCTCATAACAATCCAAGTGTGATATGATGGCTCCATGTAGGATGCTCCTGTCTTGCTGCTTTGTTTTTCCTAGGTTGTTTCCACTGTTCATTTGATTAAAGATGGCTGAGTACCCATTATCCAGTTGGAAAGGGACTGGCTTTGTTCATATGATCCATTTTTTTGTTGTTGTTCATATGATCCAGGGAAAACACTTTTGAAGTGCTTTTATTTTTTTGTTTTTTTTTTTTTAAATGTTTATTTTTGAGAGAGACAGAGCATGAGTGGGGCTGGGGTAGAGAGAGAGGGAGACACAGAATCTGAAGCAAGCTCCAGGCTCTGATTTGTCAGCACAGAGTCCGACACGGGGCTTGAACTCACAAACTGCAAAATCATGTCCTGAGCCAATGTCGTACACTTAATCAACTGAGCCACCCAGGCACCCCACTTTTGAAGTACTTTTAAAGGCAATTTTGTACCTTTCACTTCAGCTCACAGCTAATTATCCAGAAGTTACTGGAAGACTGGAAAACACTTTAGCTTGGTGGTCATGTATTTTGTGTTGTATAAGAAACTGAGGTAAATGAAATGAAACAAAATAAAACTCAGTAAAGACACCAGAAAAAAAAAATGCTGAGGTCAAGTACTAGGGACAGCTAATGGTCTTTGCTGTATTCTGAGCTTAGTAAATTCAAGTTGTTGAATTTAAATTAACATAGCTCTGAGGTTAAGTCTGGATCTTTGTAGTAGGGGATTCTTTTACTTGTGTATACCAAGATTACAAACAGAACTTAAAAATAAAATCAGGAACAAATCATAGTGATTTTCCCTTTAGAGACTTAAGGGAAGAGGGAAGATTAATGTCTTATGCTTCTTTCATTCACTTGAACTCGGTAAAATCCTCTGTTTTCCCCATTCTGGCCAGTGAGATCAATTTCTTTTACTTTTGCTTCTAATACTGATGAATTCCAGAGCCAAGGCTTACAGATGTACACATTTATAATGAATGAAAAAAGAGATCAAGAGACGAAAGAGGTGCCACTCAGCTCTGCAGCATTGGAGATGTTTCTGTTTCATAGAACTAGTTTAAAGAATCTGCTTGGATGAGGTGTTAAACTAAGAATGTTCATAAGAACATCAATCTTGTTTTCCTGTGCAATATGAAAATATGCCTGAATATTCATAATCTAGCAACTTGCCTCTTCTCTGTTCTTAGAAGTATAATTTTTAAAAAAGATTTTGTAAACTCTTGAGACTTTTGAAATTGTTACTATATACAGCAAAGACAACCTTCAGAAAGAGCTTGCATTTCTATTGGTTGTCTTTCTAGATAGTTCGTTGCCTTGGTAATAATGCTGTAATCTACATGTCTGAATTTCTAAACACCCTAAAGACTTGTAACTTTGTTCTGTCAAATCAAAAGAGAATCATTGGCACATTTCTCCTCTTCTATATATAGAGTGGAGAAAAATAAATTCCTATCACAATATTAAATTTCTTTTAACAAATAATGAGAGCTTTGTTGCTAAATTAACAAGGGACTTATCTTTTTTTTTTTAGGTTTCTTTTTTAAAACTTTTTAAAAATTTTTTTACAAATAGTTTGTCAAGTTGGTTTCCATATAACACCCAGTGCTCATCCCCACAAGTACCCTCCTCCATGTCCATCTCCCCCCTCCCCCACACACCCATCAGTCCTCAGTTTGTTCTCAGCATTCAAGAGTCTCTCATGGTTTGCCTTTCTCCCTCTCCCCCACTATTTCCCCCCTTCTTCTCCCCCATGGTCCTCCGTTAAGTTCCTCCTAATCCTCCTATCCGTGCAAACATATGGTATCTGTCCTTCTCTGCCTGACTTACTTTGCTCAGCATAACACCCTCAAGGTCCATCCATGTTGCTACACATGGCCAGATTTCATTGTTTCTCATTGCCATGTAGTATTCCATCGTATAGACAAACCACATCTTCTTGATCCATTCATCTGTTGATGGACACTTAGGCTCTTTCCATGTTTTAGCTATTGTTGAGAGTGCTTCTATGAACATTGGGGTACATGTGCTCCTATGCATCAGCATTCATATATCCAACAAGGGATATATCTTATTATCTTTAGGAATTCTTGGAGTTCTTTTCAAGTTATGTAACAGGGTTTCTCTTTTCCCACATAGACTGCCCTTCATCTACCTGGGTTCAGTTCCAAGACAGTTGTTACATTTTTCTTCAAGAAGCCATCAAAGTAGAAGGCATAGAAGATGTCAGAAATCAGTGTACTGATCATGGTAAGGAGTTTATTCCTTTTTTTTCACAGTTGTTAAATAGTGTTCAATAATTCCTTAAAATAATAGTTTTCTCAGGGTGCCTGGGTGGCTCAGTTGGTTAAGCTTCCAACTTTGACTCAGGTCATAATCCTGTCGTCTGCGAGTTCGAGCTTCTGTGCTGACAGCTCAGACCTGGAGCCTGCTTCAGATTCTGTGTCTTCCTCGCACTCTGCCTCTCCCCCCTCCCTCTTTCTCTCAAAAATAAACAGTAAAAAAAAAAAAAGTTTTGTTATAGCTCACTTTTACCTGGGTCCCTATAATAAATGGACAATTTTTATTGTATAATACAGAAGCCGTAAGTGGAATTGGGGATATAGTTAACTTCTAAGTTGGAAGACAGCTGTTAGACAATACTGTCCAAAGCTGTTTGCCAGGAACTGAGCAACAGCAGTGTCTGTTGAATGTGCGCGCTCTGCGCCAAGCACTGTGCTTCGGTACACCATATACTTTACCTGGCTTTAGTGAACATGACAAACCTAGTTTGTCAGGTAGTTTATTATTACCCTCCGTTTATCAATGGGACACATTAAGTTCAGTTTATTTGTTCAAGGTCACACAGGTAATAAATAGCCTAGCCAGGATTTAAACTAGGGTCTAGAAAGGTCTAACAGACAGCACTCTGTTATTCCGTCTTCAAAGTGCTGTTTCAGGTATGTAGTGTGGGCAGAAATGGGACCGTGAAATGAATCTGTGGTAAAGAAATGTATCTTTAAAAAAAAACAAAAAACAGAGAGGGGTGCCTGGGTGGCTCAGTCTGTTGAGTGTCTGACTCTTGATTTTAGCTCAGGTCATGATATCATGGTTCGTGAGATCAAGCCCCACCTCAGGCTCTGCACTGACAGCTCAGAGCCTGCTTGGGCTTCTCTCTCCCTGCCCCTCTCCTGCTCATGCTGTCTTTTCCTCTCTCTCAAAATAAACATTAAAAAATAAAAAAGGAGGAAAAGGCTGTTTGCTAGCAGATACACTCAGTATTCTCTGGAAAATATATTTACAACTTCACATTGTGGAATATTTTAAATAAAAATGATATTTTTTAAAAAGGTGTGCTTGGGTGTTCTTTATATGTTTGGCCCAAAGTACATCCTTGTTCTTGCCTCTGATTGTTGTGATACTTTAAGTTCAAACTGAAACTAGGATGTGAACTAGCAACTTTTTTAATTGAAATACCCGTGATGGTGATATGAGAGTCCTTGATTCTTTAGAGGTGCTTTTTATTACTGCATGAGGTCTAAAATCTCTTGATCATTTCATTAAATTTTATCTTAGGTTCATTAGTAACTCTTAGCATTTAGAAATGCCCTTTCCCTAAAATAAAATAAAAAAATTCTAGCAACCAGCCAAAACGACATTTTGTAAGAATATCACATACTTATCATAGAATGAGTGAATGTAAGCATAGGGGTGTTTAATCCTGTTAAGTGCCATGTGGTACTCAATGCATATTGTTTGCCTTTGAAAAACTCCTACCTGCCAAATGGTGTTGAACATTGGCTCTATGAAAGCAAGACAGCATTTCCAATCTACTCGTATGGTTTCATTTTAAAGAAATTGAGGACTGGGTGGCTCAATCGGTTTAGCATCCAACTCTTGATGTCAGCTAAGGTCATGATCTCACGGTTTGTGAGTTCCGGCCTCAAGTCAGGCTCGGTGCTGACGATGCAGAGCCTGCTTGGGATTCTCTCTTTCTGCCCATCAGCTGCTCACGCACTCTCTATCCAAATAAATAAATATTTTTAAAAATTGAATAATAGGAATTTTTTCAAGTGGGGCTTCCCTTATAACAATTTTCTCTTTTTTTAAAAAGTTACTTATATTAACTATATGTAATGTAGATTTCAATAACGAGTTATTTGGGAGGCCGAGAGCCAAGAAAAGACCTGTTCCTATATTCTTATTAGCCCGTATGAACCACTAGGTCAGAGTTCACTGTCCAGCTTTACTGCTTATCTTTAGCGGTTAAGCAAATGCTTGCTTTACAGAGGCATAATTAATACTGGCTGCCTGACTGCTTTCACAACTCCAGTGTAGTTGAGTTGTATTTGCCATTTTTCTTTAGTAAAGCAAACCAGAATTGGAAACACCCGGAAACTTTGTGATTTGACCTTGATTGCTTGTTCTGGGGCCCATTAACTCTACTGTTCAAGCAGGGCAGCCATTTAGGAATTTTAAATGTTTATTTTTGAGAGAGAACACAAGCAGGGAAAGGAGAGAAGAGAGAAGGAGACGCAGAATCTAGAGCAGACTCCAGGCTCTGAGCTGTCAGCACAGAGCTCAATGCAGTGGTCAAACTCATAAACTGTGAGATGATGACATGGGCTGAAGTCGGATGCTTAATGGATAGAACCACGCAGGCACCCCAGGAATTTTAAATTGTTATATTCAAATTTGCTTATATAATTTATCTGGTGTCTAAAGAAAAATATCACTCTTTGCCCCAGTTAAAAATCTGTAAATTCAGTTGGCCTTACTGATTGGGTTTTAAAAAATGTTTCATACATTTCTGTTAACCTTATCATTTATTTGATAATCCTCTCTATTTGTTTCCACTCTGGAAATACCCAGTTCATTAATGAATCAGCAAATTAGCTAAAATTAGTTAATTGTACTGGTATTTATTTTTGGCTAGATCACTGTTTTGGATAAGAGTGTAGGTGGACATGATTTCAGTGTCTGCTATGTATTAAGAAGAGCAGAAGGTATAATATTACAATATTTACACTGGGATTTATAAAATCTTCCCAGCTATACAAAATGGTACCTTAAACATGTCATTAGGGGTTTGGAAAACAAGTGATTTGTTACCTTTTGGGCTGCAGAGAGGTATCTTTAGAAATATTCCCAGTGCTTTCTGCTAATTTACTTGATATTACCTCTCCTTATTTTTGGTATCATTATTCTTTTAGGAAAATAATTGTGAGAGGCTAATATTTTTCTTATTTTGCAGCATTTACCTTAATTTGTATGTTATTAAAATAGAATATTTTCAATATTTCCTTTTTGTGATTTGTGAGCTATGTCACTAGCTATAAAAAGAATTGAAGACCCAAATTATATCTCAGCAGGTAGTATCAATGGTAATGCATTGTAAAAATTTTTCTTGAGCACATGCATTCTCCAGGGACTTATGCTGTCATTTGGTAAAAAAAAAAAAAAAAAAAAAGGAAGTGTGTCTTATTTGCCTGACACAGTAATTTAAGTTTATACAGTATTTAATTAGATTACAATGTTAAGAATCATTTAAGTTTCATTGGCTTCTTCAAGGTCAAAGAAAAGGATGAAAAACTCCTCTCTGAACACTTAAGCCAAAACTATGACCTAGTTAAATACTTCCCTTGAGAATTTTTCTAGAGTGGTATTTTGGTCACATTTTACAAGTGAGTACAAGTATCAGGGTGAAACAGATTAAAAGCCTGTGTGACATTTAACAGACAGGCAGCTGGAAATGATAAAATCATCATAGTTTTTTTCAAAATGGAGATACAACTCAGAGAACCTTGCTGAATACTAACTCTGGATTAAAGTATTACTATCTGACTTTTTTAAAAAGTTCTTTGTGGGGCGCCTGGGTGGCTTAGTCGGTTAAGCGTCCGACTTTCGCTTGGGTCATGATCTTGCGGTTCGTGGGTTCGAGCCCCGCGTCGGGCTCTGTGCTGACTGCCAGCTCAGAGCCTGGAGGCTGTTTCAGTCTGTGACTCCCTCTCTCTGACTCTCCCTGCTCATGCTGTCTCTCTCTCTCTCTCTCTCCTAGAAATAAATAAACATTAAAAAAATTAAAAAAAAAAAGTTCTTTGTAATATGCACAATCATTATAAAAAACTTAGAAAAATACATATGCAAATATTTTAAAAATAAAATCACCCTAAATTGCACCACCCTAAGGAAATGTAATGACTTAACATTTTGGTTAAGTATCCTAGACATTTCACCCCAGGCAAATTTATATTAATAAATACTTTTTTTTTTTAATGCAGTGTGCTTTTTAATGTTTTTGAGAGAGTGAGAGAGAGAACGTGTGAGCACAAGCCAGAGAGGGAGGATCCAAAGTAGCTGTGCTTTGTGCGCAGAGCCCTGTGCGGTGCTCAAACTCATGTGAGATCATGACCTGAGCTGGAGTTGGACACTTAACTGAGCCAACCAGGTGTTCCATCATTTTTTTAGTATGTTAAGAGAAGGGATCATATTTGGCAAACTGTCCTGTAATCTGCATTTTCCCTTAAAAATGTCTGTGGCAGTAAAAATGTAATGCATATTTCCTAATAACTGTATATTAATCCAGTATATAGAAATGCCATAATTGATTTAGTCCTTTAATATTAGCTTTTAAATTATTTGCAGTCTTTCAGTGTCATAAACATGTGATGAACATTAATGAATGTGTTTAAGCAGAGCCAATGATTGTTAAGGATTGCTGGGTTAAATACGTGCTTTTTAAAGGGCTCTTGACACATCTTGCCACATTGTTTCCAAAAAGGTTGTACTAATTTTTACTCCACCTAACCACTTATGAGTTCCTATTTTGTTATACCCAGGGCCAACACTGTTTAATCTAGATGTCTGAAAGTCTGCTTAATTTAATTTTCATTTATTTACTAGTGAGATTGCATTTCTCACACATTTCTTTTGTTAGATTTCCTTTTGTGAAGGTGAACTTTTTTTACAGTCTTGAAACTAATTTTTTCTTCCATTAAGGTGTTTGCTTCATTTATAATGGAGCTCCAGTTTGCCCAGTTTGTGATTTTCTTCTCTAACAATCCAGTATGGTTTGGGGGAGACTTTTTGGCCTTACAGTATTTTTCTTGTTAATTTATTGGGTTTTTTTGGTCTCTTTTAAGATATAAAAGTAATCGCTTAATACAAATTTTTCTTACCATATCCGTACATAATAGCTCTGTCTTTTCTATTTAACTGTTACCTTATTACGAAAATATTACCAGCCTTATTGTGATGTCATAAATTTAGTAGTCTACTATTTAAGCCACCTGTAATTCTCAAAGGATGGTTCCTGGATCAGCAGCATCAGCATCACCTGGGAAGCTGTTGGGACTCTAAATTCTCAGGTCCCATCTCACTCCAGTTGAATCTGAAACTGTGTGTAGCCTTGTACTAGTCTAAGAAGCCTTTCAGGTGATTTTGATGCATGCTCAAGGTGGAGACCCAGTGAACCAAGTATTCTGGAATTTTCAGAAGATTCTGTTAAGTTTGGATGAATTTGGAGGAATGTAATAGTAGGAAAGAGTTCCTCATTTCTCCACGTGCTTGTTTTAGTTTTGGTACAGAAAGTCTCCACACTGTAAGGTATATATAGGATCAACAGTTTGTCATTGGAAAATGGGAAAATTGTTACTTCTAAATTACTGAAGCTGGAAAGCCCTATGTTTATTAATATTTTTGTGTTATATTCCTTATTTAGCTGAGTACAGCTAAAAGGCTGTACATTTCTTTGTCTTACACTCAGGGGTTAGATGTATCCTCCCCACCACCAGCCTTCTGGTTGCTATGAGGACAATTTTTTTTTTTTTTTTTTTACAAATAGTTTATTGTCAAGTTGGTTTCCATATAACACCCAGTGCTCATCCCCACAAGTGCCCTCCTCTATGCCCATCTCCCCGCTATGAGGACAAATCTTGATGTCATCATTTGTCCAGCTGTTTTCATTAGAAAAAAACAGTATTATGAAAGAAACTAACTCTACCAGTATTTTCTCTAAAGTATTATCCAGTTAAGCCAGTGACATGCTCTTTAATTTTCAAGAGAATCTTTGTCTAGGTAAGGAAACAGGGTTAATATCTCTTGGAAAAGTAAAGTCACTGATATTTATAGGATGCTAATATATATATGTAGCTTATAGATTTTAAGGACAACAAAAGCTAATGTATGGGAGATATAAAATACAGATGCTCGTTACTCTTGAGTCACATGAAAGAATCCCAGGAAAAATCAACTATCCTGTGAGAACGAGGACCTCTTTTATCAATCATTTTCCTTAACCAGGACTTTTCTATTCTAAGGATTACAGAAGAAAATCTGGTTAAGGTGTTAAGGCTTGGGCAGCAGGCTCACGAAGGCCAGTTAAATGAAGCAGGTCAGAGAGACTGTTGCTCAAACTTCACATGTCTTACCATTGTTCTGGCAAGTTGGCTTCATACCTTTCAGTTCTCCTGGATGTGGTCAGAGCTCCTCCTCCCTACACTAGTGAAGTAAGGACTGGGGAAACCATGGTTGCTTGAGGAAGAGGTGATGGGAAAAGTGAAAGTTGAGAGATGCAGAACATGTGTTCTATTGCTTAAGGCTCCATGTTTTGTTCCTTTGTCTGTAAATTGCCCACTCTACATAAATGAAATGAGAATATAAAATTGTCACATCATTTTACTTTTCTCATATATTCTCAATATTGTCTCTACAAAATTGTGCATATTCTCAAGCTAAATTTTAAAAAGGTGTGAGCGTATCATAGTGCATAATTTTTATATAATTCCTGTGATCTGCATTGATTCTGGAAACATGTTAACATTATTTTTACCTAAAAATAATTTCAGGAGCAGACATGGTAAGCATACATAATGAAGAAGAAAATGCTTTTATACTGGAGACTTTGAAAAAGCAATGGAAAGGCCCAAATGATATCCTACTAGGCATGTTTTTTGACACAGATGGTAAGTGAGATTTACCTTGTAGGAGACCACTTTTTTTTCTTTCTAATGGTAATAAAACTGGTAATTTTGAGATTTTTCAGTTCTGTAGTTCAACTTGATGTTTCCTGTGGTCTCTGGGTATTCTGTTTTCAGTGTGCACCCATGACATATTCCACAGCTCTTTCCTGAGCAGCTGTTTCTTTTGTCTGGATTAAAATATGGTTCTAGGCTCAGCATTTTTGTATTATGGTAGGATAATAAATGTGTCAACCATGGGATAATGCTAGATTGAACTATCAAGGTTATATTATGTAAGTGTAGTTACTGTCTCTGTAGGAAACAGAAAGTACATGCATAATTAATGAACCTACTAAGATTACTATCAATATTTTAATTTTCTTGGCTATTTACCCCACGAAAATGTTACTTTATTATTTTCAATAACGGAATCTTCCACAGAACCTTCTTGAGCCAGTACCTTTCATTTACTTGTACACAAGATATATTCCTCCTAATTTAAATCCTACAATCTATAAAGTTTTGAGCAGACATATTTTAGTTAATTTCCCATCTTTAATCTCAGACCCTTTTCTTTGGCTTTTTAACTCCATTTACCACTGTCATGACAAAAATATTCTTAACTGACAGATGCAAGTTTCAAGTGGTTTGATAAATCAAATATGACATTTGATAAATGGACAGACCAAGAAGATGGTGAGGATCTAGTTGACACCTGTGCCTTTTTGCACACCAAGACAGGTGAATGGAAAAAAGGAAATTGTGAAATTTCTTCTGTGGAAGGAACCCTTTGTAAAGCAGCTAGTAAGTATAACTGAAGACTTTTTTCCATTCCTAGAGAGGTGGGGAAAGTAGGACTGGTTTTAAAATAATTTTTGAGACAAGTATGCCTCAATAAGTTAGAGGGAATAAGAGAAACTTCAGAATATATTAGGATGGTATGCTCCCAAGTTTTTTGGAAGTCAAATGTAATTCTCTTACATTTTATTTTTTACTTAAAAAAACTTTTAACGTTTTATTTATTTCTGAAAGAGAGAGAGGGGGAAACAGCATGAGCAGGAGAGGGTCAGAGAGAGGGAGATACAGAATCTGATGCAGGCTCCAGGCTCTGAGCTAGCTGTCAGCACAGAGCCCGACATAGGGCTCGAACCCACGAACTGTGATCATGACCTGAGCTGAAGTCAGACGCTGAACCGACTGAGCCACCCAGGCACCCCGTTCTCTTACATTTTAGAGGAAGGACCAGATCATGTGAACCAGGCATACTTTTATTCCTTCTGCTTATTCTTAGAGCCTGCTAGAGGTCAGAAATTTCTTACACTGTTCAAAGGAATTATCATGACCTCCTTGCATGTTATGGGATTAAACAGTAATGGTGAAGAATACTCATGTCTGATTCCAGAGTTCTGTCTAATGTTTACAAAGAATTTGACTGTGTACAAGTACTAACAGTCCTTTGTTTAGGCCAACAAGAAAAACTGCATTGTAGTTAATAATTTGTTCTGGACTAAAATGTAATTTTTCTTCTGACCCATCAGAATTCTTTTTCTCTCTGGCAACCCTGAGGTGTAAGCTCTGAACCTGGCCCCTGACCCTCCAACCACCACCCCTGGGCTCTGGCCATACCCTCTTTCCCATCAGAATGCTTTCTAATGGACAAAATTATTGTCCCACAACAGTATTTTGAGGTTATTGTTAAGTGTCAAAGCTTATTCTCAGTTTTAGAAAAACTTTTCTCATTAAACACTTAAAATATCAAAATATGACTTTGGGGTACTTGAAACATGACAGCCATTTCTTCACTTTGCATTTTTAATTCCCCCTTCTACTTCAACTGTAAACCAAACTTATTTTTCCCTTCTTTACGTCTGGAATTATATATATCTATATATGTATTTTGCTTCAGCAGAATTCTTAACTACAGTTTATAGTGACTATATTAAATTTATTATAGTTTTATGGCAGTGGAATTCACCTTCCAATTTATTAGATATTAAATTTATTTTTCATGTACTAAGTATCAGGGCACATTTATATAAACCAAATTTTTAACTAAACTATAACTGAAACATCAGAAGTAGCAAATCCATACTAATGGGGTCACAGTTGTATAATTTTATTAGGTTTGCTTTTCTACAGAGCCTCTAACCAAAATTATTTTCCTCACCTCATCACTTTGAGTTTCCTTTTTCTTTTCACACCAACCAAGCTAATATATTGTTAGACCTCTAAATCATTAAATACAAAGAAACAAAAAACAACTTTGTTCAAAATGGAAAACACAATTGACCAAGCAATAGAAATACAGATATTAAGCTATTTAATTTTGTTTTTAACTATTTTGAAAGTATTTAAAGACAAACTTAGAATAAAGCATACATGAATTTTAATTTTAATTTTCTTTTGTATTTTAGTCCCATACCAAAAGAAGTATTTATCAGGTAAGTAATGGCCTTTTGTTAAGTCTTCTCACAAGTAAAAATACATTAAGAAAATGTTAAAATATTACTAAAGACCTCCTTAAAATTAATTTTATAATGTAAAGTGGACAAACTTTTATAAGAATCTAGAAAGGTCTCAACTTAGTAAGACTTGACATCCTAAATATGGTAACTGCAAATATATATACATTGTTTTAAGTACCAAATTGTACTTTCCCATTGAATTCCATTTTGTTTTTGTGAGAAATGAGTCTGCAATCTTGTTTAAAATACCTTGACCTTATAGTTCATTAAGCATCTGTCTAAAGAGTTTACTAAATGCATTTTTAAAAGTTTGTTCATTTAGTTTGAGAGCCTCTGTGCATGAATGGGGGAGGGAAAGTGAGAGAGGAGAGAATTCCAAGCAGGTTCTGTGCTGCCAGTACAGAGCCAGATGTGGATGGGACTCGACCTTAGGAACGGTGAGATCATAACCTGAGCCAAGGTCAAGAGTTGACTGAAACACCCAGGTACCCCTAATTGCATGTTTTTTTTTTTAAAGAACAGGTAATAATGTGAACATGTTCAGTAACATTAACATGGTTCAAAAAACCAAAATTGTAGTAAGGCAAATGCTGAAAAGTCTGTCCCAAGTCCTGCCCCCATCTATTCTTTTATCCTTACTAGACACCCATTCAGTTTCTTCTTTAACCGTCTTATGTTTCTTTTGCCAAGATCAGCAAATTCAGATAGAGGACTTATTTTACACCTTTTATTCACTAATAGATTCTAGGTATCTCTATTGAACTTCTTTTACACAATGCATATACTCTTCCACTGTATGGATATAAACCAGCTCCAGACCCTAATTGGCTTGTTTCCAAACATTACAGTGCTGCAGTAAATGAATCTACCTTCCACAAATACATTATTTAAAGATTAGATTCCCTGAAATGCAAATGCTGGATTGAAAAATGGATGTAGAACTTTGATCAATAAGATTGTTTTAGAATTGTACCATTTTGCATTCCCAGAAACATGTCTGTTAAAAATATTTTCTTGCAGACTGGTAGCATAATTTTTAATCTCTTTTGAGGTGTGAATAAGATGCACAAATCTTAAGTGTACAGTGATAGTTGCCTCTGGATGCACCTGGGTAACTACCTCTCAAACGAAGACACAGAACATTTGTTACACAGATTTCCCTCATGCCCATTCCCAATAAATGTGTCCCCTACCACCATCTCTCCCAGAGTTACTATTGAGTTCTGTCACCATAGGTTAGAGTTGCTTGTTCTTGAACATAAGCACTGGCTTCTTTCACTCAGGTTATCCATGTTGTATATATATTGTACTGATTCTACTGTTGCATAGTACTTTGTAAATACATCAGTTTTTCCAATCCCCTGTTATGTAAAATTGGATCATTTCTAGTTTGGTACTAATGATAGAGCTGCCTATGAACATTCTCATTTGGACTTATGTATGTTCCAAAGAGTAGAACTGCAAGGTAAATAGGTAGCTAATGTTTAGCTTTATTAGAAACCATCACCTAATTTTTCAGTTGTTGAACTGTTGTTAACATGCCTACTGCACATCCATCTCATGGAGGGTCCATCTAATTTCAGCCATTCAGAGTTGTGTGTAGTCATTTTAATTTTCAGTTCCCTGATGAATAATGTTGAGCACTTTTACACACTTATTAGCCATTTCAGTGTTTTTGTGAAATGCCTATTCAAGTCTTGTGTCCTTATTTTTTTATTGGGTTGCCTTCTCAATTGGTAGTTTTTTCTTTTAAAAACTCTGGGTTGGTGTTGTCAGATGTAGATTTTCTGTCAGTTTGGGGCTTCCTGTAACTATGATGGAAGAGGAAAGGAGTGTTTGAGATTTCATGTGTATATTGGAGAACTAAGTTCTCACTCTTCAACAGGAAGAATAAATACCTTAAAATATCAAGTAAAGGGGCATCTGGCTGGCTCAGTTGGTGAACATGTGGCTCTTGATCTCAAAGTACTGAGTTTAAGCCCGACATTGGGCATACGGGTTAAAAATAAAATAAAGTACCACTTCACATCTATTAGGTTGGCTACCAAATTATATATATAATATATATACAATATGCATAACAAAAAAACTTAAAACAAGTATTGACAAGGACATGGAGAATGGAACAGTTGTGCACTCTAGGTGGGAATTTCAAATTTTAAAATGTTACCGAAACAGTAATGCTATCTTCTCAAAAAACTACAAATACCTACAATGCAGCAATCCCACTTTTGGGTATACACCCAAAAGAAATGAAAAAAGGTATTAAACAGACTTGTACACTCATGTTCATAGCATTATTCAAAATAGCCAAAAAGTGGAAGGTGCCAACCCAAGTGTCCATCAACAGATCAGTGGGTAAGTAGAACATGATATACATACACTATGGGACATTATTTAGCCTTAAAAAGGCAATTCTGGCACATTCTATAACATGCACAAACTTGAAGTTATTATTAGACTAAGTGATATAAGCTGGTCACAGAAGTACAAATACTACACGATTCCAGTGATCGAGGTACCTGGAGTAGTGAACCTACACAAGGTGGAATGTTGGTTGACGGAATAAAAGGAGGGAAATTGGGGCATTTTTGTTTAATATATAGTGTCTCGGGTTTGAAGATGAAGAATTCTGTCGAGGAGAAATAGTGGTGACACCCAGCACATCAGTGTGAATGTACTTAATGCTACAGAACTGTATACTTAAAAATGGTTAAGCTGGGTGGGGACTATCCGGCGGCCATAGGGTCGTGCGTGAGCGCTTGCCCCCGTGTCTGCGGTGTGTTAAAAAAAAAAAAAATGGTTAAGATGGTATTGTATGTATTTAACATTAAAACATTAAATCAAGAAAATCTGTGTTAAGTATGTTATTTATAGTAAGTATGGAGGTAAAAAACAGAAGTTAACAGGAACTTTGAGGAATGGGAAATTCAAGGTGGCAGTGGAACAGAAGGAGCAAAGTATTTTCTGACATATATCTTTGCACCATGTATATTTCGGTTGGGGTGTGGTGGGGAAGGATATACACAGACTAAATAGGATATAAAAGGACACATAGAGATTTAAGGACAAAAGAGTAGATAGGTTTATGAGGGTTCTCAAAATCCCATGAGGAATTGCTGAAAGAACTGGCAACAAAGTGGTCTTTGAATTCATTAAAAATATATTGTTATATTTCATAAGAATGTGGAACTACTATGTGCCTGGCTTTCTTGATGCATTTTCATCTAAAGGTCCAATACAAATAATACAACTCACACCTTAACAAACTGTGACTGTTACAAACTTTTAGGATCAGAAAACAGAATTTTCCTTTTTGTGGCCATTTTCCTCTTTTTTAAAAAATAATTTTTAATGTTTTATCTCTCAGAGAGAGACACACAGCTTGAGCAGGGGAGGGTCAGAGAAAGAGGGAGTCACAGAATCTGAAACAGGCTCCAGGCTCTGAGCTGGCTGTCAGCACAAAGCCAGATGTGGGACTCGAACCCACAAACCATGAAATCATGACTTGAACCGAAGTTGGCTGCCCAACCGACTGAGCCACCCAGTCGCCCCATCCTACTCTTAATCTCCTAAACTTGAGTTAATTTCCCTGGACTAATTTACAGAAAGATTATGAGGGTTTTCAACAGCCAAAGACTACAAGGTTGTACATAATTACTTTAGGAATACACACATACACAGGTACCTGAATAAACAGAAAAAGGGAGATAATTTACTGCCATTCTTTTTTCTCAGTGAAACATTTTAAATGCCAAAAGCCACATAAACCAATAAGCTTCATTAATGCAAACAAGTATCTAAAGACAACTAGTCTTGAAAAGAGCTGTAAATATGAAGTCTTAGATCAGGAAGTAAAATCCAAGAAGGTAAACAGAACCGTGGTATACCCTGAGTGTGGGTAATTTCCATTTTAAGATTTAAGAGTTGAGAATTGTAAAACTCAAAATCTTGAAGAGAATGGCAGTCATTCAAGCTAAAAAATAAAAATCTGAATAAGTGTAAATTTTTTACTTTTCTCATCAGTGTGGGAAATTCTAATAGGCAAATGTTTACATGACGAAACTGTATTTGTGACCCCCGCCTTACAGTTCTAGCAACTATGTGTCCTGATTTCCATATATATATATATATATATATATTTTTTTTTTTTTTGTCTTTTCAGATAACCACATTTTAATATCAGCTTTGGTGATTGCTAGCACAGTAATTTTGACAGTTTTGGGAGCAATCGTTTGGTTCCTGTACAAAAGAAATTTGGATTCTGGTTTCACCACAGTTTTTTCAACTGCACCCCAGTCACCTTATAACGACGACTGTGTTTTGGTAGTTGCAGAAGAAAATGAATATGATGTTCAGATTGACTAAGATTTTGGAAATTTCGGAGTAAGACATCAAATACCTTAACAGGGATTCCTGTGCAGGATTTTAATGTAAAACGTAATGAAAATTACAGTTTTTGTGGTATATTTCCTTATTCCAGTAACATTCATTATTCTCATGTAATTGTGACAAAACTGATCTTTAGGTTCATTGTAAGAACAAAGTTTTTAAAAAGGAATGATCATAGATACAAACCACCCTAAATGTACCTTTCACTTAAAAAAGTTTAAATCCCCAAGCAGTAAAGCAGATAAAAATAAATACCTAGTCTACTGCTCTATCTTCCTTCCCATCTGGTTGAACCACCTTAGGTTGTAATTGGGAAAAAAAAATTCTACCTACCATTGTAGTTTTAGCAATTACCAGGTCTTAACCAATTTCTAGGTCTTGCTCTTTTTCTAATAAGTAAAATATGAGAAATTAAACATACTTTTAAAAAGATCCTATACATTACAATATGACACATGCTATCTACTATGGCAGACAATTCCCCTAATATTTTTAACTTCCTTTTTGAGTTAACCTATGTGGATAGGTTTTTAGATTTTTACCACCCCATATTCTACATAATTTTAAATATTATGATAGCAAAAACTGCAGAAAAACACTACATACTACTGTAGTGGTGATACTCGAAGTTTTCAGTATGTGTTCTGTACATTTTAATACAGAGGTGAGAAGAATCTTTCTGGCGGTAAAAAATGAAAATGAGCTGAATGGAGTGATTTTCCTTGGTATCCTTTACAGCTTAAAAGATATTAGAAAAGCTAAAAATACAGAGTTCACATAAAATTATATTTGCTGTATTTAGAAACCTGAGAGCTCAAAAGTGGTCTCTCCTCCTAACCCATGTCGCACCAATCATCTTATAGGAAATACTTTTCTTATGGGGAGATACACTCTCCAAGCTTGACCAATGGCAACAAAGTCCCAGCTTACATTACATGACCTGTGTCCACTGGCACTATGAATAACATCCTTCATCGCAATTAATAGCACTATTGTTTAATGACCTAGGAAAAACTACAAAGTGCTGCCAGGGCTACACAGTGTGGCTGTGTGGTACTGAGAGAGCAGATGTTACACTAGCTGTATTACACAAAACAACTATGTTCTACAAAAGCTTTACATTTCTAAGATTTTGGATACTATTTTATTCCTGATAAATTATTAAGAGTGGTACTAATAGTGAATAACAGATTGGAATTCCTTACTACTTCTTCTACTCAAAGTCTATCAGTCCTTTAAGAACTAAGATCTTAACTCTTCCTTAAAACTTTTTCTAATAGTCACAGATTTCTACAATGTCTAATATGGTAGCCACAAACTACACATGGCTATTTAAGTTAAAATTAAATATAACTTAAAGTTCAGGTCCTCAATTCCACTAGCCACACTTCAAATGCTCAAAACATATGTAGTTAGTAACTACCATAACAGGCAATACAAATTATAGAACATTTGCATTTCCATTATTACAAAGTTTTACTGGACAGTGCTGCTCTAGAATCTCCCCTTACACAACTCCCATACAACTAATTTTCTTCTGTTCATTTTGATAACTTCTACCCAATGCCAGCTCTTCTAAAACGGCTACTTTAAACTGATTTAACTTTCCATATTTGATTTCATTTTTCAAGTAAGTCCTTAGAGGTCCCTGGTTAGTGAAGTATTACCTTTTAATTTTCTTCGTACATCAGGACATCTGTAACTGGGCCTTTGCATCTATTCAGTGGTCAACAGCTAATAGGATCATTCAGGTCTGTATTCATATTTTTAATATTATCAGTAACATAAGCATGTTTGTTTATATTCAAAATGTATAAGTTGCTTTCTTCAGAATCTTGGTTTCAGTTAATAAGGACAATATAAATTCTTACTGTTTGGCAGGCACGGAGAGAGAATAACATTACTTTATACTGCATTTTCCTAGGAATTTGCATTCTCTGTAGTGAGTACTATATGGTCTCTTGATTTCTGTTTATACAGTTTTAAAAGTAACAGCCAATGAAAAGACTTTACTTAGTCCCTCTAAATCACACAGGATATCAGAAACTTATACAATGCTGAAATATAAAATAGTAAGTGGTACTACGGTACTGAAAGAATACTATAAAGCTCACACCACTGTGTATCTTTGTCATTAAGCATTTAATATGACAATAAACTGCATACCAATGGAGTGTTTTCTACTATTTAAATTTTTAAATAAAAAGTTGTGGGTTAAGTAGAAGATACTTAACTTTTATGCTGAGTTCTAATAAAAGTGTAAATGTTTCAAACTCAAAAGCACCTAGAAGGACCTACTATTAGAATAGTGAAAGTGGCATCCTTAAATTTTGTATTTTTCTTTAAATAAAGCAATGCAGAGATAATAGGAACACGATGAGCAAATGTTTTAGAAACATTTTTGTATGAATTGGGATTTCTTAAAAAAGCTTTAAGGTCTAAAGTCTACTTTGAGCACCACCAGTTCAAAAGGAAACATTTCAAACTATAAAGTAAATCAATCAGTATGCATTTTATTTCCAGCCAAGGTTTTACATTAAGACCAACAAACTAAGTGTAGGCAAACTGTTGATTCACATTTGAAAAATTACATGGTTTCTATTTAGGTTCTGAAAATGTAGTTAGTTATCATAACACAAGACTTTATTTATAATCTGAAACGACCTGAAGGTGTTTAAAAGTATATCCTAAGGGTATTGACAGAGGAAATATACAGTGTTACGAAAGTATACACAACTCCTGACCATGGTGTAGATCTATTCATGGTGAATAGGTGATGTTCATCTGTTCTCCAAAAGTAGTGAAAAATATTAAGTCATTAAATAAATGCTCAGAATTACCAAGGAACAGTTAAAAACGACCAGGATCCAAACAGGTTATTTATATAATATTTATCTATAAAGAAGTGACAACACTAAAAAACACATTGAAAACCAGTGTTTTAAACTTTAAATGTGGGATTTAAAAATATTTTAACTTGAGATTGCAATAATTTTTTTTTCCAAATAGCATTTGATGGGCAATTCTGATATAATTTACAGCTGTAATACTCCTAAAGGACTATCACATACTATGGCCTATCAAATATAATCTGCACTTTGCAAATCGATACAAAAATTTATCCATCATTTATACATTTTATATTTATATACTTCTTAAAAATAAGATTTTATTGCTAAGTGAATTTAGGATTCATATTAAATTTGGGAACCTAATATATAATGCTTTCATAACTTCCAAATTATTTTTTTATAAACACTGGAAGCAAATCATGAAAATAAGACTGCAACTTAAGGCATTTTGAAAGGAAAAATAATTAGGTGCCATTTTATTTCAAAAGCATATTTTATCCCACTTTTTTCACTAGCAAGAAACTAAAAACATAAACTTTTTTTTTCCATAAATATGACTACAGTAATCAGAACACAAAAAAGGGTCATCAGCATTACTTAGATATTTAAAACAAGGATAACATTTTCCCACTCACCTAAAAGAAAAATACTTTTGATGACCAGTTTATAAACATCAGATTCACTGGCCATGTTAAAAGGTCCAGGAGAATTTTAATTCAGCAATACTGGAGAATTATAGATAAAGATATCTATGTTGATATCTATATCTATATAGTCAATGTATTCAACAGGCATTCCCCACAGAAGTAATTTATACGTAATTGCCAGTTTTAATAAACACTTGTTCACAGATCATCCGTTTGTCTTATATGAAGTTAGGCAATATCAAATGTTCTGTTAGGCTCTCCATCTTCTTCGGAATCATCCTCTGAAGCTGTTGAAAGAAAACAGGATGATCAAGAATGATTTTAAGGGGGATGAGAATGGATGTGTAAATATGAAGCCAGAACAGCAATGACTTGTAAAATAAAAACCCCAATTTAGTATATTGTTTGGTCAAAATGATAAGTTATGACAGGGTTAGGGGTGGTTTGACTGTGGGTGATGCCCATCCATAATGCTCCCACCCCCCACATCTTTTTATGTTAGTTTTTATCAAAATGAGGATGTTTAAAAATGTGCTTCAAGAACATCTCTTCTAAAAAGCTTCTGAGATCAGCCTGTGGTTCATAGTAGCTAATGATATAGACACTAGAGAAAAAATGAACTTAAGGCAAGTGCTCTCACACACCTGAGTAGAATCTGGTTTATTACCGCTGCATGTTTGATGCATCCGATGAGAATGAAAAAAAATGTACACAGAATAGGTTATGGGTATTCTTGCAATTTTCATCAAAGCTATGTCTATACAATGCCAAGAAAAAGCTCTATTAAGTCCAAAAAGCTTTATATAGACACAGCCTAAGTTAAAACAACTGGATTTAGAAAAAACTTTTGTTGAGATTATTCCTATGCCTCTACATTGTCAGAAACATGTTTGCAACATTTCTGAGTTGCAATTTATTGAAGAGTCAGTGTATTAGCTCAGAAGTTTAAAATAAACACCCCAGACTGCCTATAGGAAGGACATAAGTATAAAACTATGGATTCTATAAACTGTTCTATGTGTTGAGGAAAATGGAATTCACTAAAAAAATACACAACCAGCATTTCCCCTATTATCACGGGCAGAAAGACTAAATGTATACTCTTCTTTTATTAATATTAGACCCAATATTTAAAAGCACTCAACAAACAGAATCAATAAAAACATCCTACATGTATGGATGAAACTGAAGTTTTCATGTTTCAATTTCTCTTACAGAAATCTTAAATCCATTTTTAGTAAATGATAGCAAGCATATACTTGGTTCACAGATGATTAAATCCTATGGTTAAATTTTATGCTGTATCATGGAGAAAAACTAAGAAATAAAAGTTTTTCAGGAAACTTCTCATGTTTTCTATTCAATTAACTCCACAAGAGAAGAAAATTCAGTGAGAGCCAACTTTTAGAATACATTAATATTCTGGTACTTAGTGAACTTGTAGCACCACGACAGCTTTCATTCTCAGCTGAATCTAGGTATACTTCACCTCCATCTTTCTCACATGTTGGGAGTAGACACTGCTATGTTTAGGAAACTACAAAATGAAAATGTTATCAAAAAAGCAATCTGGGGAAAATATTACTACCATCTGAAACAAATTACGACCATCACATCTGGCAAAGTATAAATTATAATTTGCTGAGAGAGATCTTTGTGTTAGATAACATAAGGGATGTAAAGAAGTGTGTATAAAAGAAAATAAAGATGCACACCAAATGAATTCCCACTTTATATACCAGACTCCTTTATATACCATGTTCACATACACTAAACTGTGAAAAGGCATCTGGTTATACCTCTATAGTACAGATTTAATGACAAAAATCCATGTTTTAGAATATTCAAGGAATTAAAAATCCACGTCTTAAAATATTCAAGTCCTCAAACGTTACCTCAAAGGATGCTGAGGTTTCCCCAAAGGTAAGAAACACAAAACAGAAAAAAAAAAAAAGAAAAAAAACAAAAAAAAACAAAAAAAAACAAAAAAAACCATGCACACTACAGGTAACACTCCAAGTGTTTTGAAAATGAGTACAGAAGATAACCTAGTAGAGAATATATATTTTAAAACACTTCAAAGAGTGTAATGGAATCTGGTCATGGAGAGCCAGTTGCTTTGGGTGAAAAAGTATTAACAGGGAAATCTTGAATTCCCAGGAACTGTTTCAGAGCCACCAATATCTGTGCCCACCTGGTATGAAGCACCCTGGAGGCTGTAGGACTTTGAGGTTAAGCTGTGCAGATGCCTGTAAAGATTTGGGCATTAAGTGCCTTCACATAGGAGCCCAGGCAGAAGTCCTAATGCTGGAACGTGATCTTAAGAGATTGAAGCTGCTGGCGGAGCTGGCTGCCTATTAAAGGTCCATGAGGACCTGAACAAGGAGCAGAAAAAAAACTATGGCTTCTGTTACGGACTCAGAACTAGGAATCTTTCAACCCTATTTTCCTAGAACTATACACAAACCCAGGGAAAACTTTTAATGATATAACAAAGCTGAGTAAGTAAAATTTCACTCACACACACATCTAACAGATTTAGAAGTGTGGTTTGACCAGTAGTTAGGTATAATCTTTTCAATTAAAATTATTAAAATTAAGGTGATCAAAAAGAAAAACTTTAAACACTAGTTATAATACATCCTTCTGTACTTTAAAATTAGTATTTTTTAAAAAATATGCTTTAAAAAAACTCAGTTGCCCAACCCATCTTTCCCAAATCAATTATGGTATTATTAATCCTATAAATAAAGATCTAATTTGTAGAAAGAGTATACAGTAAGGTTTTGGTCTGTGGATTTAATTTACAAAAGTAAATTCAACAAGTCTGGGAAGGGGAAATTCCACCTACTTTCGAGATCTTCCATATGTGCCTGAAGAGTTCTTGCAAGGTTAATAAACTAGAAGCAATGCAGAAAGAAATATAGTAGTTTAAATGTTGCAAATGGATCTAAAAAGAGAATCAGTATAGGAGATTCATTTCTACTTTAAAAAGTCAAACACCATTTTAAGCCTTTAAATAAGGGTCTTTTTACCCCCACATCAAAAATTACAAGCTTACAATATTATTTTTTTTACTGTTGTATATAATCACCATTATATAAATGGTCATGGAGAAATCATGAATCAGGTAGAAACTGAAAGCTGATACAATAAAATAGCTTTATCCAATGGCATTTCTGTCTTCTTGCATAAATACAACACTTCAGAAAATTATGGAGAAAAAAATTAAAACCATTACAATGTGGACACAAATAAATTCGCTGTTTGTGGTAAAAACTAACAAACCCAGGAATAATATTTTTTTCCTGTCAAAATTTGATAGCTCCAGATGTATTACATTTACTTTAATACTTAAAAAAATTCATGAAAATGACTTCCACTTTAATAATTTGTACCTTCTACAAAGGCTTGAATTCAACAGATCTTATTATATGCTTTATATAAAGTTTATTCATTTTGAAAAGATAAGTTACCTTTTAGGGAATCATCTCATGGCATCTACTATAAGATTTCTAAATAACTTAAAAGTCAAAAGATCTTTGCTCAAATACTGAATGCTCTTGATAGTTCATTCTCTTTTCTCTCAAGGATAATAATCTGTCGAAAGGCTCATGGGAATATTCACATGAGGATTACAGAAAAATGTATTTCCAATTTAGAAACCATATATGTATATTGGTTATTTGGTAATTTTCAAGATAAAACAAAAACAATACACCTCACAACAAACTTGGCTCTGTTTTTATCATCAAAGTGAATATTTAAAAATACTCTGAAGTACATGTTTATGAACACATTTCAAGATATGAAGTGTTCACAATGCTAGAATTATGAGATGCAGGCCCTAGCCTCTGCCACACAAATTGGGTAAGGCAAAAGAGTATAAATTTCCTATGGTAAACTGATGTAAGTAGTATAGTATACTTGTAAGCACCTAAGAGATAGCTAGCTCAAGTAACATTAAAGTAGAAGTGTACAGAGTAAACACACAATAGTCCATATCACAAGTAGTTTCTAGTACTATGAATGCTTAAAAATTAGTACACTCGTAATCTTTCATAGGATAATAACAGATGAAATTGGAAGTTACTTTCCCATACTCTTTTGGTTTTTGGGGTTTGGTTTCAATATCAGGTTTCTAAGCTGTAATAATGACTTGTTTTTTTCCCTTCAAAATGAAAAGGAGCATTTCCCCTAGATATTTTCAATTCCATCCCTGTTTTTCACGGACAATATTCCAATTGATACCCTCAATAGCTAGAAAATTACTTCTCTAAAAATAGCTTTTTGAAAAAATTAGCCTGCTTGATATAGAAGGAAGACTGCAATTTCTATTAAATCTACAGTATCTTTATGTAATATTTTAAGACACATTTTAATATAAGAGCTCCCCAAACAAAACAAAATGTGAATGTATAAAAACAATCTGCTTTCCAAAGCAAACACTTGCTGCATCACACCCTCCCTTCTCCCCCACTCCAGTATTACTTACTCGGACACGTGTGCTTGGTTCATTTGTATTTCCCATCATATCAGAAAAGCTTTGTTCGCACAAGTGCAATAACACAACTAGGTAGAGACCAGAGCTGATAAACTCATACTCAGCCTTCAACAGGGAAGCAAACGAGAGAAAAAAAAAAAAAATGAAGAATGAAAAATTAATAGAATTGAGATTGATAGTTATAGCATACTGATAAACTAGAGGAAATGTATTTATATCCAGTTCCTAGAAAGAGATATAATGCCAATTATTAAAAAAAAAGCTGTCCTTCAGCTTCATAAGTTTACTAATTGCCATATAATGTACTCAAATAGGTGTGTGAATAACCTTTTTATTCTCATATAGTCTTCCTTTACGTAATGATTTATATAAAAGTGGGAAAAAGCATTTGATGATGGAATGAATGCTCTGGTTCTACATAAAGCTCAAAACTGACTTCATTACACAGCTGGCTGTAACTATTTGCTTAAACATTGCCATTTCATCTATAGCAAAATCAATATATAATGTAACTAAAATCCTGTTCTGACAGTTTAAGTGTTTGGGTAATTTAATTAACGTAAAGTAACAACAGTAAATATAAAAATGAACTAAAAAAAGGTAGTAACTTCGTATAATCCACATAGAAATTTGCAGTGGGTAAAAATAGTTCTTTGGTTCAATACTGTTCTGTTGGTTTTGAAGCTAAGAAAACAAATCATGAATAAAGTTATTAAAAACTTAATCTGTTCTGTAATTGTTACACAGTGAACTATGATAAATTGTATATTTTGAAAACTGATCTGAAGTTAAGAAAGCTATGATCTTAGTACCAACTTCAGCAAGTAACTGGTTATAGCTTCCTTAGAATACTCAACAAATTTGAAATTGATTAGAAGTTTCTATGGGGCACCTGGATGGCTCAGTAGGTTAAGCGTCCGACTTCGGCTCAGGTCATGATCTCATCGTTCGTGGGTGCGAGCTCTGTGCTGACAGCTAACTCAGAGCCTGGAGCCTCATTCAGATTCTGTGTCTCCCCCTCTCTCTGACCCTCCCCTGCTCACGCTATCTCTCTCTCTCTCTCTTTCAGAAACTAAAGATAAACAAAAACAAAACAAGAAAACACTAAAAAAAATTTTAAAGTTTCTCTAAATGCTTCACTTCATTAACTTTGCTTATTTTTAACTTAAAAAAAAATCATATATCCAGAAGATTAAAATGTATTAATCATTTAAAATGAGGGTATTTGTCAGGCCATGAATCCATGATTCACAAAGAATAAAGATGTTAAAGCCAGAAAGCTTAATCAAGACTGTCATTTTTATAGTGACTCCACCTAATATTTCCCAACGGCTTAAATTATTTAAGAAGTGGGTCATTAAAATCCTTGAAGAACAATAAAAATATTCTTAGCTGTAGGGTAAAGCCAAAGGACCATCTTCAAGAGACTTAATGGAGCACCTAAAGAAAGAAAGGGGGGGAACCATTCTTTGAAACCTTCTCTGATTTTGAGGGGGTGGGGGTGGGAATTCTTTGCACCTTTCCATACTCTTTCCCCCTGTTCTTTAAATCACCAATGTCTACCTATCTAGAGAGAGGCTCCTTAAAAATTTAAGATAATTCCGTATTGAAAGTGGTACTCCTTTTGGATAACTGGCTTCATTAAAGAATAAAAATAATAATTAGTATTAGAGCAGCATTTGTACTGTATCAATAGCCTATTTTTTTTTCATTCATTACATCAGTGACTCTTAACCTGGATCTAAGGATTAGCTTCAAGAGATCTGAGAGTCCTTTACATTATATACAGATTTTGTGTCTATGTATATTTTATAAGGAGTGTTCCTTGGTTTTAATCAGATTTTCAAAGGGTATCTATACTCCCACATTTAAAAAATGAAGGGTGTCCACAAAAGATCATATATTGATGGTTCCATTTATATGAAATATCCATATATATGAAATATCCAAAGAGACAGAACACAGATTGGTGGCTGCCAGGGGATGGGGAAAGGGGGCAATAGGGATCAACTACCTAATGGGTATAGGATTTTCTTTTGAAGAGATGAAAATGTCCTGGAACTAGAGAAGGTGATGGTTGTACAGCACTCAAGTATACTAGTACCAATAAACTGTTTACCTTAAAATGGTTATGTTACATAAACTTCACTTCTAATAAAAAAGAAGGGGAGAAAAGTGTCCATTGCCCCTTCATTTAAAAAGCACTTTTCAAGCACTCATACATCCTGTCACCATCATCTCTCTTTTTATCACAAAAATGCTAATAAGCACACTTGAATAGTATGGCCCTAGAGTTATTCTAGTAATCTTTTTCAGTATCTAGCCCCCCACCTGAATTTTCTTTTAAAAAGGAAATAAAATACTGGGCTCTAAGCTTTAAGAAAAATTAGTGATCCAATCAATGGGGGAAGGGGGGAAGGAGTGATCAATACATACCAAAAAATCTGAGAAGTGAAAGGATAATATTTGAAATAAAATTTTAATATGATCAGAGAAATCCTGACATTTATTTGTAGTGATACAAATACTAAAGGAAAGAGAAACAATGTGAACTTGGAATAAATGATTTCATATAAGATAACTTGTTTACCATAAAGATGAAGAGGGAATGAGGATGTAGAGGGATACAGACATGAGGAAGAACAGGGGATCATACAGGCACATAAAAATACAGAACTGGGATGCAGATCTGGGGCTTGGTGTTTGGATTATTTTCCAGTACTCTGAGACATCACAACTTAGACAGTTCTGGGGAGAGAAGGTTGGCATGCCTACTTTGGGACCCATTTCCTATGCTTTTATTATTTTCAGGTTTATTTAGGAAGCATATGATGAATTTTACCAATTACACTTAAAATCTGCGATGTGGTTATATGCCTTATGCTTTAAAAAGTTAAGGGGAAAAGCATGAAAAATAATAAAATCATATAATACCTAACATGGTAATAAAATTATATTAAAAAACATTACTATTATTATTTTAATGCAGGTTTTCTGACCATGATTTAATCTTTTCTTCAAGAGTTGTCCTTTAAGCATAGAACAGACACTTACCAAATTAGGCAAAATATACTAACTTGTTCATTTGCATGAGCTCTATGTAGTTCATGAATATCAAAATCCTCCAGGTTAAGCTGCAACTTCTCTTTACAGAGTTCACAGGTGGTTACAGCCTCTAATGAAGAACCTGGTAAAATTAAAGGAAAACTTAGTTTGCTATGTCTCCACAAAATAATTATTCCTTGTAAAGTTTTAAGCTTAGAATATAGAGAATCAAAAGGGAGAAAGGAAGGAAGATTGCATTATTGCTACAAACCAGTAAGGTCTCTTAAAATAACAACTGGTTAACAACCTGATGTGCGTGTTAGTTCCTAATCTATGGTTTTTAGGCTTATGTCCATTATTTAGGTGTCTGTTTTTTTCCATACAACCCCATCCTTGATGGGGGGAAGATGACAATGGAACGTCATCTGTACTTCCTACTTCTGCCCTAGGTACCTTAGCAAGATGTCATGAAAACAACGTTAAATAATGTAGTATCTCAACTAGTTACCTATATCCAGGCCAATATCTCTGATACGAAAATATATACCTAAGACCTTTTGTCCTCTAAGAAATGGGCATTCCTTATAAGCAAGGAGGGAACAAAAGGAATCCACCTTTCTCTAGATAAAAACAGCTCCTTTCATGGGGTGCCTGGGTGGCTCGGTCGGTTAAGTGTCCAACTTCCACTCAGGTCATGATCTCACAGTTCGTGGGTTCGAGCCCCACATTGGGCTCTGTGCTGACGGCTAGCTCAGAGTCTGGAGCCTGTTTCAGATTCTGTATCTCCCCTTCTCTCTGACCTTCCCCTGCTCACTCTGTCTCTGTCTCTCAGAAATAAATAAAAAATTAAACAAAACAAAACAAAACAAACCCAGCTCCTTTCAGCCATAAAAGGAATGAAGTCTTAATACATGCTATAACATGGATGAAAGTAAATAAATTATCAAGGATTAGCGAGAGAGGGAGGTGGGAACTGCTGCTTAATGGATAAAGAGTTTTGGGAGGCGCCTGGGTAGCTCAGTTGGTTAAGCGTCCGACTTCAGCTCAGGTCATGGTCACACGGTTCGTGGGTTTGAGCCCCACATTGGGCTCTGTGCTGACAGCTATCTCAGAGCCTGGAGTCTGCTTCAGATTCTGTATCTCCCTCTCTCTGACCTTCCCCTGCTCACGCTGTGTTCTCTCAGAAATAAATAAAAAACATGAAAAAAAAAGTTTTTGTTTTGGGGTGCTGATAAAATTTTGGAAGTAGATAGTGGTGATGGTCACTCAACATTCTGAATGTACTCAATGCCACTGAATTGTACACAAAATGATGGTCAAAAGGGAAATTTTTACTTGATATATATTTTATCACAATTAAAAGGAAAAAAGTTCTTTCTGTCCAATATGCAGTTACTAGTTACTCCTAAGCTTCTGGCTCTAATTAAATAGGTGGTAGTATTCCAATTAAACATATAGCCAATTTCCCCCACACTTATTTTTAGAGCCTTAAACTAAATATATATATATATGTGTGTATGTATATATCCTAAAAGTTAGAGAAGTCATGTGGTTAACAGGGTAGAGGCTTAGGTTCAATTCAGTTAATATCTGTTAACTGTTATGTGCCAAGATTTAGAAGGAAAAAAGCAGTAACCTCTGTCTTCAAGGAGCTCTTGAAGCCCTTAAACAGTAAAATCTGGCACAAAGTCCAAAACAGCAGTAATTTATATACATTTTCTTTTGAAAATAGTTCAACAGAAAGTGAGTGCTATTCTGAGATAGTTATGTTCTCTATGTTGTCTCAAAACATCCTATAGTCAAATTACATTAAGACAGTCACTATTATTTCAAGTATATGAATAAAACCAAGTCATTGTTCTTGCTGTTTTAGGAGTCTAACATACAAAGAGATACTGAAATTAAAATGCATCTGGAATATTTTAATTAAAGACAATTAATATTGTACCATTAAACTAAATTCAGGATAAGTCCATATTATGATCTGATGGAGTATAAAGAATGTGAAAGATATTTATCAGACATTTCTTTTTAATTTTTTAATGTTTACTTTTGAGACAGAGAAAGTGCAAGCAGGGGAGGGACAGAGAAAGAGGGACACAGAATCTGAAACAGGCTCCAGAGGCTCTGAGCTGTCAGCACAGAGCCCAAAGCGGGGCTCAGGCTCAACGAATGGTGAGATCCTGATCTGAGCTGAAGTTGGACACTTAACCAACTGAGCTACCCAGGTGTCGCACATTTATTAGACATTTCTTAGAACTGTTCTATGATTCAGAAGCAGGAAAAGTGTGATTATATAATATGGACCTTTGAGATCACTGAGTACAATTTCTTTAACATCTTAGTGCTTCATGTTTCTCTTCTAGGAATTAAGTGGCTTCTAGAACAACATTCAACAGATCATATACAGCTGAGGAAAGTACATGTACCCCTACATGTTTAATCTAGGGCTCATTCCATTAAGACCCCACCTCTTCACTAGGCCGACTGTCCTGACTGCATTCGCTTCAACCTGTACTAGACTTGCTTTATTCATTTTTGCACATCCTGAGTTTTAACAGTCCATACATGGCAGCTGCTTAATAAATATTTAAACCAATCTATTCCAGAATGAATGTTCTACTAGATGGGGTCTTTATGTAAGTATGAGAAAGCCTTTGTGAAAGGTACAGTTCTTGAGGCCTTTATATTCATCTGACCATATCTTAGAAAGCTTATTAATAACTTGATAAAACCCATCTGAGTATTTACCACATGCCCAGTACTGTCAGAAACTGATTATAAACGTCATCTCATTTGATCTTTACCACAACCTTTTGTGGTTAAGTATTACTCAGTTTTACTCAATGAAAATGAGGCCCAATCCCAGACCTACTTAAGAATGTCCAAAAGTAGAGCTAAGGCATCAATGTTTTCTAAAACTCTAATGGGTAATTTTGATCAGCAGCCAAGCTCGAGAACCAATGTTAAAAAAACTTACTCAAGATCCTCCAGTTAAGTGTTAGAGCCATTATTCCAATCTAGGCCTAACAATGTTCTTAACACATTGTATCAACTGTTTTCTTGCCTACACAATATGGCTGTTATTTCTGGGCTCTTACTAAGTGTCAAGAACAAATGCTACCAAGCTGAACATTCATTTAATCTTGATAATGCCTCAGGGCATTATAAAGCCAAGAAGCTGTCATAACACTGTACAGCTAAGAAGAGGCTGCAACAGGTGAGATGGGTCTGTTCCACAGCACTGGGATCAGGCTACTTTAAAAGAAACATTACCTCCCTAACCCAAAGAGGCCTTTGCTATCTAGCTACACACAAATTTTCCCAGGAACCTCATAATCATCAGCTTGAATAGGTTACCCAAGTCTTCCTCAAAAGATGATTAAAATTAGCACTGATGCTATTATGCCTCACAAATTATTTTCCTATGTCACCCAACTATTATCAGACCATCAATCTTACACAATAGCATACACTGGGGCGCCTGGGTGCTTAAGTCAGTCAAGCATCTGGTTCTTCACATCAGCTCATGATCTCATGCTTCGAGATAGGGCCCTAGGTTGGGGCTCTGTGCTGATGGGGTGGAACCTGCTTGGGATTCTGCGTCTTTCTCCCTCTTTCTCTGCCCTTCTCCTGCTTGCTCTTTCTATCAAATAAATACACATTAAATAAATTTTTAAAAATTCTGTACATTTACTAATCTAATTTCCCACCCTTCTCACTTTATGAGTCATTTTTACTTTGTCCTCTGTCTCTGATGGTCTAACAATTAAATGTCTCAACTTTAAAATTAAATTTTGCTCTCTCAAAATAAACAAACATTTAAAAAGAGTGGGGTGCCCAGGTGGTTCAGTCAGTTAAGCATCTGACTCCTGATTTTGGCTCAGGCCATGATTTCACAGTTTTGAGTTTGAGTTCTGCCTCAGGCTCTACACTGACAACCCAGAGCCTGGAACCTGTTTCTGATTCTGTTTCCCTCTCCCTCTGCCCCTCTTCAGCTTGCACTCTCTCTTTCTCAAAAATAAATATTTTGTTTGTTTATTTATTTATTTTTACTTTTGAGAGAGAGAGACAGTGTGTGAGCAGGGCAGGGGCAGAGAGAGGGAGACACAGAATCTGAAGCAGGCTCCAGGCTCTGAGTTGTCAGCACTGAACCTGACGCAGAGCTTGAACTCACCAACTGTGAAATCATGACATGAGCCAAAGTCAGACGCTTAACTGACTGAGCCATCCAGGCACCCCAAAACAAATAATATTTTTTTTTAAAAAACAGTACAAGTTAAACTTTGAAACAAGATTAATGAAGTTCCTTAATGCTTTTGCTTCAAAAAATAATTATACTTTTGAGTAATAAATTTGACAATCAGTAAATTATAATCAGATTTGTTAACTAAAATGTGTATGTACATGGATCTCTTGGAATGACTGCAAAAACAAAACACAAAAAGGCAAATCTTACCAGAGTTAATTTTGGCCCGTAACCACTTTTTCATACAATCTTGGTGAACATACTGCAAACTTCCCGTGCACTTGCACGGCTCTATCAGCAAGTTAGATGATGATGCAGCTGCCATCTGACAAATTCTACATAAGTCACCTTCTTCTTCTTCAGAATCCTCTAAAAGGAGGCTAGAAAGAAGGAACATTTTGTAAATACACTATTAAAACTTATTCTGGTTGGTCATTTCCAATCATACATAATCTCAAACAATATTTTGTTATTTCTATTCATGTCCTGAATAGAAATAACAGCCATAAAAAACTGCAACCACCATAAAAAACCAATTCAGTGAGAATGAAAATTACAATAAACGTTTTAAAGGTAAATGAAACAGGATATCCTCTTACCTTCAAATGCTTTGTCTTTGACAGCACACTTATTTCATATCATACCTTATTTTCACAATCACTTTACAAATATCTCTAAGAAATTTTAATTTCTACGGTATCACAGACTTCAGTTCCAACATTATAAAGGTAATGTACTTACACACTTAGCACTTTCCTCCCCTACCTCCAAAAAACTTTTAGGACAACTTTCATAAATTAAACACTGACTTGTGTTTTTTCACTTACATGCTATCAGGACCACACAGGGTTAAACTGATAAACTTTTTGTGCTAAATTCATTTCCCCCACCCCTAGCAATGTTATTTGATCATCCTCATTTCTACAGGGTATGCATTTAAAGTGAAGCAGTTTCCATTAACCTACATCCTCTACTTAATAGGGCCACATGCATTGCTTAATTTAAATTCAGAATGATAGCCATATATATATTTTACAAATAATTAATGACTATGTATACACACACACACACACACACACATTTGTTAAAGTCCTTATTGCCTTAGTCCATCGCTGGCAAAAAGAGGTACTCAGTAAATTACAACTGAATGCTGAACGGTTACTGAAATATAACCCGGATCATACAAGTTTCTAATGAACTTAGCAAAAAGATGTGTGGAAAGAGGAGATGTACAGCTGTTAGGTGACTACCATGCTCTGTTTAAGCCAGAGAAAAAAATCTCAAGCATAAATATTTATATTTTACCTTCAGATTTAACTTCCTCTGGCTTATAGTTACAATTATTTTTACTTAAGAGTTTCAATTTCTTAGACTCTGTATTTACTTGTGGAGTGTCTTGAAATCTTCATGTATTAGCAAAAAATATATAATAAAGGAACACCCACAAACTATCTCTATGACAAAATAACCAACAACTACTGCTTTATAATCTAACCAGACAGGGTGCTGGCTGGCTTCATTTGTTTCTCTCTGGAAATTACTAAGCTAATGCTTTGCCCTCTGTTTAACCACTGCCCTCAAATTAACCTAACTTTGAACACAGGAAATATAACAGTACTGCATTCATCAGCAGACAGCCTATACCCAGAGGGAGTTAGTATGACATTAAACCTAACACTACCAGGGCATCTTTTTCCAAGAAAGGAAAAATAGCAAACTTCATATGCAGAAAATAGAATAATCCCATCGTATAATTTGTCCTACATAAGGGAAAAAAGGAATGCCTCATGTCCAATATCCCAGACTCGATCTCCAGAGTTAGATTTGAATGTATTTCTTCTTAAAAAAGTAAAAAATCTAGGGGCGCCTGGGTGGCTCAGTTGATTGAGTGTCCAACTTCAGCTCAGGTCATGATCTCATGGTTTGTGGGTTTGAGCCCCGCATCAGGCTCTGTGCTGATGGCTACCTCAGAGCCTGGAGCCTGTTTCGGATTTTGTGTCTCCCTCTCTCTCTGACCCTCCCTTCCTCATGTCCTCTCTCTACCTCTCAGAAACAAATTTTTAAAAATAAAAAAATTAAAAATCTAAAACATTGGTAAACTATGCTTCCCAACAATCCCATTAAGTTAGGCCTTTATAAAAAAGAAAAAGCAAAAACCTAAAACACCCCACAGCCTTAGCTTTACCTAAGTCTTTTCTTCTTATAAGTACATTTTACATGAACTATTCTAACCCATTTTATAATAAAAATTATTTTAACAGATGGAAAAACTAAGTACACCAAAATGACAAATAATCAAGTTGAGACTGAAATCTCTGATCTTTTGTCTTTTCATTCTTACCAGAGATTTTAAACAATCTTCTGTACAAAGATTACATCTGCAAAAAAGAGTCTAAGTCCTGAATTTAAACTATTTCTGTCAAATATTCACAATATATAAAGAATATTCTGTGTACACATGAACTTCAAAAAGAAAATAATTTGTGCAAATGATTTTACCTCATTCCAAAAGAGTCTGAGATGAGAAATACAAATAAATGGTAAATAAATCTTACTAAAGGCTACAACAGATGGCTTTGATAATTCATAAACCAAGAGGCCCCTTTACCAATCCCATTTAGTAATGGTCTACCAAGGAAGAGGGCAAGACATTAAGATTTTTTGCCCTTTTATGCAAAAAGCTGTATTGAAAACTGATTAAAAATAATCTTTATAGACTATTTCTTGATACAATCTATACCCCCAGTGCCTACCTTCATTATTAATCCTCATCCATTTTCTAACATCTTTGTGGGTATAAATTTTAACATAAGACATTTCAGGTATCAATGTTATGAGAAGCCATTTTAGAAATACAGATTTCTGGGGCACCTGGGTGGCTCAGTTGGTTGAGCATCTGACTTCAGCTCATGTCATGATCTCACAGTTCATGACTCTGAATCCTACATTAGGCTCAGTGCAGAACCTGCTTCAGATTCTGTCCTCCTGCCCCTTCCCCACTCGTGTGCTTTCTCTCTCAAAAATAAACATTAAATAAATAAATAAAATAAAGATTTCCTGGGGCGCCCGGGTGGCTTAGTCGGTTGAGCGTCCGACTTTCGCTCGGGTCATGATCTCGCGGTTCGTGGGTTCGAGCCCCGCGTCGGCCTCTGTGCTGACTGCCAGCTCAGAGCCTGGAGCCTGTTTCAGTCTGTGACTCCCTTTCTCTCTGACCCTCCCCTGCTCACGCTGTCTCTCTCTCTCTCTCTCTCCTAGAAATAAATAAAAAAAACATTAAAAAAAAATAAAGATTTTCTCCTCTAAACTGCTTTGCTTTATAGACTTATGACAGGCATTCAAATTTACCTCTCTTTTATTTTCTGCAGTCTTTCTGGGTCTCTTGAAGGTGCACTTTTAGTTTTATCACTTTTCCCATCAGATGAACTCCAGCCTGAAGGAATAATATCTACAGTGATCATGACATTGTCGGTCAAATTATTTCCAAGTGCTGGGGGGACTGCGAATCGAAATAAGGAACCAGGAAGGATCCCTGTTATTCCTGTATTTCTTCCACTGTGAGCTGAATCAGACGTGGAGCCACCTGTAGCAGAACTACTCGATGCTGCAGATGCTTGTGATCTGTTGGCAGTAGCCCCAAGAGGATCATTCTGTGCTTCAAGGTGAACCACTTCACTTGATTCTCTTCTAAAAATATGATGAGATCTAGATGGTATATCAGAGGTAGGTATCCTTGAAGATTCATCTCGTCCCTCGCGTCTCCTTCTAGAGAACAAAGGTGTGCACCTATTTCTAAGTGAGGACGATAACCACGGTCCTGTATTTCTACCTTCGGATTCTTGGTTAAAATTTTCTGAATCAGGCTCAGAGCTATGATTTTGATTAAGAGATGACAAACCCCATCTTCGCCTAAGAAATCGAAATCCCTGAGAGGCTTCAGATGCCCTATTATCAGGAACATCAGAAGTTGACACTGCATTGCTACGAGACTGTGAAGCTGTCAAGATTCTTGGAGAAACGTAAGAATTTTCAGAACTCAATGATCTTGCATTCAAGGAATCCTGACTAGACCTTCGGGGGAAAAAGGTAGATGACATACTAGAAGCTATACGTGACAGCAATCTTCTGGTTGAACGTCTACCTTCATTGTCAGAAGATTCTTGAAATGATCTTTGAGATGAACCAACCCTATCTGAACTGCTTATGGTTGAGGTTTCATCTCTATTTGAAATATAAGAAAATCCAGGCTGTGTACTGCGTTGGGGAGATTCCAATTCTCTTGGAGAAAAATTTGATCTTAGAGAATTTCTACTAGAGTCCCTAGAACATGGTACAGTCTGATGTTCAGAAGGCGTTTGGTGGTTTGTAGATGATGTATTCAACTGTAAGGTGCTCACTGAGTTATCTTTTGGTCTTGCTCCCTGTGAATACGAAGAAGGAACTCTGTCTTGAACATCTATTTTTTAAAGAAAAGAAAGATAACCAATTACATGAAATAATGAGTATTATTAAATTTATATTTATTAATCATTGCAAAATGAAACACTGGATTCCAACTGACACTGCTATATTATGAATACACAGCATAACTATTAAAACACATAAACGTTATTTCTCTTTTTATACTGCTAAGTTAACACTGCAAACTGAAAAGAAAGAAATGTATCATAGTTAATGAGACAAACATCTACTAACTTGATGATGGTATTAAGTCTGAATTGGTTAATCAGAAACTAACATGGTAAATATCTAATATCTAAATGGATAAGGAATTTTATTTGTATTTTAAAATGTTTACTTTTGAGAGCATGTGTGTGAGGGGGGCAGGGGTAGGGAGGGGAAGAGAGAGGAAGACCGAGGATCCAGAGTGGACTCTGTACTGACAAGCAGAGAGAATGATGCAGGGCTTTAACTCACAAACCACGAGATCTTGATCTGAGCCAAAGTCAAATGCTTAACCAACTGAGCCACTCGGGCGCCTCTAAACAGATAAGGAATTTTAAATGGGCCAAGTAATTCACCGTAAAAGACTCTTGTAAAAGATAATGGCAAAATAATCCTAGGAAGACTGTGTTTTGGAGATTCTTCCTACTCTGCAAGAAGTATAAAAGTTATGGAAACCAACTTGACAATAAACTATTTGTAAGGAAAAAAAAAAGTATAAAAGTTATTTCATACAAATACTTATCCTTAAAATTCTATGGCAAACTGTGGTAAGAGCTAAAATTTTATCCAATCTTCTTTCTCTCAAGTTCAAAGCAGTGATTCTTATCTCTGGTTACTTATCAGACATAAGTCTACTTTTCAACACTTGCTGGAAGCTAGGAGTCAGAATAGAGCCCACTACTGGTGGTTCTAATCTTGAAATGGGATGAGAAATACTACAGCATTCCTTTATAAAGCATTCTCATCCATACACTTGGCTTAAGAGTAAGATTGCTACTGTGCTAACACATGGATCTTTGTGAAGGGATAAACTATTAGTGGCTAAGTCTATTCTACCCTATACTTTTAGATGTTCAAACCTAGATGCCATTGATACTGTGTACTAGAGCTCCTCCACTTCAAACCAAACAAAGAAAGAAGTCTTCACTGGTCATTGGTCAAGGCAAAGGCTCACCCCAATAAGCTTATTTAAAATAACCTAAACAGGGCGTGCTTGGCTGGCTCAGTTGATGGAGCATTTGTCTCTTTATCGTGGGGTTCTGAGTTTGAGCCCCATGTTGGGTGAAGAGATTACCTAAAACAAAAAAAACCTGTTTTTTAAGTATTACTATTTTATGGTATTTAGTTATGAAAACCTTAAGCTTAATGTATACTGACAGAAACAGTGTGGGTCTTTATTTCAATTGAATGAATAAAGGCATTCATGTTAAACACAAGTAATTCTAAATTATGCCTTAAAATGTTGATTTCGAGCTTTAGTTAGGTCAGAATTTTAGCATTAAGTAGTTATTACACAATACAGTTAACCTCTGAACATGAATTTGATCTGCATAGGTCCACATATCCGCAGATTTTTGTTAGTAAATACAGTAGGCATTATATATGTATCCCTCTTAGATTTTAATGACTTTTTTTTCTTTTCTTCTCTAGCTTACTTTATCATAAGAATTCATTATTTAACACATATGACATACAAGTATGTGTTAATTAACTGGTTACATTTTTGCGAAGGCTTCCAGTCAGCAGTAGGGTATGAGTAGTAAAGATTTTGGGGAAAAAGTTATACATAGATTTTCAACTGCCACCCAGGTGCCCCAACACACACATTTAGAAAATTATATGTAGACAGAATCCAGATACTACTGTACATCTATTTTAAACTTTTTTTTAAATATAAAAACAAATAAGCTAGAGTATAATATAAAAACACTATTTTGAAATCTCCATAAGAATGCACTTCATGTCTTCATTTTAACTGTGATTCTAACAATACAGTCACAAGAAAATGTAACATTATTAGATAAGCTATACATAATAATACAATTTATACATACATGATGAAGTTGCAAAATCACCACTTCGATGGCTATAATCCATAAGACTACTAAGGGAAGAATCTGTTCTTCTCTCTAAATCTCTTCTCTCTCTCATTAAGTCAGTCCCAAATGATCCAAGTACCATTGATGAAGATCTAGGAACCTGATTATGCCTCCAAGAAGATTCTTAAAATAATGAAAAAATTTTAATTCAGAATATACTTTCAACATTTCTGGTGACAAACCTGCCATACTACACAGGGAGGCTATTCTGATTTGTTACACAGTTGAAATCAGAAGCAAAATTCGGCAAAACATAAAATTATTCACTAATGAACTCATCACAAATAAAATTATTTCCTACTCAAACATTCTTTAACACTGAAATTTACAACCCATCCATGATGTCAATGTCTCAGTAACCTTCTAGAACACTTGACCATACCACACGCGCATGATGTAAAATAATTACAGGACAAAATGCGAAGCTGGTCAAAGATGCAGAATTTCCTGAAAAGTCAATGAAACTCGTATTGGAGAACAGCCAAAATCAAAATCAAGCCATCCTAAAATGGAAGATGTTTCACTATAGACACAAGATATTTTATCAGAAATATTATCATTGCCATCACACCTGGTTCATTCTTATTTTAAGAATTAATGTAGTGTTGCAATCATAATCTAAATTTTTAAATGAAATCATATCTAACAAAATAAATTAAAAATAAGTCTGAAAACTTTCCCCCCTAACTATTTACCTTGAAATTTTGGTTCTTCCTTTCCTAGTCCCAATAGCCTTATTGATTCTTCCTCATTAAGGGAAATGGCCCAGGGTATTTAATGCTATGCCTTCACATAGTAGAAGAGGCCAAAAGTGTCTGTGCACAGTGGTGTTTGTCTACAATGTTAAGGACAGTCTGCTCTTACCCATCACACTACTCTTAATATTCTTCAGATGGGCAGTGTCTTTCCCCAGGTGGTCCTGCCTATCAAAATAGAAAGGAATCGCTTACACTAATTCAAATGATAATACAAATGCATTTCAAGAATTTTATCTCCAAATTGTGTCATCACAAATGCTGTCTCACCTTAAAACTATTTCAGGCATTTGCTAATTTTTCATTTGAAGACTAATGTGAGGAGGGAGTCTCCTGCACCCTCAAGTAAAAGAAGTTTTCAATTTGTGCAATAAATATATGTCTGTGAGTACAAAACACCATGCGTGGAGCTTTATGGGTAAGTCATGTAAATCTCAGAATGGTTAAGGGACTTGTTCAATGGCATACAGAGGACTAGAACTGAATCATCACTTTCAGATTCCTTATACATAGAACTCCAAATAGAATACCACCAACTGTTTTTGTTTAAAGAATTTCTGTGTTTTCTAGATATAATGATATAACACAACATTCGCTATTTATAGAAGATATGCTTAGGTTTGGGAATGTTAATATATCAGTAAGTTTGGCTTCTCTAGTACCATTAAAAAAAAAAAGTGACCTCTTATACAATAACCAGCAAAATACATGTCACTTTTACCAATCTGATTACCAAACAGATTAGCTATTCTAATTAGTCAAAATATGCTAACCTTGTTTGTATAGGAAATCTGTATCAAATTTAGAAAGAATATCCAAAACAAATTAATTTTAGTTTCAGCACTAACTTTTAAGTAAGATCTTTATAAATCTCCACTACATGTCTGACCCACTGTCTTACATGCAGAACTTATTTAATAAACACTGAGTTTTGGTGAAAGGGCTTTAGTCCACAATGCATATATTATAACCCTTACAAAAATTTAACTCTTACCTGATACAGTATTTAAACCATGTCCAATATTTCTCCCAGCTGAGGTAGATGTACAGTTTGTACAGGAAAGTTTAGGTCTTTTTGAATCATGATCCCGTTGCTGGTTTTGTGATCTTGAGCGTGCTCCCTGAGTTATCTCAGATTCACTATACCAAGTAGACTGAAATGGTGATGCTGATGCTGATGTAGACTGTAAAGTTAAAAAAAAAACAACAAAACGGTTGTAACGGTACAAAATGTTTGCTTTTAGTGTATTAAATTTAATCCCCAATTCCATTCATTCCTCACAAGCATACATTTTTCTACTATGTAGATTTTCAGTCTTATTCCTTTCTACTCACATCTTCCTTTACTTTAAACTGTAATTGTACTTTGTTGGGTAATCAATCTGATTTAGATTAAATCTTCTATGTAACTGTGTATAAACACTTGGGTTAGGAAAAACTGAGGAACAAAATTCTTACACAATCATTTTGTTTTCCTGGATAAATATTTCAAACTCCTGAGAAACTTATGTCCTGTCCCCAAAGATGAGCAGAATATGAAGTATTAATATATAAATGAATTATGAAAACTCTACTATAAAACCAAGACTTTTTAAATAATAAAAAACATATCCTGGATCTAATGCTCAGAAATACAGTCTGCATTTTTCTCAGAATAGTAATGGCATTAAAAAAAAATTTTTTTTATGTTTATTTCTTATTGAGACAGAGAGAAACAGAGCACGAGTGGGGGAGGGGCAGAGAGACAGACAGACAGACAGACAGACAGATTCTGAAGCAGGCTCCAGGCTCTGAGCTCGAACCCATAAACCATGAGATCATGACCTGAGCCCAAGTCAGATGCTTAACCGACTGAGCCACCCAGGCGCCTCTGTAAATGGTATTTTTAAAAAACTTCTACTATCTGGAAATTTTCCATCAGCGAAGAAACAGGGAAACGTGTACATATTAAACATAGTACACGTTAAAACTTTAGCTCAAGGTTTTATAAGAACCTGTGACAGAAAAATCATTCAAAACGTACAAACTATTTCACTGCCTTGTAATTCTTTAACTGGTTAAGCAGTTTATTCTATTTAAAGCATAAAAAGGAAAAGGATTAGTCTGTCCCTTTAAAAATATAGGTTTAAACAATATATTTCAACAGTAATTGTTCAAAGTATCCTTTTCTATTATGCTTCAATTACAAGAAGCATACTGCATGCTTTCAGGGAACTATGTATTATTAGTTCAGGGTACCTCTACAGAATAAAGTAGGAATAGGTCAGATTAGGAATTCATCCATCCCTTGCCCAGAAGATATTTTGCAAATTCAGTGTAGCTTCAGCTCAATACAAACTTGGTCTCACAAGCCTTCTGCACCAAGTCTTCTCCAGAGCCTCAATGAACCAAAGCAGCATCAGAGATGAAATTCATTAGATATTTTACAACCAAACCATCTTATGTGCCATCATTGGGTATTAGGGACCATATGCTATATGCCACTAAATTCTAAGACCAAAATAAAGATGTTTTAATTTAAAATTTAGAAAGAACTGCATGTTAACAAGCAAAGAAATCTAAATTAGCAAATACCGACTAATCTCACCCCAACTTTTAAAAACTCCCCAAACATGACAACAGAACAGAATAAAATGGACTTTTAAAGTGAATAAATTTTATTCATAGAAAATCTTTTACTTATTTTTGTTTTGCCTGGACCAAACTGTTACTGAATAGCAATTCTGCAAATAGGACTTTGGTAACTACTGAAGGAGAAAACACCATCAGATCAATCACTTCTTAGAAAGATCCTTAGAGTATTGCGGAAGATGAAAAAAAATGGAACAAACAGGAAGTAGGAAAATCAACTATGAAGTCACTGAAATAGCAGGAAATAAGTCCTTGCAATAAAAGCAATGGGAACAGAGAGTAATTATAAGAGATGAAAACTCATCAAATTTAGAGACACTGAGAAATAAACAAAAAAGTCTAAAATCAATTTTCAGGCACTGGCTACTGGTGGGAAAAGATACACTCACTGCTCAGGAAACAATTTTCATGACTTACCACTCTACAACGCAGTCTATGCAGCCTGTATGTCATCTGAGAGACAAAAGTGCTTGTTGATATCAATATATGGAAAGGAAAAACAGAGGTTCTGACCAGTATTTCTGCTGGCTTAAATTCAAAATCAAAACCATTTTTGGCTCCTACCAATTTGGTACACTGTTCAAATAACTTTGGTCTGAATTTACTTTTTAACCTTCTGAATTATTTTAACAATTTGGAACTACTGGTCAGGCAAATAAATTAGGGAGTGAATCTGTCACCAAAGTATACTGCCCTGCAGATAATGGATACTTTAAAAAGTAGTTTTGGGGTTGTTTCCACTTTTTGGCTGTTATGAATAATGCTGCTGAAATAATTCTTGTTCAAGATTTCTAAGAAGGTCTAACAAAACACTGCCAACGCAACTGATCTTAAGATGGTGCAGTAAAAAAAAGAACATTAATGAAAACATATTTGCAAATCACATATTTAATAAGAAACTTGTACCAAAAATATTTTAAAACTCTTACAACTCATAAATGGATACTAAGTAAGTTTCCAAAACAGGGAACACAAGACCCACATGGGTTTACTAGAGGATTCCACCAAACATTTAAGGAAGAATACATCAATTCTCTCCAATCTCTTGCAGATGACAAAAGAGAAAATACTTCCTAAATCATTATATAAGGGCAGAATTACCCTAATACCAAAACCAAACAAAGACATAACAAATAACAAGTAAACTACAAACCATTATCTCTCATGAAGCAACACAAAAGTCCTCAATAAAATACTAACGCACTGAATTCAGAAAGTATAAGAATCAGGGGCGCCTGGGTGGCTTAGTCGGTTGAGCGTCCGACTTTCGCTTAGGTCATGATCTCGCGGTTGTGAGTTCGAGCCCCACGTCGGGCTCTGTGCTGACTGCCAGCTCAGAGCCTGGAGCCTATTTCAGAGTCTGTGTCTCCCTCTCTCTCTGACCCTCCCCTGCTTATGCTGTCTCTCTCTCTCTCCTAGAAATAAATAAAACATTAAAAAAAGTATAAGAATCAAATCATATACCACAATGAAGAGGGATTTATCTCAGATATGTAGCCTGATTCAACATTAAAAATTCAATCCATGTAATCCATCATAGTAACAGGCTAAGGAAACAAAATCAAGTGACTGACAACGAAGAAAAAGCATTTAGTAAAATCCAACATTCCTTTCTGAAAAAAAATTCTCAGCAAACTAGAAATAAAAGGTAATTTCATCAATCTGATAAATATAAAAAACACAGCTAGAAAGAGAAATTTTTAAAAATCCCATTCACAACTACACCCAAAATGATAAAATACCTAGGAATAAAGATAACCAAAGAGGTGAAAGATTGTACAATGAAAACTATAAAAACAATGATGAAAGAAATTGAAAAGGACACAAAGAAATGGAAAAATATTCCACAAAAATGGAAAAATTCCATTTTTCAAGTCAACTGACCTATGACAAAAGAGGAGACAATATACAATGGGGAAAAGGCAGTCTTTTCAACAAACAGTGCTTGGAAAACTGGAAAGCTAAATGCAAAATAATGAAACTGCCCCACTTTGTCACATCACACACAAAAATAAATTGTTTAAAGACCTAAATGTGAGACCTGAAACCATAGAACTCGAAGAAGAAAATACAGGCTTTGACATTGACATTGACATTTGACATTGGCTCTAGATACATTTTTCTAGGTATGTCTCCTCAGGAAAAGGAAACAAAAGCAAAATAAGCTATTTGGACTCTGCTCCCCCAAAATCACATCTACACCTCAACAAAACAAAAAGGCAACATACCAAATGGGATATTTGCAAATGATGTATCCAACAGGGGTTAATAACCAAAAAATTATAAAGAACTTATACAACCCAACATTAAAAAACAACAACAACAACAAAAAAAACCCAACAGTAAACCAACCAACCAACCCAATCTGATTTTAAAAAGGACCTAAATAGACCTTTCTGCAAAGGAGACCTACAGATGGACAAAGGTGCATTAAAAGATGCTCAACGTCACTAATCATCAAGGATACGCAAATCAAAACCACAATGAGGTATCACCTCATGCCTGTCAGCTAAAAGCAAAAACACAAATATCATGTGTTAGGGAGGATATGAAGAAGGAACCCTAGGGCACTGATGGTTAGAATGCAAACTGGTACAACCACTGTGGAAAAAAGAACAAAGATTCCTCAAAAAATTAATACCAGAAATACCATCTGATCCAGTAATTCCACTTATTTACTCAAAGAAAATGAAAACTACTTCAAAAAGATACTGGTACCTCTATATTTACTGTACCATTATTTATAATTGCTAGGATATAGAAGCAACCAACTGTCCATCAATAAAGACGTGGTATGTATATACATACACCTATACATTCATACATACAGTGGACTATTAACCATAAAAAAGAATTGAGAGCTTGCCATTTCTAACAACATGGATGAAGCTAAGTGAAATAAGTCAGTTGGAGAAACACAAATATATGACTTCACTCATGTGGAATTTAAAAAAGGCGGGGGGAGATCAAAAGTACACTTACCTTGATAAGCATGGAAAAATCTACAGAACTGTTGAATTATGTTGTATACCTGAGCCTAATAACACTGTACGAATAAGGCAAGAATGTCTTCTGTGATAATGTGGATTATCCTTTCAGTCCTACCTTACTCCCCAACCTCCAGAGAGAAGAGAGGGGTGAAGGTTTAAAGAACCAATGACAAATGACTTAATCATGACTATGTAATGAAGAACTTGGTTCAGAGAGCTTCTGGATTGGTGAACATGTGGAGATGCAGGAGAGTGGCGTGCCTGCAGAGAGCACAAAAGCTCTGCACCTTTTTCCGCCATACCTCACCCTATTTATTTCTTCACCCGGCTACTGATTCATATTCCTTAATAAGCCAGTAAACATAAATTAACTTCCTTCAATTCTGTGACCCACTCTAGCAAATAAAAAACTAAGGTGGGGGGCGCCTAGGTGGCTCAGTGAGTTAAAGTGTCCAACTGCTGATTTCAAATCAGGTGATGATCTTACATTTCAGGAGTTCAAGCCCTGCATCAGGCTTTTTGCTGACAGCATGGAGCCTGCTTGGGATTCTGTCTCAAAATAAATAAATTAAAATAAACAAGCAAACAAACAAATTTTAATAAATTAAAATAAAATAAGCAAGCAAACAAAAAAACCAAACCAAAGCAAACCTAAAAACTAAAAGCTAAGGTGGATGTTGATGGTACCTACAATCTGTAGCTGGTTGGCCTGAGGCTTGTGACTAGCATCTAAAGTAGGGGAGTGGGTAGAAGACAGTCTTGCAGGACTTCCTCTAACCTGTGGAATCTGATGCTATCTCCAAGTAGATAAGCAGTAGAATGGAACTGAATTCTTGGACACACCAGTGGTGTCCAAGAATTATGTAAGTTGTGTGAGGAATCCCACCCTCTCCTACTTCAGAACTGAATTGGGGAACCCAAGAAGGCCTCTTAACATCAGGTATAAGATAAAGATGTCCCTCCTCTCAGCACTGTTTTTTATGTCCTCTTTTAAAAAAATATTGAGATGTAACTGCCATATAACATTAGTTTCAATTTATCACATGATTCTGTGTGTGTGTGTATCATAATGATGAATACAGGAATTCTACTTAACATCTACTACTACATAGTTACAAAATTTCTACCCTTGTGACTGAGAACTTCTAAGATCTACTCTCTCACCAATTTTCAAATATACCCCATGGTTATTATTAACTATAGTCACCATACTGCCAATTATATCCTCAGGACTATTTTACAACTGGAAATTTATACCTTCTGGCCACCGGACTATTTTATAACTGGAAATTTATACCTTCTGGCCACCTTCACCTGTTTTGTCCAACCCTACCTCCCAGACTATGGCAATCACTAATTTCTTCACTGTACCCATAAATTCTGAGTTTTCTTTAGATTCCACATATAAGTGAGATCTAATTAGGGATTTGTTTCTGCCTGACATATTTCACTTTGGCATAATGCCACCCATGCTGTTGCAAACCGTAGGATATTTTTAATTTCTATGGCTGAATTATATCACATTGTAAATATACACACAAAATCCCATTCATCCATCAATGGACACTTAGGTTGTTTCCATGTCATGGATATTGTAAATATTAATAATGCTCTATGAACATGCAGGTGTAATTATCTTTTTGAATTAATGCCTTTCTTTCAGATAAATACATGGAAATAGAAATGTTAGATCCTATGATAGTTGTTTATTTTTAATTTCTGGAGGAACCTTCATAATGTTTGCCATAGTGACTACATCAATTTAAATTTCCACCAAAAGTACATGAAGATTCTTTTCTCCATACCCTAGCCAACACTTGCTAATTCTTGTTTTTTTGATAGCTATTCTTGAGATGATAGATCACGGTCTTCTCTAATAAGTGATACTGAATATATGTTCATGTACCTATTGGCCATTAATATGTCCTTCTGGGAAAAATGTCCATTCAGATTCTCTGCCCATTGTTTAATCAGATAATCTGCTACATAGTTTATGAAAATTTCTTTATGTATTTGAGATTAACCCCTTATAAGGCATATCATTTGCAAATATTTTCTCCTGTTTGGTAGACTGCCTTATCATTTTGTTTTGATAGTATCCTTTGCTATGCAGAAGCTTTTTATAGTATGTTGCAGTCCCGCTTGTTTACTATTGTTTTGGCTGCCTTTGCTTTTGGTGTGAAATCCAAAAAAATCACCAAGTTCCCTGGTATACTGGCTACATTTTCTTCTAGTTTTATGGATTCAAATCTAATGTTCAAATCTTTAATCACTTAAGTTGATGTTGTTTCTTGTGTTAAGATAGTGGCTTATTTTTCATTCCTTTATGTATGGCTTTCCTGTTTTCCCAGCACCATTTACTGAAGAGACTTTCTGTTCCACACCATACATTCTTGGCTCCACTGTAGTCAATTAATTCACCATATATGCGTGGGTCTTTTTCTGGGTTCTTTATAGTGCTCCACTGATTTAACTGCCTTTTATGCCAATGATCAGAGTGTTTTGATTAGTATTAAGCTGGTAATCTAGTTTGAAATCAGGGAGCACAAGACCTCCAGTTTTTTTCTTTCTCAAGACTGCTTTAGCTATTGGTGCCTTCTGAGATACCAAATTTTAAGACTGTTATTTCTCTGAAAAATGTCACTGGAATTTTGGTACAAACTGCATCAAACCTGTAGACTGTCTTGGGGAATACAGGATTTTTTTTTTTTCAATGTTTATTTATTTTTGAGGAGGGGGGAGGCAGAGAGTATCCCAAGCAAGCTCCACGCTGTCAGCACACAGCCTGACACAGGGCTCAATCTCACAAACTGTGAGATCACGACCTGAGCCAAAAATCGAGTCACACATTCAGCTGAGCGAGCCACCCAGGCACCGCAGGTAATATGGGCATTTTAACACTTATTCTTTCAACCCAAGGGCATGGTATAGCTTTCCATTTTTCCGTGTCTTCTCCAACTTCTTTCATTAATCAATGTCTCATAGTTTCAAGTATACAACATTCACCCCCTTGCTTAAATTAATACCCCTAGGTATTTTACTTTTTGGTGCAGTTGCAAACAGGACTGTCTCCGTAATTTCTCTAATAGTCTGTTATACATATGCAACGGAGTTTTGTCTACTGACTTTGTATCCCAAAGCTCTACTGAATTTTTAAATTAGTTCTAACAATTTTCTGGTGGAGTCTTTAGGGTTTCTCTAAGCATTATATTATCTAGAAAAAGGAGGCAGTTTTACATGTCCTCTTTTGATGTAAAAGCCTTTTATTTCTTTCTTGACTAACTGCACACTGGCTAGAGTTGTGAATGCAATGTTCAACAAAAGTGGTAAAGAGTAGGCCTCAAACTAGTTTCTAGTTTGATCTTAGAGGAAAAGCTTTCAGCTTTTCACCACAGAGTATGATATCTCTTATGGGCTTATCACATATGGTCTTTACTATGCTATATTCTCTCTATACCCATTTTGCTGAGTTTTTATCATAAGTGGAAGCTGAATTTTGTTAAACACTTTTCCTGCATTTATTGAGATGCTCATATGATTTTTATCCCTCATTCTGTTAATAAGGAATATCATATTGACGGATATGTGGATGTTGAACAATCCTTGTATTCTAGGGATAAACCCCACTTGACCATGGTGTATGATTTTAATATATTATTGAATTTGGCTTGCTAGTATTTTATGGAGGAATTTGCATGTGTTCATCAGGGATACTGGCCTATAAATTTCTTTCTTTATAGCATCTGTGTCTGGTTTTCGTATTAGGGTAATGTTGGCCCATAAACGAATTGGGAATTTTATGTCTTCTGTGTTCTGAAAGTTTGAGAAGTTTGGTAGAATTTATACAAGTGATCTGATCCTGGACTTTTTTTGTTGGGAGGTTTTGATTACTGACTCAATCTCCTTACTCATTATTGATCTCTTCAGACTTTCTATTTCTTTATGATTCAGCCTTAGTGGGTTATATTTTACCAAGAATTTATCTATTTCTATAGGTTGTGCAGTTTTTGGCTTATAATTTTTCATGGAGTCCCTTATGATCCTTTGTATTTTTGCAGTATTGTTTATTTCTGATTCTGAGTCCTCTTTTTCTCTTGGTGTGCCCAGCCAAAGGTTAGGCTATTTTGTCTAGCTTAAAAAAAAAAAAAAAGAAAAAGAAAAAAAGAATACCTCTTAGTTTCACTTATCTTTTCTACTGTCTTTTTAGTCTCTATTTCTTAATCTTTTTAATTTCCATCCTTTTAACTTTGGACTTAACTTGGCTCTTCTTTATACCACTCTTTCCTAATACTGCACTGGAAGTTTTAAGTAAAGCAATAAGGCAAGAAAAGGAAATAAATGTGCACAGATTGAGAAGGAAGACATAAACCTGTCTTACTTGCAGAGGACACCCTCTATGTGGAAAATCTTAACAGAATCAACAAAAAAAAATCTGTTGTGGAACTAAAAAAAGGATTACAGTAAGGCTGGAGAACACAAGGTTAACATAAAAAAAGCTGATTGCTTTCCCATATGCCAGTAATGAAAAAGTGGAATTTAAAACACTTTTACAACTCAATTATAAAGCGGAAAATAACCCAATTTAAAAATGAGCAAAGGATCTGAATAGATGTGTCTTCAAAGATATAAAAGTAGCTAATTATAATTAGCAAATGAAAACACAGCTAAACATCAAGAGTCATCAAGGAAATCTAAATCAAAACTGCAATAAGACACTTCACACCCATGATAGGATGGCTAGAATCAAATGTAAGGTAAGTGTGTATGCAAAGATATGGCAAGATCAGAATCCCCATACTTAATTGCTGATAGCAACATGAATGGTCCAGCTGGTTTGGAAAACAGTCTGGCAGCTCCTCAAAAAACTGAACACAGAGTTATACCATATGACTGAACAACCCCACTCTCAGGTATATACCCAAGGTAACAGAAACCATAAGCCTGTATAAAAATGGTATATGAATATTTATGACACTATTAGTCGTAATAGCCGAAAGATGAAAATGGAAATGTCCATCAGTGGATGGATGAATGGATAAACAAAATGTGGCTATATCCGCACAATGGAATATTATCCATCCATAAAAAAGCATATCCAATTCAATGGAATATTGCTCATTCATAAAAAGGAATGAGGCACTGATATATGCCACAACATAGATGAACCTTAAAATCATGCTAAGTGAAAGAAGCTAGTACAAAAGACCATAGTGTATGCTTCTATTCCTGTAAATCGAAGTCCAAAATAAGGAAATCTATAGAGACAGAAAGTAGACCAGTGGTTGCTTAGTGATGAGGAAGAGGAGCAGTGCAGTGATAGTTAAAGAATCTGGGTTTTACCTTGAGGAGATAAAAATGTTCTTCAATTGACTGTGGTGATGATTTGCACAACTCTGCAAATATACTAAAAAACACCAAATTGGGGCACCTGGGTGGCTTAGTCGGTTAAGCGTCTGACTTTCGCTTAGGTCATGATCTCACGGTTCGTGGGTTCGAGCCCCGCGTCGGGCTCTGTGCTGACTGCCAGCTCAGACCCTGGAGCCTGTTTCAGTCTGTGACTCCCCCTCTCTCTGACCCTCCCCTGTTCACGCTGTCTCTCTCTCCTAGAAATAAATTAAAAAAATAAAATAAAAAATAAAAAAAAACCCACCAAATTGTAGGGGTGCCTGGGTGGCTCAGTTGATTAAGCATCCAACTTGGGCTCTGGTGATGACCTCACGGTGTGTGGGATTGAGCCCCACATCCAACTCTGTACTGACAGCTCAGAGCCTGGATTTCACTAATGTGAAATCTTACATTCCAGCTTGTATTCAGAGTACTTTAGATTCTGTGTCTCCCTCTGTACTCCTCCCCCACTTATACTCTGTCTCCTCTCTCAAAAATAAAAATAAACATTAGGAAAAAAATAAAAATAAATAAAAACGACCAAACCGTATACTTTAAATGGGTGAGTCACAGGCTATGTGACATACATCTCAATAAAGTTATTCTTGAAAAAAGAACCTTAACAATTGCTGCAAATACAACCAATGTCATCCACTGGACAATGCTTTATCATGTAGCGCACTGTAACAGAACCCAGTTCAGAATGAAATGCTCTTCTTGGCTTCTTATTTCCATGCACCAGTGTTGTGACTGGGAGGACTGCTAATTCCTGCTTTGAAAATTTTCCAGACCAAAATTATCTCAGCCATAAGAACTTGGAACTTTGGCCTCTTCTTAATATTCATGTGTTAAGAGTATACATTACAACTCTAATGTGGAATTCCAGCTTGTATTCAGAATGAGCAGTCTTTTCAATTTTCATAAAAAAGATAATTTTAAGATTTATGAATTCATTCATACCCAACTTTATGATAAATCCAGATAAGAAATCTTACATAATACAAAAAAAGATATGGAGTCCACTGAGCACTTGAAACTCCCTAATACTTACATGAAGACTACCAGAAAACTGATATTTAGATCACTCTGCTGTCCCTTTATGGAATGGTTTTTTCACTAAGCTGTACTTTAGCATTCTATCCTTTGCTAAAGCTGAGGTTTACCATGAAACGACTAAACAAGGAACATAATATGAACACTAAAGACGTCGTCCACCGTATTACTCAGGGTCCCCTTTCAAACCAAACTGCCAAGCACTGAATAATCATTGATTCTTTTAAATCTTGAGATAACATAGTATGCAAAATATGCAAATGGCACTCGGCTCTGTAAATTGATCTACAAACTAGAAAATATGTAAACAAAAAGCCTCTTATTTTATCATTTCACATTAAAAGTAATCTCAAAGCTGGGTGTTATACATAGGGGATAAAACACTAGAATCTACTTGAAATCATTATAGCATTATATGTTAACTAACCTGGATGTAAACTAAAAACTAAAAATAAAAAAACTGAAAAAATAAAAGTAATCTCAAAGCAAAACAGAGAAAGTGTAGTGGGATTATAGTTGCTTACATTGAGTTATAGGAATATAGGTAAAACTGGGGCTCCTGGGTAGGTGAGTTGGTTAAGCATTGGACTCTTGGTTTCAGCTCAGGTCATAATCTCATGGTTTGTGGGATAGAGCCCTATGTTGGGCTCCTCACTGACAGCATGAAGCTTGCTTGGGATTCTCTCTCCCCATCTCTCTTTGCCCCCTCCTGCTCACATGCCTGCTTTCTTTCTCAAAAAAAAAAAAAAAATAGAATAAAGAAATACATGTGAAATAATCATTACATATTGACAAAATGCTCCCAAATTCTTACTTTTTACAATATGAATTGTAGAAATTGTATTTTCTTCTGAAAAATATTTAAAATTCTACTTATTGTTAAGAAAGAGATAAGATGATCTTAGTTTTCAATGATTCAAATTGTTAACAAAAACTTCAATAAAAATTTCAGCAAGATTAATAACAGAGGAAGCCCAGATTACAAACGGCTGAGAACCAAAAGATTTTCAGAAAATCAATTGTTCAGAACTTAGAATCTGTATTTTCCCAAAGAAACAATACTATCCCTAAGTCTTAGATTCTTAGATACACTATATCCTAATCATATGACTGGGGGAAACCACTTCTCTTTCTAGATTTCAGATCCTTATGCATAAAATGACAAGTACCTACTATATGTAAGTAAAGTTAAAAGAAAAAATTGTTCTATAAAATGTTAAGTACTATAGAAATATAAGGTGTTTCCCTATTATTTAATCCTTAACATAACTGAAATTGATCTATCATGCCTATCTACCTTTCTGAAGCTTCAGCTTTACTAAGAGTCTGACACAAGGGGAGCACTAGGTTGCAAACAGGTGTGAGAAATAAGTGATTTTTAAATATATTCCCTTTGATATTTAAAGGGAATGTAAATATACATTTTGTTGAGTATTATTAAGATTATATAAAACTAAATATATAATATGTAATTTAAATATTCTCATAACATATTACCTTAAGGATATTATCTACTTAAACCAATATAAAGCTAGGAGATAATGAATATAGTAGCAATCATGATCATCATTATAAATGGAAACATTTGAACCCTAAGTTCCAGCCACAGTTGTTGTAAGTGCTTTAATGTGTTCTTTCTTTCAATTAATCTTATGAGAAGCTACTATTGCCATCATTTTACAGAAGAAAACCAAATATAAAATATATAAAATAATTTATACAAGAATAGAATTTTCAGTTCCTAAATCAAAACTAAAGAGCAAATCAGGCTAGGAGTAGTTGATTTAAGACTAGAAATGTTCCTATAATCCATTAGAAAAAATTGGATACTATTTAGAGTAGTCTAGGACATTAAGAAAAAGAAAAAGCTGGAAGGAATAGTCTTGTAAATATGTTTTAAAGTGGATGTCAATAAATTTTCTAAATAGTATTAAGACTTTTATCACTTAATTAGCTATAACAATTATAATGAAAACAAACGTAGCAGCTAACACTGTTTATCATATGGCAGGCACTATTCTCATTCAGTGTAATAATTCATCTAACACTAATAATCCAATAGACTGATATGGAAAATAAGAAAGATGTAAAGTACCTTGCCTAAGTTGACACAGCTACCAAGTAATGGAACAGGACTCCAATTCAGGCAATACAGTCTGGTTTCAGAGTCTGTATTTCTTACTAACAAGCTATATGAAAAATTGGAAAAAAACCAAATCTGTGCTCTGAATAAGTCACAATCATTTAACCCAGAACTTTATATAGAACAAAAATATATGATTCTGTACCTCTGGGCCTTTTGTCTAGCAACAGAATAAAAATATTTATTATCAACCAACATTTAAAATGAGACTAAGCTGGGGTGCCTGATTAGCTCAGTTGGTTCAGTGTCTGACTTGATTTTGGCTCAGGTCATGATCTTTTTAAAAAAATTTTTTTTAAATGTTTATTATTTTCAGAATTATTTAGACAGAGAGAAACACAACATGAGGGAGGGAGGGACAGAGAGAGAGGGAGACAGAATCTGAAGCAAGCTCCAGGCTCTGAGCTGTCAGCACAGAGCCCGACAAAAGGCTCGAACCCACAAACTGTGAGATCATGACCTGAGCTGAATTCAGATGCTTAATCACCTGAGCCACTCAGGTGCCCCTCAGTCATGATCTTATAGTTTCTGAAATCAAGCCCTGCATGGGGCTCTACAATGACAATGTGGAACCTGCTTGGGATTCTCTCTCTCCCTCCAGGGCTTATGGATGATGCTCTCTCTCTCCCAAAATAAACAAAACATTAAAAGATAAAATGCGGGGGCTTGCCTGGGTGGCTCAGTTGCTGAAGCACTGATTTCAACTCAATTCCTGATCTTGGGTTCTTAGGTTTGGGCCCTGCATCAGGCTCTATGCTAACATTGTAGAGCATGCTTGGGATTCTCTCTCTGCCCCTCCCTCACTCCTGCTCTCTCAAAAAATAAACTTTAACAACAAAATAAAATAAGAGTAAGTAAATAGTTCATAAAAAGTGAAGAATGAGAAAATATATAGCAGATTTAGGCACTTTAGAGAAATATTTTACTTGTCTTTCTCTGAATATTTTATAAAATGCTTATTACTGTGTAGAAACATTTTAAAATGAGACTGTCATGTGGCGCCTGGGTGGCTTAGTCGGTTAAGCGTCTGACTTTCGCTTAGGTCATGATCTCGCGGTTCGTGGGTTCGAGCCCCGCGCCAGGCTCTGTGCTGACTGCCAGCTCAGAGCCTGGAGCCTGCTTTTGATTCTGTGACTCCCTCTCTCTCTGACCCTCCCCTGCTCACGCTGTCTCTCTCTCTCTCCTAGAAATAAATAAAACATTAAAAAAAAAAAAAGTTAAAATGAGACTGTCATATAGTACATCACATGATATACATTATTTATAAATAACTTAAACAGAAAATTTCACTAAAGAATTCTTTTAGATTCAAGTTGCCCCAAAGACTTTTGCACATAACCTATAATTTCATTAGCTGTTCAACTAAAAATGCAATAAATTTAATTTTGAAAGATGAGCCATATGAATTGCATTATACCTAGAAAGCATGCCTTATGAAATTTATACTGTTTTGTACTACAACTATTGTCTATATCACTAAGGCTTTTGAAGACTCTGCTGTCAATCCAAAGGAAAATTAACTGCATGAGAGCAGCTTATGCAGATTGATGTAGATTATGAATCTGCAAACTCCAAACTAACCATAAAAATAAAAGCCCAAAGGTCATTTAAAAGGTGGTCTGTTAACTTAATAAATTCCCACCAATAAAAACAATATTTACAAGCTATCCTGTAAAATAAAAACACATAACAATTATTTCACCACTATTTGTGTACATGCACAGAAAAGTCAGATGAACTCATTGTTAAAGAAAGGATGTAGTTTTTGGTCCTCTGACCAAGTCATCCACACAAACTAGTTAAATTTATACTTAAATTGGGCACAAGGCCCAACCCAGGACTTGACTCCGTGACCTGAGCCAAAATCAAGAGACAGATATTCAAATGATTGAGCCATCCAGGTGCACCAGCCCACAATGCCTTGTTGATAATTTTGAAGTCTACAAAGTTTGAAGTTTTTAATACTTGGTGTAAACAATCATTCATTTTCCTGCAGATATATTAATAGGTTTTATCACAGGAAGCCTCAGATCCACCTGAAGATCTTAAAATTATACTTTTCTAGGGGCGCCTGGGTGGCTCAATTGGTTAAGCGTCCGACTTCGGCTCAGATCATGATCTCACGATTCCTGGGTTCAAGCCCCACAACAGGCTCTGTGCTGACAGGTAGCTCAGATCCTGGAGCCTGCTTCATATTGTGTCTCCTTCTCTCTCTCAGAAATAAATAAAAAACATTTAAAAAAAAAATAAAATAAAATCACACTTTCCTAAAATCTAAAAAACACATGGCCCCAGGGATTTTGAAAAAGAGACTATACATATATTCCAAGTTAAGATGTTACCTGATATTCAGAATCCAGTCTAAATGAAGAGTCTCTTGAATGATAGGTATCATTTAAACTATTTCCTCTGCTTCCAGACATCATCCTAGCACTTAAAGAGCTGGATGGTTGAACAGAAATTCTTCTTGGAATCCTTGAAGGTTTAGACTCCATTCTTGAAGTTTCCTGTGAAATGCAAATTTTGATTAATTGGCTTTGGAAAATCATGCATACTTTAGGTTCTTTCTTTCATTCTTTGGAGTTGGGTGAGGTGAGGGATAAAGGGAGAGGGAGAGAGGAATCCCAAGCAGGCTCCACCCTGAGCTTGACAGGGAGCTTGATCTTAATGACCCTGAGATTATGACCTGAGCCAAAATCAAGAGTCAAATGCTTAACTCACTGAGCCACCCAGGCCTAATCAAGAACCAAGCAAATTAACTATATCAGGCATGGTGAATTATGAGACTATCAAAACTCCTCTTCTATAGCAGGAGTCTGATGTCCGCTGAAGGCTTTCTACGGCCCATAAAATGAAGCAAACTGATAAAAATGGGATGAGGAACTCGGGTTGTTGCCAAAGCCTGGGCTCTTTTCCTTACTCAATATGGTCTCTCTATAGAATCCTACACAAATTTGTAAGGTTTTTCAAAAGTTGAGAATAATTTCTAAGTTTTCTTCACTAAATATTCCTTAACCTACACCAACAGTCACAATAGCTATGTATGACCTTTTACCTATGTGGGTTATCTCCCACTTTTTAAAAATCCACGTTATGCCACTTTGCTTGTTTTCGCTAACCGGAAGAAATCCAAAGAGAATTTTTGCTTTTATAAAGAGAAGGTGATTGGGTGCCTGGGTGGCTCAGTTGCTTAAGCATCTGACTCTTGATTTTGGCTCAGGTCATGATCTCAGAGTCCTGAGACTGAACCCTGCACTTGGCTCTGTACTGGATATGGAGCCTGGTTGGAATTCTCTCCATCTCCTCTGTGTGCATGCACACAAGGCAAACTGTCTCTCTCAAAAACAAAAAACAAAGAAACAAAAAAAGGCAAAAAGTGAAAGAACAGCATTCAGTGTTTGTTTTGTAGCAAGCCATTATAGAGGCAGTGTGTACTGAGTAACAAGTGACAACACCAACCTCCTTTCCCAGAAACTACATTCATCATCTTGGCATCAAGTTACCATAACTTTAAACTGTGTCTATGAGTTTCTGTGCCTTCTCTTAATGTATTTTGTGCAACCATTAACAAGATGTGGCCCAAGGTGACAGAAAAGTCTGACAAGAGGTTATTTTTTGGGCTGGGAACATTCAATAGTTTTCTCACATAAACTAATGGTATTTGCTTCTTCACTTTACACGAATTTCAGCTTACAAACGGTTTCACAGAAATGCTCTACTTTTGGACAGAAGTGGACACCTGTGTGTATATAAATAGACACATACATGTACTCTTCCATGTCTGGTTTTATTTGCTCAACACTATTAGTGATTCATTTGTGTTGTTGCATATGGCTGTTGTAATAAGTTCAATTTATTTTTTTAAAAAATATTTTTATTTATTTCTAGGGGAGAGAAAGAGAGACAGCATGAGCAGGAGAGGGTCAGAAAGAGAGGGAGAAACAGACTCTGAAATAGGCTCCAGGCTCTGAGCTGGCAGTCAGCACAGAGCCCGACGCAGGGCTCGAACCCACGAACCAACCGCGAGATCATGACCTAAGCAAAAGTCGGACGCTTAACCGACTAAGCCACCCAGGCGCCCCATGTAATAAGTTCACTTTAATTGGATTGTATAATATTTTACTATATATAAATTATGTGTGAATACATATATTTATACATATATTCACACAGTGCCTAATCCACTGTGGATGGACACTGAATTGGTTCCAGTTCTAGGCTATTACAGTCAGTACTGCTATAAAGACATTATTTTATACACATTTTTTTTAATGTTTGAGAGAGAGAGAAAGAGAGCACACACACGCGCAGGGGAGGGTTGAGACAGAGGGAGACATAGAATTTGAAGCAGGCTCTAGACTAAGCTGTCAGTATAAAGACTGATGTGGGGCTCAAACCCATGAACTGTGAGAACATGACCTGATCCAAAGTTGGACGCTTAACTGAGCCACCCAGGCACCCCTCACATTATTTTATAAATTAAAAAACTTTAATTTTTTTCTGGGGAAATGATTTAGAAATCTAAATGCTCATTTAGAAATGAGGCCACTGGATAACTAAGAAACCACCAGTCTTGAGAGCAGAAAAAAGGGAAAATGAAAGTGGTAAATAAAAAGAAATCATGATAATCTCAACTTCTCCCCACTTCAATGTCAAAAACTCCCTTACTGTGCTGGGAATGGATTGAAATTAAAGCAATCACAAACAGACACACTCCACTAACCTGACATGCTGCTTGTATTTAAAGTATTTGCTTTACCAAAACATTCAAATTTAAACATTTAAAGTAAAAATACCTAATTTACGTTTGGCATGTAACCTCATTTAACTTACCTACCTTGGATTAAACACAACTTTTTACCTTAAGTTACTACAAAAGAATTTCCTTTGTTGATCATATTTATTTTAAAAACATGGTATGAGGCAGTAACAGAAAAGATCAAGAGTGGAAAAAACATGAAAATATATGGTCTATTATGCAGTAGGAAATACACAACATGAAAACACAACACAAAACACATGATCAATTAAAATTATTTCACTAAGAATTTCTAGCTAATGAGAAACCACAGTAAAAGTTATACTGATATATGATTAGACCAAAGAAAGCTTATCAAAAAAGGTCAGTTTTAAACTTTCCATTAAAACATGACTGGTTATCCTAGGTGCGTGTGGGTGGCTCAGCAGGTTAAGGGTCTGATTTTGGCTCAGATCATGACTCTGGAGCATGCTTCAGATTCTGTGTGTCCCTCTCTCTGCCACTCTCCCATCTGAGCTCTGACTCTCTCTCAAAAATACATAACTATTTAAAAAAAAATGACAGGCTGGGGCGCCTGGGTGGCTCAGTCAGTTAAGCGTCCGACTTCAGCTCAGGTCATGATCCTGAGGTCCCTGGGTCTGAACTCCGCATTGGGCTCTGTGCTGACAGCCAGCTAGGAGCCTGGAGCCTGTTTCAGATTCTCTCTCTCTCTCTCTCTCTCTCTGACCCTCCCTTGCTCAAATGGTCTGTCTCTCTCTCAGAAATAAATCATTACAAAAAATTTTTCTTAAATGACAGCTTATCCTTAGGCATCTATTTGCTCCTCTTTCCAAAACTCTTGCAAGACAATAAATGAATTCAAAAGTTTTAATCATGAAAAAAGGACAGGAAAGAGGGCCACAAAAAGCAGGAGATTTCAATGTGTATTTGGAAAAATCTAAAGGAGGGGGAGAGGTACAATAATTAAACAGAGAAGATAAAACTATACCCTAGGCACTTAGAAAGAGGTAGAAACTAAACGCAAAGCATTTGGCCTTAGCAAACTAAAAAGAACCAAGACCTAAATGTACCCAAAAAAAGATGCATAGGGTTGAAAGTGAGCTTTATTAATATCTGTACCTGAAACAGTAAAACCCCAAATTCTTCCCCAGCTTCATTCTTGCCCCAAGGATGAATGAGAATTCTTGAGAATAAGGATTTCACAGGCAATCTACCTCACCTAAGCATACAATGATCTCTACAGGGGTTAAGTGTAAAAAAAAAAATAAAGAAAACAAAATCTATATGCTCAATATTGAGACCTGAAAACTTCTTCCTGGTCCTATTTCTACAATATTACCATAAAATTAAGGGATTTTACTGTTTGATCACCAAACAAAACATCAGAGATTAAGATTTTTTGGACACTGACATTTGGACTGCTCCAGATTACAAAGCTAGTTTGCCACATGAACATCCTTCTCCACAGCAAAGTCCACTAGTCACCAAGAGTTTCTAATCAGTTTTTTTTTTTTTTTTTTTTTGAGCTAGGGCATGGCAGAAGTAAAGAGAGAGAAAGAATCTTAGGCAGGCTCCACGCCCAGCACAGAGCCCAATATGGGGCTCTATCTCACAATTCTGAAATCATGATCTGAGCTAAAATGAAGAGTTGGATGCTTAACCAATGGAGTCACCGAGGGGCCTCTCTAATCAGCTCTTTTAAAGTGCTTCCTTCAAACAGACAAACAATAAGGATCACTAAGCATCCAAGGAAATCCTCTAATATGAAAGAAAGACCAAAGTAAAAAACAAAAAGTGGAACTTAAAGAAAATTTAAGGAGATAATTACTATTCTCAAAGGGATCAAAAGATTAAAAAACAGAATGCTTAAGAAAGCAATCAAAATATAATAAAAAACTTGTGTGTCCCATTCAAACTGGGATACGCTTTTTAAAAATATGATACATTAAAACTAAATTTGATATAACTATTAAGAATAAATTGAGAAATCCTCCCAGAAGTAGAAAATACAACTGTAAATTAGGAGAATTAGCTAGGCAAATTATCATCTGACGTTAGCCATGGTGAAAAGACAGAAGAAAAATTACCAAAGAAATTAAGAACCTTTCTATAATTGAAAGATAAATTTCCACATTGAAAGGGCTCTAGAGTACTCAGCAGGATCAAAGAAAAAAAGATCAACACTAATCACAACTTATCATCTTGAAATTTCAAAACATGAGAAATGAAGGGAAGACCCCCTACTGGCTTAATTACAATTTTAAAAACTCTACAACAATGAAGCAATTGCCTGTAGTACTAAGAAAAATGTTTAGCTTTGAGTTCCAATCTAGAAACTAAGCGTAAGGTGGAGAAGAGGACACATTTTCAGACATTCAAGATCTTTAAAACAAAAGTAAAAAAAAAAAAAAAAAAAAAAAATCAAAGGAAGCTAATTGAAGAACCTGTCCTAGAAAAATCAGAGTGTAAAGAATGAAAGAAACAGACATGGGACCCAGGAAACTTAACTAAGTAAACTCTAGACACAGAACACAGGAAATAGTTCCAAAGGTATACAGGAAGCACAGAGAACAGCTAATCCAGACTGGAGCAGGATCCAGATAATGAAAGCAACATTCTAAGGAGGATGGGGGGTGGGGGGAATCATATGGACACTATTCTGGAATATGTCAGAGACCATTATAAAATTGGGAGGGGCACCTGGATGGCTCAGTCAGTTATGTATCCAACTCTTGATTTTGGCTCAGGTCATCTCATAGCTCCTGAGATGGAGCTGGGCTGACACCACTGACTGTGCTTGGGGTTCTCTCTCCCCCTTTCCCTCTCCCCACCCCCCAATAAATACCTAACTTAAAAAAATTGGGAAAAAATGCTGAGTACAAAGAACAAATGGCAAATTCGTTTTCTGTTAGGAAAACAGAGTTATTGTTCAAAAAGGGGGTGCTTGGCAAAGTGAACCTTAACATTTACATAGTTATAATAATGTAAACAAGCTACCAAATCAATAATTTTGCTACAAACATGCTGTGGAACAGAGGAAGGAAGACAAGGGTGAATAAGAAAAATACATGTAATACTGAAAAAACATGAAATAGTATAAACACATTATTTAGAAATATGAAGATAAATCCTTGAACAGCTACAAAGTTGAAAGTCAATGACTCTGGAAAGAGACTGGGAATGAAGAGTGTGACAAAAGACTCCTTTTAAGTAGGATGACCATATTTCCTGGTTTGCTTGGTATGGCCAGAAAAGTCCTAATTTGTGCTCATTATCCCAAGACAATTATTAATAGTCCTTGGCTTGTCTCTTAAAAGTGGCCTGGTTTAGGTGATTAGGCATACAGTCACCTAACATAAATCTTTTCTAGCTTCAGCTTTTTTATAAACCATTTACATTATGTCTACACAATTTCTTTTATTAAAAAGGTTTATGAATTTGACATTTAAAGGCGGTTTACATAAGTAGTAAGTGGTTTAATCCTGACATTCAAAAGTCCATAAATGATTTAACAAGTACCAGATTTATCATTTTATGAAGAAGGCTTAAAAATACTAAAAAGGGACTTTATTTATACAGAGCAACAAAAATGTTTTTTTAAGAGATACAGGCCTGCAGATGGTTCTTTAACAATTATCCTTCTTAATCATACCTTATAGTTTACTTTGTATTTATACCAATTATTACTTGCAGATTTACCTGCAGAATGAAACTAACCTAGTAGGAAATATGCTCAAAACAAACCTCTTGGGAGAAGGCAAAGAGGCAGAGTCCTCTGAGATATATAATTTATACTGCATAAAACTATTTTTGGCAACTCCTCTACATAAATTGATTGAATTGTGACAATGTAGGTGTTACCAGAAAACTTACATAACTTGGTTGCATAATTTATAGGTCAAAAGCACAAAAACTGTAGAAAAAATAAAATGTGCAGGACCTTGGAAGACTTCTACCAGACCACATACAAAGTATTATGGAGGCATCTTTTCAAGCCTAGATGCTTAGTGTGTGGTGGGCACATTAACTAATAACACTAACAAAGGTATGAGGTGAGAGGATAACACTGAATGTGAACACAGAGAACGTGACTAAGAAGATATTGTAGACAGGTAGAAAACAAACCACATAAATGACCATATAACTTAAATTGTTGTAAGTGCTATAAAAGAAAGGTGGGAGCAAGAACAGACTATCAGATAAAGGTATTTGAAGCTTAATACTTTAACCGAGACTTAGAGTATAGCACAAAAAAGTTCACGTGTACAATCTTTCCTCAATGGTCAAATTAATAGTCTTTAAGGTTTTTCTAACACCATTCTGTCTTTAAATCTAAATTTCTTTAGATTTTATCCCAGAGTAAGCTCTCTGTTTGGTAATAAAACAAACATCACCAAGGTGTGCGACACCTATGCACAAGTATAGGACCCTGCAAGTCTGATGCTAACTAACACGCTGTAATTTTTGATAATTTCATCCTTGAACTCCTGTTTTATAAGTGAAATCAGACAGGATAGTGGACCATCAGTTTGAGCAGAAGGGATATGTAACTATCTGCAGTATCTTCCCACTCAAGTTGGATATAGCACTCATCACTGCTATGAAACTTCACAATACAATTTTTACTCTCTTTAACTTCCATGCAAGTCCTAGGCATCATGGGTCTACCCAAATTATGTGTTCATGTTCCTTATCAACATATTTGACTAGTAAGCTGAAGCATTGCTAGTGGCAAAGGGCTGCTCTTCCATTCTCCGGACTTGGTTTGAAAGCAGAAAGGAATAATAGGCCACAAAAATCTTTCGATCAATTTGAGTTTTACTTTACTGAACTTCTCAACTTTGAAAATGAGGTCTCTTAGGTGAAGATTCTCTGAAGCAGATATTTAACTGCTAGTTTACCTAATTAGTTGTGATTTTACCCTATTAAGTGTTCCCTCACCTTGAGGCATTTTAACAATGACTGACATAAGCAACAGGAGTGGAATACAGGTGTTCACACCAACTCCACAATTTATAGTCTGTTCATCTTCTAAACCTGTGACTTGTTAGCTACTAGAAAAATTTATTATTTTTTGGTAGATGATTTCATTCTGCTGGGTTTCCTAAGAAACTCTCTGAGGAGCTCTTTAAAACAAGTTCATGTTTTCCAGTGACCTGCTGAACATTTTAAAATATCTTTCTACCTATACACAGTACATTCAAATGTATTCTGTGACAAAAATAGTAATTCCTTACACCTTCTCTTATTAGTAAAAAGTGTAAAAGAATTCCATGTCACCAACTGACATGCAAAATTCTGTAATTCTCTGCCTGATGTTATCACCAAGATCTCATAATCATGTTAAATGCAACTAAAAAATTACCTCACAGCTTATAATAGAATACAAACAAATTAGAATTGAATTTTACAGTGTTTTCCAGTAAGACTTACTTGGATATCAAGGCTACTCTGGGTGAACCAACAACATTAGTCTCTAAAAATACCACACTAAGATCTGTCTAGAGCAAACTCAACATTAATCCACACACCTTCTTTTGCATTTCATTCTACTAGTAATGTACTATTTCCAACTAAACTGTTTTTTTCTTGTACCTTAAAAAGAAAAGTCTAAATTCTTTGGCCCAGCATCCAGAACTCTAACCTACTGTTTCCAGTTAATTTCCAGTTACTACCTTTAAAAATATTCCTAGTTCCAGTTCAACTCATAAAAGTTACTGAATTCTTTCAATGTACCAGGTGGGGCGCTATATTCTTTTCTAATTAAAAAAAAGGTTTTTTTAATGTTTTTTTTTTTTTTTAGAGAGACAGAGCACGAACAGGGAAGGGGCAGAGAGGGGGAGACACAGGATATGAAGCAGGCTCCGGGCTCTGAGCATAGAGCCTGATGTGGGACTTGAACCCATGAACTGCGAGGTCATGACCTGAGCTGAAGTCAGACGCTTGACCAACTGAGCCACCCAGGCGCCCCGGGGGTGCTATATTTTTGAGATATACTAAAATCTCCTGAACTCATACTTAAGGGGTACAGGGAGTGAATTTTAATAAAAATACATACATATGACTGCAAAATAATATAAACATAACAGAAATATACAAAATACTATGGAAGAGGATCACAAGTTCTTGATTATTCAAAGCAATCCTTCTTCAAAACAATGAAAAATGTTAGACTGAAATATAAAGAGCATCCTCTTAAGAGCAATGAAGGGCGACAAGATAATAAGGAATTACTAGGTCAGCAATGAAGGGGAAATGGGACTCTAAGAGAAATGAAGATATGAAAGCTACTTCTGCCCTGGGAGCGTTTGTAAATCCCCAGAATTTAAAATTTTCATTTTACCACTCTTGCGGAAGAAACCAAAGCCCAGGACATGTACAAGGTATGGTTATACAGATATTAATTTTAGTAGCCTCCCAACTTTTCTCTGCTTGAATATTTTTTTAATAAGTTTATTATTTTGGGGGGAGGGGCAGAGAGATAATCCCAAACAGGATCCATGCTATGGGCATGTGCCTGAACAGGGCTCAATCCCACAGTGAGATCATGACCTGAGCCAAAATCAAGAGTCTGACCCTTAACCGCCTGAGCCACCCAGGCACCCCTCTGCTTGAATATTGTCAAGAAAAGTCAAACAAATCAAATAAAATTGGGCGTAAGTGATCCCCCACTACTTCATGGAAAGCCACAAGAGACCAACGTAGGGCCTGTCTACGTTTAAGAAGAGAAGGAGAACTTGAAGACAACCATGCTCCAGATCCTGCAGGTAGGACTGGCTTTTGCTAGTAAAGAGTAGGAAACCCACTTTCAGCACAGACTCTAAAACTGATACAAGGCCATGGTCTGTGGCTACTGCAGAAAGACAATGAACCTGCTTGCTCAAGATCCTCCATTAATACAAGGCAGAGATCAATTGCTTTGGGGGTGGGATGGAGGGGAGGATGGCAGGAGTCTGCATGCACTCTAGACTCTAAGAGGCACCAAGGACAGAAATCTTAGGGTAGTCCCACCTCTGAGGACTGGGCACAGAGAGCCTGCCTTAGATTAGAGAAAGATGTACAGAACTAAGAACGCTCCCTTTGGCCCCAAGCTTTGCTTCAAATAAGAAAGGTAGTGTACTGCTGAGTGAATTGTAACAAACCAAGGGAGATCCCTTAATACTACAGATGTGCAAGGCCTGAAGGAAGCTGAGGCCAGTGAAAGAATACTTAAAATCCTCTAGTATTCGGGGCGCCTGGGTGGCTTAGTCGGTTAAGCGTCCGACTTTCGCTTAGGTCATGATCTCGCGGTTGGTTCGTGGGTTCAAGCCCCGCGTCGGGCTTGTGCTGACTGCCAGCTCAGAGCCTGGAGCCTATTTCAGAGTCTGTGACTCCCTCTCTTTCTGACCCTCCCCTGCTCACGCTGTCTCTCTCTCTCAATCCTAGAAATAAATAAATAAATAACATTAAAAAAAAATCCTCTACTATTCAAGGCCTCACACTAAGCACTGTGTAGTTACAGTCTACTACTGAAGTACTCTGAAGGAAAATAAAGTGAGAAGAAAGTTCAAATCTAACCCAATTACAGACTAAACCAACTCAACCCATCACACTGACAGAAGTGGAATATGTCCAATGTCCATATCTAGGATTAAATATTTATTTCAGTCTCTACTTTTACTTACAATGTTTGGCATTTAAACAAAAATTACAAGACACATGAAAATATAAGGGAAAAAGAATCTACCCATTGCTAGGAGATGAGAGAGTCAAGCAGAACAGGATGAATATGGCTCCAATGTTAGCAAGGTGGAAAACTGATGCATTTAATAGTAAACTAAGCAAAACTAAAAACTAGGGAACTGGAAAACAGGTTAGAAGAAAATTAACAAGCATGAAGCATAGAAAAACGATGGTAAATACAGAAGAGAGGGCTTCAAGAGACACTGAAAGAAGACTAAGGAAGTCTACAGTACATTTAGGTGGAATTACAAAAGGAAAGGACCAGGACAGAGAAAAAAATTGAAGAGATACTGGCTGAAAATGTTTCAAAAGTGACAAAGGATTAAAGTCAGGAAGCCCAGCAAACAAATATCAACTAAAATAATTAGCAATTACATCAATACTCACACCAAACTGAAAATTATACTTAAAAGCAACAAAAACCTTAAAATGCCATGGGAGCATTGATTGGGAATAGCCAAAAGTTCCGATAAGAAAGACTTCAGAGAAGGGGATGTCTGACTTGACCTTTGAAGAATAAAAACAGAAAAAGGAGGAGGCATAAAAAAAGCTAAAGCACATTGAAGAACTGAAAAACAGAGTGGAAGGGATGATATGGAAGCGGAGGGATGAATAGAAGGGCTCTAAAGGGTATGAATTCATAAAACAGATTATATCCATATTGTAAAGGCAACCTGTGTCCTCTGCTAAAGAGTTCCTATTTAACAAGACAATGGTTTTCAGGGTGCCTGAGTGGCTCAGTCAGTTAGTTAAGTGTCTGACTTTAGCTCAGGACATGATCTTGTGGTTCATGGGTTCAAGCCCTGCATCAGGTTCTGTGCTGCTAGCTCAGAGTCTGGAGCCTGCTACAGATTCTGTGTCTCCCTCTCTCTCTGTCTCTCAAAAATAAACAAACATAAAAAATGTTTTTGAAGCTTTTCCTGCTAGTAATTTTTATATTATTTTTCTCTTTTAGGATCCCATAATTTATGTTCTTGAAAAAACAGAACTTTCAAAGATTAAACAATTAGTAGTACAACAAAACTTCAGTTTTGCCTAGTCTTAATAATAAATTCATCAACATCTTCCTGCATTTCTTACAATACTGAAAGTTAGCAATTAATTTTACTACCTTTTGGAATAAGGGAGAACAATCTAATGCTACAGACTATAGGCTTGGGAGCTACTAAAGATTTTGAAACACCATCCACTAAAAACAACTCCCCTCTGCCCCCTCACCCCCACAGCCTAGTTTGTCCCCAATTAAGGACCAGTTATCAGAAAGAAACACACTGGCTCCAAGGTAAATTAAAGATGGTCCAAAAGTAAATGGATAGAAGGCATATTCAATACATCAAATAGAAAAGAATTCTATGGGGGGTGAGGGAGAAATTTAGAATGATGAAAAACAAACATTTTTTTCTTTTTTGGCTGGGAGTGGGAGACAGAAAAATACAAGATGAGTTTTAAGGAAATGAGTAGCCTGAAGTATATGGAAAAGATCTAGAAGCACGTTGGAAATAGTTTTGAAAACCAGGACAGCAGCCTGGGGTGATAAGAGATTTTAAATCACTTACATACTGATCTATTTACTTTTCCTCCTATACATAGGTTACCTTCTTGCTTTTTGATTTCACTGTACCTTCTATATGTTAAGCCTAAGTGCTTCTCTCCACTGATTATATCTAACTAGTAGAATTTGGGGCACTATAAAAAAGTAAACTGAAAAGCCCCAGGCAGAAAAACAGTTAAGACCAAAGAAGTTCTACCTATTACCCTATCTAACAGTAAAGCCTTCTTTAAACACTACCATAAACTGTTTACCAAGTACGGCTTAGATTTTTGGTTACCAAAGTTTGAAAACTTATTAATTCCTAAAGTCAGAGAAATGAGAGCATAACACTAAAGTTTTTCACTGATTCTGCCTATAAAGGGATCACTTAAATATCATGTATTCTTGGGGCGCCTGGGTGGCTTAGTCAGTTAAGCGTCCGACTTTCACTTAGGTCATTACACGGTTCGTGGGTTCGAGCCCCGCGTCGGGCGCTGTGCTGACTGCCAGCTCAGAGCCTGGAGCCTGTTTCAGAGTCTCTGTCTCCCTCTCTCTCTGACCCTCCTCTGCTCACGCTGTCTCTTTCTCTCTCTTAGAAATAAATAAAAATATATTTAAAAAAATTAATATCATGTATTCTTTCTCATCACTCTTGAGATCGCTGTGTTAACAGTCTTGTTCAGGATCTGTCAAGAATCACCGAGTAGTCAAAAACCAAATAACTAGATTAACAAAAAGGCCCCAGCCTGATCTATATTAACAAAGTACAGCCCACACCTAAGACTTTTCCCTTAAGAAACTGAAATTAAGATATTAATTAAGATAGAAATAAATAGGAAACTGACGCTGGCACACTAAATTAAGCATTGCCCAATTCTTAGTATAATAGCCAATTTCTAACTATTTGTAGAAATATGATAGCTAAGGGACCTCCGGGTGGCTCAGTTGGTTAAGCATATGACTCTTAATTTCAGATCAGGTCATGATCTCATGGATTGTGAGTTTGAGCCCTTCATCTGGCTCTGTGCTGACAGCACAGAGCCTGCTCCAGATTCTGTCTCACTATCTCTATCCCTTCCACCTCCCACAACTCTCTCTCAAAATTAAATAAACAAATAAATAAACATTAAAAAAATGACAATAAGAATGCAAGCTATGAGGTCTGTCCTTTACTGGGAGTGACTCTAAGCTTAATTTCTCTAATGTTTAATTTCTTCACCTACAAAATGGGGATAATACCAACTTCAAAGATAAATTGTGAACTTTGCCAGGACAGAGTATGTATTCAGCAAATACTCACTACTAAGCAATGCCATAGCCATTTAAAGTTTTCATACAGCTTAATACAGTTAACTATTTCATTACTTGAAATTTGTTTCTAACAGAGTAAGTCTTTCAAAGTTATGCAGAATTATTACAGGAGAATAACTGCTACAAGATAAACACATCTTGCCCACTGGAGTATGTACATATATATTGGAGAAAAATAAGCATCATTAACATTTTTTCTGTTATCTCTGGTTGGGTTTTCTTTACATTAGTTTTAGAAATTTCTTTAACATACTTATTCTTCCTTTTATAATTAAGGGAAGCAATTATTTAAAAATAAAAACACATGGTTTTTTAAAATAATAAACTCTAGAGAACTCCTAAAAATAATTCCCTAAATTGCAGCACTACTGGTTTACCCTCTTTAATATCTATGTACCACACACACACAAAATTAAGCAATAAAGTACCATTCTAGTAAATACTAAGTAGAAGATAAGGTTAAAATTAAAACCACTCCACAAAACATTTATAACACCTGAATATGCTTTGAAAAACTTACTATAAAAAATTTCAAACACACATTAGATACCTCCACATATCAATCAACAGTCTCCAATAATTATCAAAATCTGACCTCTTATAGTCTATTTTACCATCCTCTATTTTTTTAAGATTTTATTTTTAAGTAATCGCTACACCCACAAGGGGCTTGAACTCAAAATCCCAAGATCAAGAGTCCAACGCGCTACTGACAGTCAGGCACCCCACCATTCTCTATTTTAAAGCAAATACCAACATCTTTAAGAGTACCTATTCTTAAACTGTTCTAAGCAACCTGTGGTAAATTACAAAACATGGCTCCAAATCTCTCCAAGTATGCACACCTTCTTTCATTGATGTTGCTGGTCTGCTCAGAAGAGGTAGACTCATTTTCTGCACCCCTTGAATATGCGTTTGTCTATTGAGACTTACTCTAAGAGAATGTAGTGTGACATTGTATGATTTGCAAAGCTTTAAGTCTTACAACTTCCACTTTTCACCGTTCGTATTCTTAGAATGCTGTCTTGAGACTCCCATGTCATAAGATGACCACATGGAGCACAGCCTTCATGTTAATGGATACCAATTGTCAGACATGTGAGTGACACCATCTTGGACCTTCCAGTCTGAGAAATCCTACAGTTAAATACTGATATGTGAGTGAACCCTGGAAAAACCAGAACTGCCCCAACAGGCACATAGGGCTGTAAAATAGTAAACAGTAGTTTTAGTCTACTAGGTTTTGAAGTGGTCTGCTATGTAGTAATAAAATAAAACTTCACAATTCATCCTAATTTCTATTCTGTTACAATTATTATGTACCCAGTTTCTATGAAAAACTATTTCTATCTGATCCTATTTCAAGGTCTAATTAGAATTTGTCTTTTAAAATTAGGGGAGTTGCAGTTAGTGAATTTTCAAGAGCACCATATTATTACACAATAAATTTATAGCACGAAGGTCAAAGTTATCACACAAAATACCAATATATTTCAACAGCCAGTAGTCTCACAGATCGCATAGTTTTAACTCCATTATTTATATCTATCTGGTATAGCCTTTTCTTTAACAAATCTTCTTCTGAGGGAAAAACATTTTTTTTAAGTGAGAAATCCTAGTGTTTTATAGGTTCTAGTGAAGTTGGAAAGGTGGAAGCTATGTGTGGTCACATCAGAAAGCACAGAACTCTTTGGGTCTTTTAAAAAAGAAACCTGTATTTAAAAAATACAAACCCTGCCTCTGGGTTTGTATCTGACAGGTATTTAAGACACAAACATACCCATGTCCTAAAAAATAATCAAAGGTTGAACATCTTCATGAGAAAATGACTATTAAGTCCATTTACTACTTTATGAGATAATCGGTCTTCCTTTATTAAAAAAAATTTTTTTTTAGGGGCGCCTGGGTGGCTTAGTCGGTTAAGCGTCCGACTTTCGCTTAGGTCATGATCTCGCGGTTCGTGGGTTCGAGCCCCGCATCGGGCTCTGTGCTGACTGCCAGCTCAGAGCCTGGAGCCTGTTTCAGTCTGTGACTCCCTCTCTCTCTGACCCTCCCCTGCTCATGCTGTCTCTCTCTCCTAGAAATAAATAAAAAAAAAAATTTTTTTTAGTGTTTACTTTGGGGGGTGGGGTAGGTACAGAGAGAGAGCGACACACAGAATCTGAGGCAGGGTCCAGGCTCCAAGCTGTCAGCACAGAGCCTGACGTGGGGCTCGAACCCACAAGCTGTGAGACATGACCTGAGCCAAAGCTCAGGCTGAGCCATCCGGGCGCCCCTGTCTTCCTTTAAAATACACGTTTAATCTGCAGGGGTGCATGGATGGCTCAGTCAACTAAGCATCCAACTTCAGTTCAGGTCACCATCTCATGGTTCGTGGGTTCCAGCCCCGCATCAGACTGTGCTGACAGCTCAGAGCCTGGAGCCTGGAGCCTGCTTCAGATTGTCTCTCCCCCTCTTTGCCTCTCCCCTGCTCATACTCCATCTCTATCAAAAATAAACGTTAAGACAAAAAAATCTGTAAATGTCAAGTTTCAATCTTCAGAGTGGCCACCATTTTAGTTTTTTTTTTTTCCTGGAAGGTAAGAAAACACATTATACTTAAGTGCAATAATAGAAAAATGAGAACCTAGCTTTTAAGGTTCAAAAGTTGCCCTCTTTTAAAGCTGTTGACAAACCTGGGTGGAGAGCAGTAGGTGATTTCAAAACCAGGTATTCACCTTAGGTACTCTAACTGGTTGAGCCACAGACAAATCTATTTGACAGCAAGAGAAACCAGCTTTGATTGCAAGAGTTCAGACCAAAATAGAAAAGTTAAGATCGATGAAAATTAAACTCCAGTCAACTCTCAAATTATAATTTTATCCCTTCCTATTGAGTTCATCTTACCATCAGCAACTTTTTTAAAGATAGGATGTCTATAAAATAATGATTTGTGAGGAGATAAATTATTTCACTATAACAGAATTTTGCTTTAGTGAATTCAATAGATCTTACAAGTAATTCAAAATCTTACTCATTTAACACTGTAACCCTAACGGGATCAGTTGTTAAATCTGTTATTTAGGAGTTAAAAGTTTCATGAGTTAAGTTTTATTTGCTGGTTAAAAATAAGGTTTAATGGGAACATTTCATTCTGCCTTCCACTTATGCATTTCCCACTGTTCTTTATTTCTGACAGTTATCTGCAGTAACAAAAAGATGTTGTCAGTAATCATAATCTAAAAATCACTGTTAATTGGGCTTAGGGACATAATAGCTCTCCATTCCCAATTGCACAGAGCACTTTCTGAAACAGTAGAGGTTTTTCATGTTATCTTCCATTCAATTTGTCACAGCTATGGGAACAAACTGTCCATTTCTAAAACAAAACAGGATACCATGACTTTGCAGTTTCCTTATCAAAACCCTAGTCTTCTACCTCACATCTCAGTTCAAACAATACTTCCTGTAAAAATTTCCCCAAAGATTAAACACCCCTCCTCTGTCCTCCCACAGTACTACTATGTACTTAGACTGAGATAATAGCAGTAGTTGTTTATACATTAGTCTCATGACTAAACTGTGAGTTGTGGAGGGCGGATGAGGTGCCCAGCTCATTCTTGTAATGTGAAGCCCTAGTCTAGTAGCCAGAATACAACAAATAACCAAATTATTTAAAATGTTTTACATAATTTGATAATTTTGCACTACCATTTTCCTAAATATAATATTAAAATGTTGGCAACTCTTGAATGTATGCCAGGTGAAGAGTTGTGTGAAATGGATATGGAGCTCATTAAAGTTTGGCTGCACAAGAGCCATGGATGACATCTCCTTTGATTATCTGACATCTCCATGTAAAACCTAAGTGCATGTCTTAAAAGGGAATCTTTGGACTTTATCTTGGAAAATAAGCACTCTTGCCAGTGTAGCAGAAAAAGTAATCACTAGTAGTTAAGTAGGAAATTTTAATCATTCACATTCAAGACATCTGACCCTATGAATAACTTTGAAAAAAGCCAAGACTATGCATACCCACAGGCTGACATCTGGGGCCAAATTTAAAGCAAAACAAAAGTTGTAAAAAGTTCCTATCTAAAAACATTTGTAGTATAGAATTTACATAAATACAGGTTACCCGTAGGGAAGGGGAAATTACAAGCAGAGTAATATTTTTAAGGTTATTCTGATCAGAATATAAACAACTGGACTTGAGGTATCAATTCCAATTGCTTATACCCATTAAAAATTCACTTTGAGAGTACTATGTCCCCTAGGTGTTGACTACTACAGGCTACCTCATCTAATTTAATCTTCACATCAACTCCAGGAAAACTGCTGTTTCTAGGAACATCTGAAGAGGTTAAATAATTACAGCAAAATTAAGACTCAAATCCAGGTCCTCTGACTCTAAAGGCCTCAGACACCACAGCTGTCTCACAAATGGCTGTAGACCTGTAAAGGAAATACTGACCTCATTTCTGAAACAAGATGCTTATCCTTACGAAAACAATCTCTAACAACTTTGTGTCTGACTTGTTAACAATATACTGTGGTTTTTAAAACAAAAATTCATTTTTAACCTTACCTCTTAGTTCGAAACAGAAAGGGAGTATGGGCAAGTTTAAGTTAAAAAAAAAATTAAAAGTCCTACAAAAAAAAAAAAGCCCTTACTAAATAAAATTTTACTTTGGCATATTTACTATCAATAGTGCCAAACGACACTAGTGGCGAATCCATTACCAGGGTAGATTTCTCCCGTATATTACTATTTACATGTATACGTAAGAAAAAAAAAATAATTGTAGTATTTTATGGTGCGTCTGTCTACATCTTCACTACGCTGGTCCATCAAAATGAGGGAATATTCTACCAGCGGTGCCTTCCATTTTTTACTTCCACCGCCAACAGGTTCGTTTTTTATACATACCACCAACTCAACTCGAAGAACAATTTATCACAATACAAAGCAACTCACAAAGTATCACGATATTCAAGAAATGGGGCGATCAGTGAGCAAAGCGTCACCGCAACTTGAGGGCCTAGCAAAGTCCTTTCAACTCGAGACCGGGTTGGCAGGGCCCCAAACTTCCCCGCCTTCCACGCCGCGCTCCTTAAATACTTCGCTCGTGACTCGCCCGGCCCGCGGGGCTCTCGAGGACCCTTCTTACCCCGATCCAAGAGCAGGCCGTCAAAGGCCAAAGTCGGGCCGAAACCCCTAGCTCTTGCCAACAGCACGTCCATAAGGAAGACGTACAATCTGCCCTTCCACCCGTCACAAACTCCACCACGAGATGAAAGGCGCCCGGCAGGGGCCTGCGCCCGGCCGCCCTTCCTACCTGGGGCTCACAATCACGCTCCTCCGCCCGCTGTAAGGACGGAGGACCGAGCCTCCGCGTCCCCCGGGCTATACTTCGTTTTCTCCCCTCCCCCACGCGGCCTAGGTTAGAAACCAGCTCCCAGTTAGAAAAGCCCATGCGCCGCAGCTTATTACCTCTGTTCCCGAGCTGGCGATGAACAGGGCGCGTCCCTCTCACAACGACAGCACCACCGCCTTCTTCCTCGGAGTTCTGGGCCTCTGACTGAGGCAAAGCAGTCCGCAGAGAAGCACAATGGCGCCCGCCCCACTCCCAGATCCGGCGCAGAACCAGCCGCCACCGTTAAAAGCCCCTCCCTTCTCCTCCCGCACTTCACGTACTCCGCCGACATCTCGCGAGAGGGGCGGTGCTGCGGGGGACCCGAGAGCAGCTGGCGGGCTCGACGTACCCTACCGCGGGGTGGTGCTCTGACTGCGGCAACCGTTGAAGGGCTGCCCTCAGGGAGGCAGCGAGGCGCCACCGGTAAGCGGCTGCGGCTGGTCTGCCGGCGGGCTGGCGGTTGGGCCGGCGAGGGTGCGGACGCCGGGACAGGGGTGCTGGGCCCGGCCCTTGGTTGGCTGCCTCGCCTACTTGGCGACAGGTTGTGATTCAGCCTCGCCGGTCCCCGGAGCCCGAGTTCACGCCATCGGCTCTTGTCCCCTCGGGCAAACCAGCTGGACCCACTATTCAAAATACCGCCCAACTCCTTCCCCCGGCGCTTGGTAAGTGGCGCAGTGAATGTTTATTGACTTGAATCATGCACCGTGTCTTCCGACCTCCCCTCCTCCCACTCCCTGCCGGTGGTCTGAGAGCCCTGACCTTTCAGCGTAGGAGCCAGTTTGTCCAGGACCGTTTTTGTTTTGTTTTGTTTCGTTTTGTTTTTGCTGGTGGTCATTCAGTCTTGGTGGTGGTGTACTTTTACAGTCATAAAATCATAAAATCGTGATGCTGATCTTTGATAGTGTATTACAGATTTTGCAGTAAAATTCACTTGGAGGAAAATTTTAAGGTAAATGGTCCTGTGAAAATTAGGCGAAACATTAAAAACTGTAAATGTGGGGGCGCCTGGGTGGCTTAGTCGGTAAAGCGTCCGACTTTCGCTTAGGTCATGATCTCGCGGTGCGTGCGTTCGAGCCCCGCGTCGGGCTCTGTGCTGACTGCCAGCTCAGAGCCTGGAGCCTGTTTCAGTCTGTGACTCCCTCTCTCTCTGACCCTCCCCTGCTCACGCTGTCTCTCTCTCTCTCTCTCTCTCTCTCCTAGAAATAAAAAAATATTAAAAAAAATAAAAACTGTAAATGTGGCAAGCTTAATATGTAAATGATTAGTAAAAAATAAGGAGTAAGTTAAAGAAAACTACAATTGATGTGGATTTAGATTACATTACATGTGGATTCAGGTGATATTGTACGTATTTTGAATAATGTATCAAACGTAAAAAGTTCTTTAACGGTAAAGATAAGTTACTGAAACTTGTAGGCTTACTTGACAGCATCTGATAAACTGACTGTTTTATTAGGTTTTAAGCAATGCATTGTATTCAAATAATTCCAATAAATGAAGTATGAGGTTTCTATGTATTTCTTTGTCATTTCATCTGTAGGGAATGCACGATCACTTCTCATCCCCATTTCACTCTGGGAGACTAGGACTGTCCCTGCTTCATTCACTATTATAAATTGTAAAATATTGTAAATTTTAAAGATTCAAAGTTTATTATTTAAAATTGGCATATAAAAGCCAGTCTAGCTTTTTAGGATGTGGGTTAAAGATTAAGCATCTGGCATGGGATAAAGTGAGCACAGAGGAGGAAATTAAGTTGCCCTTTTTAGAAAACACATTTTTTTTTGCAGCTTCCTTGAGTATACCAGTAGCATTGTGGTTATGGATATACACACCTGAAGCACCAGATTGCATGACTTTGTATCCTAGCTCGTCCTGTATCTTAACCACCTTTGTTGTCTTCAGCAATTCCTTAACCTTGCTAAGCCTATTTTCCTGTAAAATTGAGGTTAATAACAATACCGGTACCCCACAGAGCTGTTGAAAATGTTAAATGAGTTAATACATTAATTCCTTGAACATAGTAAGCATTCCATAACTGTTAGCTATTACATTCCATGTCTAAACCACCACTAATACTGTCTTTCTGGGGCTTAATATTATATAGGTCCCATAAGCATCTTCTCAAGTATATTCTACGCTAAGAGGAATGACTGCACCATTTTCCTGAGCTATGACATTCAGACCTGGTAGCAGTAATTTCTCTACAGAACCCCCAAACCTGGCAAGAATGGATCAGATTTTGACAGATTATGGCTTCATCCACACCCAGAACTGATGAGATCAATAGAGGTGAGTGTGGCATCAAATTTCTATGCTAAACATACCTTCCAGATTCTATTACTGATGCTAGTAATTTCATAAAGACCCCTGATAACTATGTTTTTATTCTTTAAGAGTGGTTAGTTGTCATTGTTTTTAAAGTATCTTCTCTGATTTGAGTTTCCATGTAACTATCAGTATCAAAAAATTTTTGAGATTTTCCTATGTTGAAGACAATTTAATAGAATTGTGGCTACAGATGGGTACAATGGTGACTATATTTTCTGATCTAAAAATCAGTACAAAATGATTTGACAGGAAAATACTTGAAATCAGAACTGTTTTGACCAATTTAGACTCCATAATTGTTTTTTTTGTACAGAATTCCCCTAATTAACCTTCTTTTGCTAAGCTTTTTATCCTTATGACTAACTCTGACATACCTTTTTTTATCTAAATATCTTGGTTCACTGCTTGCCCATACCACTTAAATTAGTTTCCATACTACTATTAATTTTCCCCCTTCTACTTTATAAACTTGTCTGTAGTTTGGTCACGGTTATAACAGTTCTTTCCTTTTATGCTAATAGTTCTTTAACTACTTGATAGCTTAGAGAATTCTCTTTCAGATACTGAATTTCAATGTTCCAATTTTCCTTACTTTTTTGTCATCCCACAACCTAATCTTCTAAGAAACCTCTCTATGTAAAAGCAATCTTATAGATATGTTTTACTTGGAATAAAACGATGTGGTCTTGAAAAGGTGTGGTGATATTTGCTTTTTGTAAATCAAATCATTTTTAAATGCATTTTTAAGTTTATTTATTTATTTTGAGAGAGAGAAACAGAGCATACAGGTCGGGGAGAAACAGAGACAGGAGGAGAGAGAGTCTCGAGCATGTCTACATTGTTAGCACAGAACCCGATGCTCTTAACTGACCCAGCTACCCAGAGGCCCCTAAATCAAAGCATTTTTAAATGTGGGTTGTTTCTGAAGCTTTTGAGTAACAGGAAGTAATACCTGAGATGAGAAAAGACTGGTTATAGAGAAGTCCCTGAGTTGAAAACAAAGGATTCCAGTTTCTTCTTAGATGGGAATCTTATTAATCCCTGGAGAAGGGAACCCTGTGGCATCAACCAAGTTTAGGATCTACTATTTAAAGTTATAGCTAACGTTAGGGGCTCCTGGGTCTCTCAGTCAGTTAAGCGTCCAGCTCTTGCTTTTGGCTTAGGTCATGATCTCACAGTTCATGAGCTGGAGTCCCGTGTGGGACTCTGTGCTGACAGTGTGGAGTCTGTTGGGATTCTCTCTCTCTCCCTCTCTGCCTTCCCCTCCCCTGCCTGTGTGTGCACACGCACAGTCTCTCTCTCTCTCTCTCTCTCCCCCTTCTCTTTCAAAAAATAAAGTTTTAAGTAATTTTAAATATATAATATTATTTAATAATAGTCTACAGATTGAAGACTCTTCCTTCTTAAAGATCATTTGCTTTAAGTCTTTGATGTAAAGAATTCCATTCATTCCAAAAATGATAAACTCCTGATTTAGTGATTTTGTATATTTTAATTTTGCCCTTAATTGAATTTTAGAAATTTGAGTTTAATTAAAAGGTGCCATATTTAATAAACATCCAAGATACTCAATTGATTTGTGCTGCAGTAATGTTCAATCCCTAGAGCCAATAGATGAAACAATGTAAAAACAAACAAACAATACCATCTTGAAACCCTCCCTGAAAAACACTTTCTTATACCTAAGCTCATGGTCTAGAACTAATTAGTTCTAGAAGTATCATTCTTGCTCGTGTAGCTCCTCTAGAATATGTGAGCCAATTAGGAGCAAATCCACATTTATGAGGCACTTGGAATCTGTATGTGAAGCGCATTTCACACTGCCTGAGAAATAGTTTTAAATAAAAGCAGCTTTTATTATTGATAATACTACAGGTTGGAAAAATATGGTACACAAGCCAAATCTGGTTAACTGTCTGTTATTGTAAATAGTTTTATTGGAACACAGCCAGGCTATATTTATGTGTTGTCTGTATATTAGTTCGAGTTGGCCAGAGAAACAGAACCATTTATCTGTCTAGAGAATTGGTTAACATAGTTGTAGGAACTGTTAACACTGAAATTTGTAAGGCAGGCCAGGGGGCTGGAAACTCAGATAGGAGTGGATAGTGCAGTCTTCAGGCAGAATTTTTTTTCCAGAAAAGCTGTTTTTGCTCTCACAGCTGATTAGATGGGGCCCATCATATTATCGAGAATAATCTCCTTGACTTAAAATCAATGCATTCCAGATATTGAGTACATTTACAAAATATCTCACAGAAATGCCTAAATTAGCATTTGATTAAGTAACTTGATGCTCTACATTAGCTAAGTTAACACTTAAAATTAACCATTACAACCTATGAGTGAGTGCTTGTACCCAACAGTGGCAGAGTTGACTAGTTGTGATAGAGATAATATGGCCCAAAAAGTCTAGAACATTTACTATTTGTTTTTTTACAGAAAGTGTGCTGACCCCTGGAGTAAACTGTGAAACCAGACTGAACTGACACTGTTCCTTTAATAACAATCAAGCTAAACATACACACATATCAGAATGATGATAATTGGCCTCCATGGCCACTTCAGATTACATTTTATGAGACTATAAGCAGAAGAGCATCCAAATACTGATAGAAATTTCTTGGGTATACCCTCTGGCAAGTTTGGTTCTTAAAATCTTTTTAGCTTAATTTTTCTTCATGTGTATGATTTTATAACAATGTAGATATGTGATTATTCATACTAGCTATTTTAGTTTAGGTCATTTCTTTAGCTTTTTTCCCTTTTCCTTCATAATTTGTCACTTCATAATCTTGCCACTATTTACCACATACGAATATCCTTACAAAATCAGTATCTTTCTAGACTTTTTTCTTCATGATCACACAGCCTGAAAAGAATAGTTCTGTTAACATACATATACACACGCACACATACATACACATGCACTCTCCTTTTCTCCACACACACAAAGAACTCATTTTTTTAACCATTTGTTTTATAAAATAGCATCATATTCATCTGACCTTTTTCAACCAAAAGTACTTCTAAACTAAATCCCTATTTATGTTGATTATTTATCCTTTCTTTTCAATTTGTGATAGCTGTTAACACTCCTTTCTTCCCAGTGTTTTTCAATTTTCTGATCTGTCTCTTGACTTGCCATTTAGTATCTTTTGCCAAAGATACATTCATATGTTAAAATGTGTCTGTGATTTCTTTTATGACTTTTGGGTTCCTAGCTTAGTTTAATAAGTCTTAACATTTCCCTCGACTATATCATATAGTATCCTAAATTTTCTAAATAATGTTTAATTAAACTCATATTAGTTTGTGTGGTGTAGTAAGATCATGGGATCCAGTTTTATGTTACATTCAATAGATAGTTAGCTGTGCTGGTAGCATTTCTTAAATAATCCTGTCTTTATATATGACCTTTTGTCACACACTGAATTTTCAAATTTATACTGGATTTATTTCTGGATTTTGTATTGTGAATACTAAACTGTTCAGAACTATATGCAGAGTACTGTTGTTTAGGCCCCTTTTGAATCTTTTTGACATACCGATCACTATTCTGCATTTCAGTCACCTACCTATTTCAATCTTAAGAAATGGTAACTCTGTGTCTTGTAGAATCCCCCAATACACCTAACTGGCTTTACATTATATGGTGTGTGTTATACTACTAGCCCACCTAGGAGTTATCTAAATTTTTTCCCACTATTCTTGTTTCCTTTTCTCAGCAGTTTGCTAAAGCCATTGAATATACTTAATTATTTAAAACACTTTATCAATATTTTTGTATATCATAATTTTGTACAAATTATACGCATACACACATATATACTACTTAGCTTCTTTATCCTGTTCCCTATCCAAGAGTCTAATCTCAGTTTTCACCATGTAGCCTTGGCCACTCTTGACAGCAAGTTAGCCATTTGTACCAAGGACAATACAGAAGAAATTTTACATTTTCCTCTATTATGTCATCATAAATGTTATGATAATAGTGACATACTTTAAACATTTCATTTATAGTTAATATTTGTAATTCTTAACTTTAGTATAGCACACAAATATTGGTGGTAGGTGTTGATTTTGTTGTGGCTTGAATATTATTCTCTTCAAAGCTGAGAACCCTCTACTTTAAAAAATTATATTTTCAGTTTTTAGAAGATATTAAATCAGTACTTTTTGCTTGCATACAGCCAATTTTGATTAAATTATGGAAAGGCTTTTCTCAGGAAAGTGATTATTGTTTGGAAGTGTATTAAGATATTTTTAAATCTTCTATGAATTTTATCTCAAATATTCTTGAATTGAAAATTTTAAATGTGTTTCATATTAGGGTCTTAGGATATGAATGAAAATATGAAATACAACCTTAAATAATATTTGGTTTCCTTTACCAGTTTTATAAATACATATATAATCATGGGGTTATTCAGTGCCCCCACCCCCATATCTCACCATTATATCACTAAAGGTGTATTTATAGCAGTTCCTTTTATCCCAGTAAATTATGTCCGACTCTCAAGAAAAAATTAAAAGACCTACCAAAAAGAAAAAAAAAAATGTAATTTCAAGAGATAAAAGCAACCATCAGAACCAAACATAGAGATGTTGAAATTTTTTGTTCTCATCATATATTTATTTTTAACATAGAACCCCAGTTTCACATCATACATGTCTTCCCATTTGAGATTGTTAACATACTATGTTCTTCACAGAATAGGAATTTACAACAACTATGATTAATTAATATGCTAAAGACTCTAATAGATAAAGTAGACAACACACAAAAATAGCTGAGCAATGTAAGCAGAATCATGCATATCATAAGAAAGAACAGTAACAAAAAAATGCTAGGGATAAAAAAAAACTGTTACAGAAATGACGAATATCTCTGATGAGTTTATTAGACTGGACATGGCTGAAGAAAGAATCTCTGAATTAGAGTGTATGACAGTAGAAGCCATGAAAACCAAAAATCAAAGAGAACAAAAACTATCAAAAAATAGAACACAATATCCAAGGACTGTGGAACAACTAGAAAAGGTGTAACATAGGTTAATTGGACTATCTCAAAGAGAAGAAAGAAAAGAATAGGAGAAATATTTGAACCAATAATGAGAGAATTTCTACCAAATTTCTGTCAGACACCGAACCAGATATCCAGATATCCATAGAACATGGAGCAGGATAACATGGCCAAGAAAACTTGAGCATATCACTCTCAAATTACAAAAAAATCAAAGACAAAAGAAAAAATCCTGAAAGAGACCAGAGTTAAAAATACCTTACCAAAATAAGAACAAAGATAAGAGTTACACCAAGTTTCTCCTCAGAAGCCATGCAAGGAAAGAAGGTCAAATGAAATATTTAAAATGTGAAAAAACACCCACTAGTGTAGAATTCTGCACTGAGATTACCTTCAAAATTGAGGGAGAAGTTGACAAACAGCAGTAGGCCTGATTTACAAAAAAAGTTAAAAGAAATTCATTACAGAGAAGGAAAATAATATAGTTCAGCAATTCGGATCTATGTGAAGAAAGGAAGAACATCAAAGAAAGAAAAAATGAAGGTAAAATATGAACTTTTATTTTTCTTCTTAATCTAATAAATAGCAGTTTTTTTGTTCAAAATAATACCAACAGTATATTGAATTATGTATATGTATGTTTATATAATTGCTTCTATATACTTATATGTAAGCAAAATGACGAACACCAATGATACAAGAGCTGGAAGGAAGACATTAGGATTATTTTGTTATTATAAGATACACTACTTGTGACGTTGTATAATACTTGAAAGTGGATTTGGATGAGTTGTAAATGTACGGTGAAACTCTAGGGGCAGCCAGTAAAAAAAGCAAAAAAAGAACTATAATTGGTATGCTAAGAAAGAGAAAATAGAATCATCTAAAACATTCAGTTAAAACTGTAAGAGGCAGAAAAGAGTGAAAAATGAAAATAGGAACAGAGAACAAGGGCAACAAATAGAAAACAATAGCAAATGTAATAGATAGTAATCCAACCATATTAATAACTATGTTGAATGTCATTGGTCTAAATATACCAGTTAAAGGACATCATCAGAATGGATGAGAAAACAAGATCCAACTCTATGTTTTCTACAAGAAACTAATTTTTAACATATATGTACAATGTATATAGCAGACTTCAAAGTAAAAAACGCTAGTAGAGATAAAGAAGAGGATTACATAATAAGAGGTCAATTCTCCAAGAAGACATAACAATTTTTAATATGTATTCATCTAACAAAAGAGCATCAAACTACATGACACAAAAATGATAAATATGCAAAGAGAAATAGATGAATTCACTGTCATAGTTGGAGATGTCCATACTCCTCTTTCAGACAGGTATATCCAGTAGATAGAAAATCAGTAAGGACATACTTGAACTCAATGTCTTTAATCAGCTAGATATAATTGACATATATAGACTCCATCCAAAACAGGAAAATTAGTGTTTTCTCAAGCTCATGTGGAGCATTCACCAAGATAAACTATATTCTAGGACATGAAATACACTTTAACAAATTTAAAAATAGAGGTACAGTGTGTATTCTTAGACCATAATAGAATTAAACTAGGAATCAATCACAGAAAGAAACTAGAAAAATCGTAAACACGTGAGATTAAACAATACCCTTCTAAACCTAGGAATCAAAGAAGAAATTGCAAAAGAACTTAATGAAAATGAAAGTACAACTTAATCAAAATTTGTGGGAAGTGCAAATCAGTGCTTAGAGGTAAATTTATAGCACTGAATTCATATGTTAGAAAAGAAGAAAGATCAAAATTCAATAACTCTGCCTTAGAAAGCTGGAAAAGAAAGAGGAAATTAGTTCCAAAGGAAGTAGAAGAAAAGAAATAGCAAAAATTAGGGCTGAAATCAATGAAATTAAAACAAGAAAACCAATAGTAAAAAAATCATCTGAACTGAACACCGGGTCTTTGAAAAGGTCACTAAAATCAGCAAATCTGTAGCCAAGTTAAAAAAGAGAGGATACAAATGAATAATGTCAGAAAACAGAGGACATCACTATAGATTCCATGGAAACTGAAAGGATTACAAAAGAATACTATGAATAACTCTTTGCCTACAAATTTGATAACCTAAATGAAATGGACCAATTCCTTTAAAGACACAGTATGTCAAGATACATACAAAGAAATGAATTTGCATAGACCTGTATCTGTTAAAGAAATTGAATCAATAATTCATAACTTTCCAGAACAGGAAGCCCAGGCCCACATGGGTTCACTAGTGAATTGTACCAAATATTTAAGGGAGAAATTATACCAATTCTCTACAACCTTAGAGGATAGAGGCAGAGAGAATAATTCTTAACTTCGGCTCTGTGAAGCCAGCACTACCCAAAGTCAAAGATATTACAAGAAAATCAAACTTGACCCCAGTACCTCTTAATGAACATAAATTCAAAATATTAACAAGTCAAATCTACAGATGTGTAAAAGGAATTATATATAACAAGCAAGTGCAATTTATCTCAGGTATGTAAGGCTGCTTCAGCATTAAAAAATCAGTTATTGCAATCTGTCATATCAATAGGCTAAAAAGATTACATGATCATATCAGCAAATGTAGAAGAAACATTTGACAAAATCCACCCATTCGTGATAAAGAATTAACAAACAAAGAACAGAAGGTAACATTGTCACCTTGGTAAAAAGCTTACAAAAAATCGACAGCTAATATTTTAAAATTTATTTTTAAGACAGAGCGAGAGAGAGCTCATGTGCACAAGTGGGGGAGGGGCAGAATGAGAGAGAGGGAGACAGAATTGGAAGCAGGCTCCAGACTCTTGAGTTCTAAGCACAGAGCCAAATGCAGGGCTCAAACTCACTAACTGAGACCATGACCTGAGTCACTGTCAAACACTTAACTGACTGAGCCACCCAGGTGCCCATACAGCTGATGTTTTTAATGGTGAGAAATTTGAAGCTTTCCCACTAAGATCAGGTACAATGCAAAGATGTCTCATTTTACCTCTCCTTCTCAACATTGTACTGGAACTTATTGCTAATGCAATAAGGTGATAAAAGGTGTACAGATTGATTCATATTGTATACATATATCAAATCACTATGATGTACACATTAAATATCTTACAATTTGGGGGAACCTGGATAACTCAGTTGGTTAAGTGTTCAACTCTTAGTATCAGCTCAGGTCTTGATCTCAGGTTCGTGAATTCAAGCTTTATGTTGGGCTCTGTGCTATTAATGAAGTCTACTTAAAAAAAAAAAATCTTGGGCACCTGAGTGGCTTAGTAGGTTGAGCGTCTGACTTCAGCTCAGGTCATGATCTCACACTTCATGGGTTCAAACCCCATGTCGAGCTCAGTGCTGACAGCTCAGAGCCTGGAGGCTGCTTCAGATTCTGTGTCTCCCTCTCTTTGACCCTCCCCTCCTCACACTCTGTCACTTGTTCTCAAAAATAAATAAACATTAAAAAATTAAACATAAATAAACATTAAAAATTAATTTTAAAAAAGGTTGAGGGGATTGAGCCCGTCATGCTAATAGATGTCAAAAGAAAGCCGGAGTAGGGGCGCCTGGGTGGCTTAGTCGGTTGAGCGTCCGACTTTCGCTTAGGTCATGATCTCGCAGTTCGTGGGTTCGAGCCCCGCGTCGGGCTCTGTGCTGACTGCCAGCTCAGAGCCTGGAGCCTGTTTCAGTCTGTGACTCCCTCTCACTCTGACCCTCCCCTGCTCACGCTGTCTCTCTCTCTCTCTCTAGAAATAAATAAAACATTTAAAAAAAAAAAAAAAGAAAGCCGGAGTAGCCATACTTTTTTTAATAATTTTTAAAAATGTATTTATTTTTGAGAGAGAAAGAGAGACATAACGTGAGCAGGGGAGAAACAGAGAAAGAGGGAGACACAGAATCTGAAGCAGGCTTCAGGCTCTGAGCTGTCAGCACAGAGCCCAATGCAGAGCTTAAACTTGTGAACTGCAAGATCATGACCTGAGCCACAGTTGGACACTTAGCAGACTGAGTCACCCAAGCACCCCTGGAGTAGCCATACTTCTATAAGACAAACTAGATTTTAAAACAAAGATTGCAACAAAAGATGAAGAAGGATATTATATCATAATTAAGGGGTCTATCAAGAAGATCTAAAAATTGTAAATATTTATGTCCCCAACTTGGAACATCCAAATATATAAATCAATTAACAACAAACATAATGTCATTAATAAGAATACAATGATAGTAGGGGACCTTAACACCCCACTTACAGTAATGGACAGATCATCTAAGAGGAAAATCAACAAGGAAACAATGGTTTTGAATAAGACCTTGGACCAGATGGACTTAACACATATTTTCAAAGCATTTCATTCTAAAACAGCAGAATACACATTCTTTTTGAGTGCACATGGAACATTCTTCAGAATAAATTGCATACTGGATCACACATCAACCCTCACAAGTTCAAAAAGATTGAGATCATTCCGTGCATATTTTCAGAGCACAATGCTATGAAATGTGAAGTCAACCACAAGAAGAAAATTTGTAAAGACCACAAATACATGGAGGTTAAAGAACATCCTACTTTAGGGGCACCTGAGTGGCTCAGTCAGTTAACCATTCAACTTCGGCTCAGATCATGATCTCACAGTCTGTGGGTTTGAGCCCCACATCGGGCTCTGTGCTGACAGCTTGGAGCCTGGAGCCTGCTTCTGATTCTGTGTCTCCATAGAATTGCTGGACCCAGGAATAGGGATAGGATTTAAAAAGAAGTAAAAGGTACTTGAGTGGCTCACTTGGTTAAGCATCCGACTCCTGATTTCAGCTCTTGTCATGACCCCACAGTTCCTGTGGTCAAGCCCCGAGTTGCTTGAGATTCTCTCTTCCCTCTGTGCCCTTCCCCCACTCATACTTTCTTCTCTCAAAATAAACTTTAAAAAATATGTAAGTGAGAAAGCTGTATTTGGGGCGACTGATTAATCAAAACACAGAGGCAAAATATTACTTTCATCCACTGACATTTATTAAAAGTTCCATGAAGAATGAAAATTCAGGGTTTGTTTCTAATCATGGCTTTTTAATAATAGTGTTGATGTGCTTAGACCAACTTAAATACTGATTTAGTCTAAAAGATACAACAATGTGCTTTGGAATGGCATGCTCAATTTAAGAAAAGATACTTGTTCCTCAGTTGTGTGTCATTGTCTCTTCTGAGGATACTGGGTATGTCTAACCATCCTATATTCCTTGCTCTTTTACCACATGCTATTTCTAATATCTGGGATAACCAGAGACTGTGCTGCAAACCATGCACACTCCGTAAATGTTTTTGGTTTTGGTTTTGGTTTTTTATTTTAGAGAGAGAGAGAGAGCTCAAGCAGGAGAGAGGGGCAGAGGGAGAGAGAAAGGAGTCTCAAGCAGGCTCCACACTCAGCACAGAGCCTGATTCAGTAAATGTTAAACATATGAGCAAACAAGGAAGTTTTGGGATTGTGTTTTTTGTAAGTCGCTTAAAATAGTTAAGTGGTAATTATATGATAGTAGTGCATATTCACTAAATATGTTTTTGGACAGGTAGAGGAAATATTGTTGCTGAGAAATCTTTAGCTTAAGACACTATTTAATTGTGTAAGACATGATTATACTTGTTAGAAACCCCAAAATTATTGTTAGTACTTTTGGATACTACTATGAATAGAAAAATTTTAGTAAAAAAAAATTTTAATGTTTATTTTTGAGAGAGAGACAGAGCATGAGCATGAACATGAGCAGGGGAGGGGCAGAGAGCAAGGAAGATGCAGAATCTGAAGCAGGCTCCAGGCTCTGAGCTGTCAGCACAGAGCCCCACACAGGGTTAGAAACCACAAATTGTGTGATCATGACCTGAGATGAAGTCGGATGCTCAACCAACTGAGCCACCCAGGTACCCCTGAATAGAAAAAATTTAATTCCAAGAACTATTAAGAAAGAAGCATTGATTAAGGACAATATTAAAAATCAATTCACCATTATATGGATATATGGTACAAAGGACTAATTATTTTTATTACATAAAGTAGCAGTAGCTCCTATTAAAATATTTATTTATTTACTTATTAATTTATATTTTAGAGAGAGAACATGCATGTCAACAGGGGAGGAGGCGGGTTGGGGGGAGACTCTTATGCAGGCTCACGCTTAGTGTGGAGCCTGACGGGGGCTTGATCCCAGCACCCTGGGATCATGACCTGAGCTGAAATCAAGAGTCAGATGCTCAACTGATAGAGTCTCCCAGGTCCCTGTAAAATATTTTTATGTTAAAAAGACTTTATAATAGTATACAATGCATAGTATTTGATAAAGAATTTAAACATTCTTATATGTATGATACAGCAATACCTATTAGTAAAATGATTTTACTAAAAAGAATGAAATCTTGCCATTTGTAACAACATGGATGGAGCTAGAGTGTATTATGCTAAGTGAAATAAATAAGTCAGAGAAAGACACAAATACCTCATGATTTCTCTCATGTGGGAATTTAAGAAACAAAACAGATGAATATATGGGAAGAGAAAAAAAGGAAACAAAGAATGGGAGAAACAAAGATAAAAGACTCTTAAAGGTAGTAAACAAACTTAGGGTTGATGGAGGGGATGGTGTGGGATGGGCTAGATAGGTGATGGGTATTAAGGAGGGTACTTGCTGCGATGAGCACTGGATGTTCTATGTAAGTGATGGATCTCTGAATTCTCATGAAACTAATATTTCACTTAATGGCAAATAACTGGAATGTAAATAAAAATTTGAAAAGAATGAAAAAAAGAAAGAAAAGTAAAATGGTCTTATATTGAGGGAAATAGTAGGTTTTTGTAGATATACTTTGTTTCCTAAGATACCGCAATGAGTGTTCTGGCAATGGTGGTTAGTGGAGTAATGTGTACTAGCCAAAATGATAATTATTGGTAATTTGCATTGAATCTTTTTCATTTGAATATTTAAAAGGATTTTGGAAATCCTAATTAAACCTTTCACAACCCCTCATAATAGGTATTACCAAATAATTACATATTTCATTTGAAATAACAACAGCTGAGAGAGTCAAAGTTATTTACCTGAGATTACATATTATTTAACTGATAGGTCCTGAATAGTTCCAAATTCCCAGTAATCAGTGCTAACTTCTATATAAAATAAAATCATTATAGTAACCCCCAAGGAATGCTATCGCAGTGCCAAGAATAAAAATAGTAAGTAACAGCAATTTAAAGAAACCTCTTTACTGGGGCACTTGGGTAGCTCAGTCAGTTAAGCATCCGACTCTTGGTTTCAGCTTAGGTCATGATCCCATCGGCCATGAGATCGAGCCCCGCATTGGGCTCTATGCTGACAGCATAAAGCCTGCTTGGGATTCTCTCTCTGCCCCTCCCTACTCATTTGTTGTGTTTCAAAATAAGTAAATAAACTTAAAAAAATCTGTTTATTAAAGCAAAATATCTTATACTAAAACTAATTCCAGGTTAATTTCTATCAAGTATAAATAAACATTCTTTAAGATATAAGGAGACAGTAATTTAATTTGATATTTTTAATATCATGTTCATTAGGTTTTTCATATGGGCTGTGTTCTGGTAAGCAAAGCTCAAGAAAGCCAAAAGTAGGGGCACCTGGGTGGCTTAGTCACTTGGGTGTCCAATTTCAGCTCAGGTCATGATCTCACTGTCCATGCGTTCGAGCCCTGCATTGGGGTCTGTGCTGGCAGCTCAGAGCCTGGAGCCTGCTTCAGATTCTGTGTCTCCTCCTTCTTTCTGTCTACCCCTCCCCTACTCATGCTGTCTCTGCCTCTCAAAAATGAATAAATGTTAAAAAAAAATTAAAAGCCAAAAGTAATATGGACTGTGAATCAAATACTCTTATATAGACATTATGATAAACTTGTAATTTATTAAACTTGACTATTTAAAGAAAAATAATTTTCCTAGTGGAAAGAGAACCTTTAAACAATCTCCTTTTATATGTAAGACTTGTTTTATTTTGTATTTAGTTAACAATTTTTTTCTTCGACATTTATCATTACTGATTAGATGTCATATAGTTTATGACTTATTTTAATGCAGTGGTAGGAGTACAGTATCTATAATAATTCACTTTATACTGTATTGACCATTGAGTCACTGAAGATTAGTTAGTTGCAGTATTGCTCTTGAGCAGTATTACCATTGCAATACTAGAGTAAACGTACCTCAAACCGTTAAGAGCCTAACAGTTCTTCATCCAAGGAAAAACAAACAAAATATTTACAAAAATATTAAAAGATAGACTGGATAACTGAAGTAACAGCAGTTGCATGAATCTGAGTCTCCCTCCACATCCTCCAAAAAACAATGAAGAAGAACAAATAAAATTATATGTAATCCATGTTTTAACATAACTAGAACAAAGAGAGTATTCAAACTTCAGATTATCTGTAAATAGAAAAATGAATATCAAGTTATAATAAGCCATCATTCATGCCCCTGTGGAAGCTCCGGTGGACAGCAAGGGTGGTCTGGGAAAAATTGTACAGGACAATAGAGGAGCTAGTGACATGCTTAAGATTGATTATAATCACTTTCAGGAAATGAAGTTCTTCCCTACAAACGGACATTTTGAAAAAAGCTTACTTATAGATCAGAGCACACTACAGGAAAGGGACTTACATATCTTAAAGGACCCACAGAAGTAATTTTGGAAAGGCAAATCTTTTGGAGAAAGAAGATAAAAAAATGAAGGGAAATTGCTTTTTTGAAGCTAAATAGTTAAAAGGAAAAAAGAAAGAAGGAGAGGAAAATTTAGGATCCTGCAAGACAGAAGGGCAAATCCCTTCCTATTGCCCTACCCCCAAGATCTGAGAAATCATTCTTTACTAAAAGCAGAAGATATTCTATCCTATGTAAGATACAGGAATCTTATAAACTGCCCCAGTCAGTCCTGTTTACAGACATGCAGAAGTGATAACAACTTGAACTACATGAAACTAATTTCAATAGAAAAAAGAAAATAAGCATAAAAAGTTCACTTTCAGTTGATGAAAATGTCTATTACCCCTCACTCTCCCAAGAAAAATTAACGGCATAAAGATAAACATGGTTCCATGGAGTAGAACTGAAAGTACAAAAATAAATATCTTTATGGTCAACTTATTTTCACCAAGGATGCAAGAAAATTCAATGGGGAAAGAAAAGTATTTTCAGCAAATGGTGCTGGGACAAATGGATATCAACATGTAAGGAGACAGAAAATGTAGTGGTTGCCAGGGACTGAGGAAAGCAGAAATTGGGAGTTACAGCTAATGAGTACAGAGTTTCTTTTTGGAGTGATGAAAATGTTTTGGAAGTAGACAGTGATGATGGTTGCATAAATATGAATTGAGTATTTTATGTAATAGTTTGCTAGGATTGCCATCACAAATACCACAGACTGGGGTGAACTTAAATAATGCAGTTTATCTTTCACAGTTCTGGAGGCTAGAGGTCTGAGGTGAAGGTGACAGCAGGGTTGATTTTATTCTGAGGCCTCTCCTTGGCTCATAGATGGCTGTGTTCTCACTGTGGCCTTACATGGTCGGTCACCTTATGGTCTGTATGTTGTCTGTGTTCTAACCTCTTCTGATTAGGATCAATCATACTGAATTAGGGCTCAACCATATCTCCTTGTGTTGTCTTAATTACCTCCTTAAAGGTCCTATCTACAAGTACAGTCTTATTCCGAGGTACTAGATGAATTCAACATATGAATTTGGGGTAGGAAGTATACTTTATCCTGTATCACTGTAAAAAGGTAAATTTTATGATACGGAAATTATAGCTCAGTTAAAAAACTATTATAAGAACCTCTTTTGCAAACCTCTCTTTAAGTACAATTGAAAACCTAATTGATAAAGGTAATTTCCAAGGTAAATATAGTTTATTACAACTGTTGGGGCATCTGGGTGGTTCAGTTGGGTTAAGGGTCCAACTCTTGATTTCAGTTCAGGTCATGATCTCATATTTCGTGAGATTGAGCCCTGCATCAGGCTCTGTACTAACAGTGCAGAGCCTGCTTGAGATTGTCTCTCTCCTTTTCTCTCTGCACTCCCCCTCCCCCATAAATAAACATTAAAAGAAAACCTGATACCTTTGATATTTGAGATATTCTAATTTCTGTAGAAGACAAAGATAACAAAGACCTACTTTCTGAAGAAGCACCAGGCCCATATGGTTCCACAAGGATATTTTATGAAATATGTAAACACCAAATAGTCCCAGTGCTCTATAAATTATTCCAGACCATTGAAAGTGAATAAAACCAATTCTGTTTTTTAAATTTTTTAGTGTTTTATTTTTATTTTTGAGAGAGGGAGAGACTGAGAGACAGAGCAAGCAGCAGAGAGGTAGAGAGAAAGCGAGATGCAGAGTCTGAAGCAGACTCCAGGCTCAGAGCTGTCAGCATGGAGCCCCATATGGGGCTTGAACCCATGATCCAGGAGATCATGACCTGAGCTGAAGTTGGACGCTCAACAGACTAAGCCACCCGGGCGCCCCTGAAAAATACCAATTCTTTAAGATAGTGCAAAAAAGAAATTATAGACTGATATCAATTATAAATACTAATTCAAAGTGCTAGATAAAATATTACTTAACAAATTCCTGTACGTTAAGAAAATAATATACCATGACCATGTGGGATTTTTCTAGGATCACAAGGTTGGATAAATATTAGGAAAACCATTAATAGAGTATTCCATATTGTGTGTATATATTTATATATTTTTAATGTTTATTTATTTAATTGAGAGAGTACGTGAGCCAGGGAGGGCAGAGAGAGAAGTGAACAGAAGATCCAAAGCAGGCCCAAGCTTACAGCAGTGAGCCCGATGTGGGGCTCAAACTCACAAACCGTGAGATCATGGCCTGAGCCAAAGTCGAATGTTCAACTTACTGAGCCACTCAAATGCCCGTGCCATTTGTTAAATGACCTTCAAAAATCACCATCTAGTAAAAACACCCAACAGGGTAGGTATCAATGAATATTCTCTTAACATCATCTTAATGGGCAATACTAAGGACATTTTCACTACTAACATTAGGAACAAGGCAAGGATATCCATTAACACTACTAAACATTTTACTGGAGATATTAGGCAATGCTGTTAACCAGAGCAATCAGTAGAATCATAATAATTAGAAAATAAGGCAACAATTTCTGTTTGCAGTTAAGATAGTATACCTGGAAAACCCTAGAGCAGGGATCAGTAAAGGAACCCAGTAGCCGAATCTAGTCACATCATTTTGTTTGTATATTGCTTGTAGCTACTTTTCCTTCCACTTGCCCAGTTGGAGACTTGTAATAAAAATGGTTTGGCCCAGCAAAGCTGAAAATATTCTAATATTTTACAGAAAAAGATTGTGGACTCCTGATCTACAGAATCACTGTAAAACTAAGACAAAGTAATTCAGTAACTATTAAGGTATAAAATTAGCATTCAGTATAATTCAATAGAACCTAAAGTCCTTTACATATACAAACATTTATCAGTTAATAGATATAGTGTTAGAGAAAACCCCAATTTACTACCAACACAGAAGATAAAATACTTAAGAATAAATATAACAAGAATTATACAAAAGCTATTTGGAGAAATCTTTAATACACTTGTTAAAGATACACAACTAGATTTGAAACAATGAAAAGACAGTTATCCTTGATTTATAATTGGCATCATGCTAGATGAGTTGATATGAAAGTCCTATATGTAAAAATAGCTGGTAAATGTTTCAAGCTGTTAGCATCAGTGAACCCTATAACTAATGCATGAATAGTTCACAAAGGAAGGTATTTTTACGGTCAAAATACCTCCCTACAAGACACTAATCACTGAAAGAAAAAAAATCGGAATTTTACAGAAGAGGCACCAACTTTACCAAGTTTTCAAAATTAACATTCTTAACATTATTAGTAATAGGACAAATAGACATAATGTATCCTGATAGTATGTACTGATAAAAGCATAATATCATTACTGTGGTACAAAAATATGTAACATATTCCACAATTCAATGACCAATTAATCTTTAATAATGGAGGAAAGAATATGTGATGGGAAAGAGACAGTCTCTTCAACAAATGGTGTTGGAAAGACTGAACAGCTACATGCACATAATGGACATGGACCATTTTCTCACACCATACACAAAAATAAACTAAAATGGATTAAGGACCTAAGTATGAGACCTGAAGTCATAAAAGTCTTGAAAGACAACACAAGCAGTAATTTCTCTGACATCATACATAGCAACAAATTTCTAGATATGTCTCTTTAGGCAAGGGACACAAAAGCAGAATCAAACTATTGGAACTACATCAGTGTAAAAAGCTTCTGCACAGCAAAGGTAACAGTCAACAAAACTAAGAGACAACCTACAGAATGAGAGAAGGTATTTGCAAATGATATATCTGATAAAGGTTAGTATCTAACTCAACACCCCCAAAACCAAAAAATCCATGTAGAAAATGGACAGAAGATATGAAGAGACATTTCTTCAAAGAAGACAGATTGCCAACAGACACATGAAAAGATGCTCAGCATCACTCATCATCAGGGCAAGACAAAACTACGATGAGATATCACTACACATCTGTCAGAGTGGTTAAAATTAACAGCATAAAAATAAAACAGTCTTGGAGAGGATTTGGAGAAAGGGAACCCTCTAACACTGTTGGTAGGAATGCAAACTGGTGCAGCCACTGTGGAAAAGTATGGAGGTTTCTCAAACAGTTAAAAATAGAACTACTCTATGACCCAGTAAGTGTACTACTAGCTATTTACCCAGAGAATACAAAAATATTAATTCACAGGAATATAAGCACTCCAGTGTTTATAAAGCAGCATAATCTACAATAGCCAAATTATAGAAAGAGCCTAAATGTCTATCAACTGATGAATGGATAAAGAAGTGACATATATATATATATATATATATATACACACACACACACACACACACACACACACACATATATACAAACACACACACACCATGGTATATATGTATATATATACATATACAATGGAATGTTGAATATGTATATGTTATATATATATAATGGAATATTATTCAGCCATAAACAAGAATGAAATCTTGCCATTTGCAATGATATGGATGAAGCTAGAGAATATTATGCTAAGCAAAATAAGTCAATCAGAGAAAGACAAATAACATATGATTTCACTCATGTAGAATTTAAGAAACAAAACAAATTATCATGAAGGAAAAGAAGGAGAGACAAACCAAGAAACAAACTCTTAACTATAGAGAACAAACTGATGGTTACCTAGGGAGGGCGGGAGTGGGGGGTGGGTTGTGGAGGGATGGGTTAAATAGATGTTAGAGATTAAGGAGAGCACTTGTTGGGATGAGCATTGGGTGTTGTATGTAAGTGTTGAGTCATTAAATTGTACACAGGAAACTAATATTATACTGTATGTTAATTAACTGGAATTTAAATGAAAATTTTAAAAAAGGACATGGAGATACATTTCTACAAAGAAGACATACGGATGGCCAACAGACATATGAAAAGATGTTCAACATCACTCCTCATCAGAGAAATGCAAATCAGAACTACAATGAGATAGCACCTCATACCTGTTAAAATGGCTGAAATCAACAAAAAACAAGTGCTGGTGAGAATATGGAGAAAAAAAACCTCATGCACCGTTAGTGGGAATGCAAACTGCTGCAGCTACTGTGGAAAACAGCATGGAGGTTTTTCCAAAAGTTAAAAATAGAGTGCTTTCTTCAGCACTACATATACTAAAAGTGGGATAATATAGAGAAGATTAGCATGGCCCCTGCACAAGGATGACACTTCAAATTTGTGAAGTTTTCCATGTTAAAAAATTAAAAATAAAACCACCTCTGTAAAACACACTACTGGGTATTTACCCAAAACATAGAAAAATGCTAGTTCAGAGGGTTACATGTACCCCTGTGTTTATTGAAGCACTATTTACAATAGCCGAAATCTGGAAACAGCCCAAGTGGCCATCAGTAGATGAATGGGTAAAGTGATATGTATATAAAATAGGATATATTCAGCCTTAATAAAGAGTTAAATCTTTCCTTTTGCAACTGTATGGATGGAGCTAGAGATTTTTATGCTAAGTGAAATGAGTCAGCCAGAAAAAGATAAATACATATGATTTCACTCATATGTAGAATTTAGGAAACAAAGAAGCAAAGGAGAAAGAGAAGGACAAACCAAAAAAACTCTTAACTATAGAGAACAAACTGATTGTTCCAAGATGTATGGTGGGTGGGGGAATGAGAGAGCTAGGTGATGTGGATTAAAGAATACATTTATGATGAGCACTATGTAATGTATAGAATTGTTGAATCACTATATTGTACACCTGAAACTTCTGTAACACTGTACATTAGCTATACTGCAATTAAAATAAAAAGAAAGAAACTCTGGGCAGCTGGAAATGCAAGAACTTTTGCCATATTGTCATCTGATTGGACCAGCTTGGCAGCAGAAACAAACACATGTGGGCTATTCAGCGAACTCTAAAGGGGGCTCTTGCAGAGAGAAACTAGAACTGAATGACTCACCTGGAACACCTGCTAAGTGGTGAAACTGACCCAACCAAACAAATGCAAAGGCCTTCTCATCTAGACCTTGGCCCATCCTGCTAGTAGCAGTGACTGGATATCACTCTCATTTTCAGTAGATCTGCTTTCTTCTGTGTATATGTGTGTGTGTTTTATTTTTAAGGAGAAAACAAAATACAAATGAACTTATTAAAAAAAATGTAACCTGAATTTAAACATGAAAACACTCTAGTTAAACCCAAACTGACGGACAGTTCACCAAAAAATAGCCCGTTTTAAAAAAAAATGTCAAGGTCAAGAAAAAGAATGAGGAACTTGCTTCAGACCAAAGTCTAAAGAGATAGGACAGTTAAATACAATGTATGACACTGGGCTGAGTTATTGGTCAAAACAGAAAAAATTATTTTTATTTTATTCTATTTTTGTCATAAAGGATATTAGTGGAACAATTGGCAAAATGTGAAATTGGATAGTGCGATATTAATGGTAATTTCCTTATTTTGATTAATGTACTTTTTGAGGAACTACACTGAAATATTTGTAAAGGGGAATGATGTCTGAAACTTGTCAAATTCAGAAAAGTCTGTAGAGGGAGGAAAAAGAAACTGATAAAGCACATGTTAAGTGTGGGAATCTGAGTAAAGAAAGGTTTATGTATATTGTATTTAAAAAATAAACTTTTAAATTTTGGAATAATTTGAGAGTTACAGAAAAGTTTAAAAGATAGTACACACCCAATTTTAGTTTTCATTTTAAATTACCGCGGTACATACTTGAAAACCAAAAACAAATATTGGTGCATTAGTAGTAACTAAACCCCTAAATCTGACTTTATTCAGATTTCACCTCTTTCCTATTAATTTTTCTCTAAATTTCAGACCTTAATCATATAATGTCCCATTTTTGTTTTTTTTTTAAGTTCATCTCTTTTGAGAGAGGGAGAAAGAGCACTCGTGGACAAGTGGAGGAGGGACAGAGAGAGAGGTTGAGGGGGAGGAGAGAGAAAATCCCAAGTAGGCTCCACACTGTCAGTGCGGAGCCCAGTGCAGGGCTTGAACTCTCGAACCATGAAATCATGACCTGAGCCAAAATCAAGACAGATGCTTAACCCACTGAGCCACGGAGGTGCCCCTTAATGTCTCTTTTCTACTCAAAGATTCATTCAGTCCAGTGTATCACATTTGCATTTGTTTGTTATCTCTGTTCAATGTCCTTTGATCTGTGACAGTTTCTCAGTCTTTTACTATTTTTCATGACATTGACAGTTTTGAGGAAACTGGTGAAAGATTTCTAAGAATATCCCTCAACTTTAGTTTGTTGTATGTATTTCTCATGATTAGACTGGGGTTATGGCTTCTTAGAATACTACAGAAATGAAGTACCTTTTTGTCACATCGTATCAGGGCGTAAATGCAATCAACACAGTATATCTGGTAATGTAAGCCTTGATCTCTTAATTAAGGTAGTATCTTCCAGGTTTCTCCTCTGTAAAGTTACAGTTTTTCTTACTCTGTTTGGAAGGAGTCACTAAGTCCAGCCCAGTCTCAAAGGCTGGGGTGGGGTACAGGTTAAGCCTTACCTCCTGGACAGGATAATTTGTATGTATATTATTTGGATTCCTTTATAATGGATATTTGACTCTATTTATTATTTATATTTCTATGGACTCATTTGTATTTATTTCATTCTCTGGCTTAAATCTCATACATTATTTATTTTATCACTGAAACAGTTCCAGCTTTAACCACTGGAAATCCTGGTAAATTCCTACAGCCTTTTGATATATCCTCATCCTTATGGTTTGTGAGCTTTGCCTTGATTTCTGGTATTTCCAAATGCTTCTGCTTTATCTTGTATTTTCCATCTCCCAGTCCTAAATGGGCTTTTTCTCCAGAGCCTGTTCCCTTTATTGAAGAATAATATTTAGAAACTAAGATTTGGCACTGAGTGTTTTGTACTATTTTTTAACCTTATTATTAAGTCTGAAATCATTTCAAAATAAAAAGTTAAGAAAATAAAAAGTTAAAAGTTGCAAGATACATATCCTATTTATTATTCTTAAGTGTAGTACCTTACTTAAATTATTATGTCATTTACCAAATGTTATCATTTAAAATTGGGTGATGCTTATTCTTTCTAAATAAATACGATAGCTTACTTGGTATCTAGGAATTGTTAATATAATCATACATCTTCAGTAGGACATTTTTGTATTTTATTTGTACCTCTTAAAGTGGAAACACTTTGTCATATTTCTCACCTCTTATAAAAAGCATAAAGGTCTGTGATTAAATTCATGACACTATTTACATAACAAAACTAATAACTGAACAGCCTAGCTTAACATGCATACATTAAAGGGCATAGCAGGGGAATAAAGAGGAAGAGCTTGACATTACTCATAAGTCTTTCAAGCAATAATACATCCACCCTCAAATTCCACTTCAGTGAGTAAGCATGATGTAGACAGCTTGGCCTGTTTGACAGGAAATTCCATATAAAAATATAGCATTTCTTGTGGAAGTTTATATACCTCTTTGATCTGTGACAGAAGAAGGTTACTACTCTACCAGATACTTCTGTTTTATATCTTGGAAAGCCATTTATTTATTTTTTAAAGTTTGTTATTTATTTCTAGTAATGTTTACACCCAGTGTGGGGCTTGATCAAGAGTCTCATTTTCTTCTAACTGAGCCAGCCAGGCACTCCCTTAGAAAGTCATTTAAGAAAATGTTTTATTTTTATTTTTATTTTTATTTTATTTTATTTATTTTATTTTATTTATTTGTTTATTTATTTAATTTTGAGAGAAAGAGAGAGAGAATCCCAAGCAGGCTCTGCACTGACTCAAACCGCGAACCATGAGATCATGACCCCAGCCAAAATCAAGAGTCAAGACGCTTAACCAACTGAGCCACCCAGGTGCCCAAGAAAATAAATTATTGCTTCCAGAATATAATTACAAGTAAAGAAAGCACAGATGAGGATATAGGTATGCTTTAGCTCTTAGTGACACTAAGAACATTTTAACAAATAATTTTAAAAAGACTGAATAGCTGCAATATCTATGTACAGTAGCATGAATGGAGCTAGAGAGTGTTGTGTTAAGGTAAATAAGCCAGAGAAGGACAAATACTATATGATTTCACTCTTTTGTGGAATTTAAGAAATAAATGAGCAAAGCAAAAAAATGTGAAAGAGAAGCAAACCAAAAAACAGACTCTTAACTATAGAGAACAAAAGGTTACCAGAGGGAAGGTGGGGAGGGGGTGTGGATGGGTTAAATAGGTGATGGGGTTAAGGAGTGCACTTGGGATGAACACTGGGTGTTGTATGGAAGTGCTGAATCCCAAAACTGTACACCTGAAACTAATATTACATTTATGTTATCTAACTTGAATTTAAATAAAAACTTTTTTGAAAAGTCAGCTACAGTACAACAGATATAATTTGTATGGTCTAATCCCATTTTTATGTAAAATTTTTATACATGCATAGAAAATTTCTAGATCATTGTTAGCCTGCAGGTTGTTACCAATTGGTGTGTCATGAAGTCAGTTTATTAAGTCACATTTTTTCAAGTTAAATAAAACAATAGAAAATGCCAGTATTAGTCAAATAATATAATTACTATTACAGAAACTTTTATTACAGCTGGTTATGTGTGTGACCAAGTGAGTTGTGGGTTATAATGTAAAATACATTCTTATTTTTGAATCTGGGTCAAAAAAGGTATTTTTAAAACATGGTTCTATGATTGTAAACCAAAAACACTTAAGAGTGGACCTCCAGAGAGTAGGAGAGGGACTTTTGCAGGAGAGGGATTTCAGAAGAAAAGGTCTGGAAACTTTAACTTACTTTTCTTTATGAACAGTACAGAAAAAAGAAGGTGAAACCATGTAAAGCGGTGATCTAATTTTCAGTTTTCAAACAAACTTAGTATAATTCTGTCCAATTTTCTCTGCCTTGATGTATCTCTTTATATCTTTGTGGAAGCTCCTGGAACCTAACATGTACCCCTTTCCTATCACCATGCTACTTAAACCTTATTCCTTGGGACTGGCAAAATGTGCTAATGGGGGGGTCCTATGTAATGTGTAGGAGGATATGAACCATATTAATTTTCAAGCATTCTCCCTCTCCCTACAAAATCTGAATTCTAGGGGTGCCTGGGTGGCTCAGTCGGTTGAGCATCCGACTTTGGCTCAGATCATGATCTCACGGTTCTTGGGTTTGAGCCCCATGTCAGGCTCTGTGCTGACAGCTAGCCCAGATCCTGGAGCCTGCTTCAGATTCTATATCTCCCTCTTTCTCTGACCATCCCCTGCTCACGCTGTCTCTCTCTCAGAGAAAAAAAAAAAATCTGAATTCTAAAGTATTGTTGGTCTCAAAATTTCACATAAAAAGTTGTAGATTTTTTCATTGTTGTCTAGTTTCTGCTATTGTTGGTTTAATGTCTTATCACTCTTAATTTTCATTCTTTTAGGTAATTTGTTCTTTCTGGTAGATTTAAGAATTTATCTTTATCCTTTCCTTACTATTTTTATCATAATGTGTCTGGATAAGACTATTCTGTTTATGTATTATCAATCTGTGGATTTAAAGATAGCAGTTTTGAAAATTTTTCAGCTGTTATCTATTAAATATTGTGTTTCTCTTATTCCCACATAGATTTATGTGGGAGCCTTTAGAAGTATCTGTCCTGTCTTTTAAATGCATTTTCCTATTTTCATATCTATCTCTTTCTCTATTAAGAATTCATTGTTAGCACTTTGGTAAACAGTGTTGTCTAACCAAAAACTATTTCCTTAACTTTTTCTTTGTTTATGCAGTGGCTAACAATATGTGCATCAATAAAGATAAAGGGGGCCAGGTGTGTGCCTGGGTGGCTCAGTCAGTTGAATGTCTGACTCTTGGTTCTGGCTCAGGTCATGATCTCACAGTTCATGAATTTGAGCCCTTTGTTGGGCACTGCTCTGGCAGCACACAGCCTGCTTGGGATCTTCTTTCTCCCTCTCCTTCCCCTTCTCTGCTCACTCATTCTCTCTTAAAATAAATAAATAAACTTTAACAAAAGATACAAGGGGTAGAGGCACATTGCAGTGCAGTTTGACAGTTTCTTAGAATGTTAAACATGCTAACCATACAAACTAGCTATCTTTTAAAATGTTTATTTATTATTATTATTATTTTTTAACTTATTTCTAGGAGAGAGAGAGAGAGAGAGACAGCGTGAGCAGGGGAGGGTCAGAGAGAGAGGGAGTCACAGAGTGAAACAGGCTCCAGGCTCCGAGCTGGCAGTCAGCACAGAGCCCGACGCGGGGCTCGAACCCACGAACCGCGAGATCATGACCTAAGCGAAAGTCGGACGCTTAACGGAGTAAGCCACCCAGGCGCCCCAACAAACTAGCTGTCTTATTCCTAGGTAATTACCCAAGGAATGAAACTGTGTTCCCACAGAAAACTGCACATCAGTGTTTTTATTAGCTCTATTCCTACTTGGCAAAAACTGGAAACAACACAAATATCCTTCAACTTGTGAGTGGATAAGCAAAGTATGGTATGTCCAAGCAATGGAATATTTATTTGTAATACAAAGGAATGAACTACTGATTGATGCAATGATATGGATGAATTTTTTTTTTTGACATGGATGAATTTCATATGCATTATGCTAAGGGAAAGAAGCCAGACTGCAAAGGCTACATGCTGTAGTAATTGCGCTTATATGAAATTCTGGAAAAGTAAAACTACTAGGGACAGATGTAACAGCAGTGGTTGCCAGTGGCTGGGTAATAGAGGAGTTGACTGCTGTGGTACCCACATTCTAATTTTGAGAACCTAAAAAATGTTACCTTATATGACAGAAGGGACTTGCAAATGTAATTCAGTTAAAGATCTGGAGATGGGTAATTATCCTGAGTTATCTGGGTAAAACCCTAAATGTAATCATAAGAGTTTTTATGATATAGAGGCAAGAGAAGGTGGCAGTGGGACAACAAAGCAGATATTGGAATAAGGTGGCCAGGAATCAAGGCATATGGGTAGATTCCAAAAGGTGGACGAAACAAGAAACAGATTCTTCCTTGAAGCCCACAGAAGGAACCAGACCTGTCAACGCCTTAGTTTTAGCCCTATAAAACTCATTTCAGGGGTGCCTGGCTGGCTTAGTTGGTAGAGCATTCAACTCCTGATTTCAGGGTTGGGAGTTCCAGCCCCGTGTTGGGTATAGAGATTATTTAAAAATAAAATCTTAAAAAAAACCAACAAAAAACAACTCTTGATTTTGCAGCATCCCAAAGGGTTTGATTATGGAGGTCCATTTTCATTTGTTTCAAGAGAGTTCTTGATTTCTCTTTTGGTTTAGTTTTTGACCCATTGGTTATTCATGAGCCTATTGTTTAATCCCCACATATTTATGAATTTGCCAGCTTTGCTCCTATTACTGATTTCTGTTCTCTTAGCATTATGGTCAGAAAAGATGCTTGGTATGATTTCAGACTTAAATCTGCTAAGAGTTGTTTTGTGACATATCATATGATCTATCCTGGGAAATGTCCCTTCTGCACTTGTGAAGAATATGTATTCTACCACTGTTGGATGGAATTTGTTGTGTGTATCTGTTCCATTTGGTCTAAAGTACGGTTCAAGTCCAAATTTCCTTGTTGATTTTCTATCTGAATGATCTATTCATTGTTGAAAATGGGGTATTGAAGTCCCCTGCGCTTATTCTATTGTCTATTTTTCCATTCGAATCTGTTAGTGTTTCCTTAATATATTTAGGTGCTCTAATGTTAAGTGGATGTATACTTAATAAGGTTGTTATATCTTCTTGATGAATGGACCCCCTTATCATTACACAATTTCCATCTTTATCTCTTGTTACCATTTTTGGCTATAAGTTTATTTTGTTTATTTCTTTTCGAGAGACAGAGAGACAGAGTGCAAGCGGGGGAGGGGTAGAGAAAGGGAGACACAGAATCCGAAGTAGGCTCCAGGCTCTGAGCTGTCAGCACAGAGCCCTATGCGGGGCTCGAACCCACGAACTGTGAGATCATGACCTGAGACAAAGTCAGAGGCTTAACCGTTAAGCCACCCAGGCACCCCTGGCTATGTTTATTTTGTCTGATAGAAATACAGTTGATCCTTGAACAATGTGGGACTTAGGGGCACTGACTACTAATAAAGTTGAAAATCCGCATGTAACATTTGCCTCCCCCAAAAGTTAACTAATAGCTTACTGTTGACCAGAATTCTGTTGACCAACAACATAAACACTCAATTAAGATATATATTGTATATTAAATGTATTATATACCATATTTTATTGTTAAAATAAAGAAAAGAAAATGGTAAGAAACCATAGGAAAAAACATACTAAAATACTGTGTTTGTAAAAAGAAAAATCACATATTAAATGGACCTGCACAGTTTAAATCTGTGTTGTTCAAGGGCCAACTGTATAGCTACCCCTGCTGTCTTTCGGTTTCCACTTATGTGCAAAAAAAAAAAAAAAAAAAAAAATATATATATATATATATTATTTCTTCAAATAAATATTCCACCCCTTTTTCTCCCTCTTTTTCTTTTGAGATCCCTATAATGCAAATGTTATTAGACTTGATGGTGTCGGTAAGAGTTCCCTTAGTCTGTTTTCATTTTTTTTTTCCTACTGTTAAGCTTGATTGCTTTCTATGACTCTGTCCTCCAGGTTGCCAGTCTGCTCTTCTGCTTTCTCTAATCTACCATTTATTCCATCTAGTGTATTTTTAATTTCAGTTTAGTTCTTCATCTTTGATATTTTAAGATATTTTCTGTTTATTGAGAGGCTCATTGAGGACCTCTAGTCTTTTCTCAAATCAAGTGAATATCTTATTTTAAAAATTAAACTCTGCATCCAACATGGGGCCTGAACTCATGATCAAGAGTCACATACTCTACTGACTAAGCTAGCCAGGTGCCCCCCAGTGGATATCTTTATGACCATTACTTTAAAATCTCTGTCAGGTTTATTATTTAATCTCCATTTCATTTAACTCTCTTGCTGTGATTTTGTCCTCTTTCTTCATTTGGGATAATTTCCTCTGTCTCTTCATTTTGTCTAACTCTCTATATCTGTTCCTTTGTGTTAGGAACATCAGCTACATCTCCTGCCTTTGAAAGTAACGGATTTATGACAAAAAGGCCCTACAGTGCCTTTCAGTGCAATGTCCCTTGTTCATGAGAACCTGCCACTTAAGAGATCTCTCTTATGTGTGTTGTGTGTGCCTTACTGTGGTGGCTGAGTAAGCCACATTTTTCTTCAGTCCAATCAGTCATCTTCAGTGGCTCTCTTTTGCTTCTTGTGGGTAGTGTTTGGTTCCTTTGTTGTTAGTTGAGTTTCGGTTGAGTCAGACTAGATGTTTGCCAGAAATGCCTTAACATTGAACTTAGGTGCATTTTCCCTGTGTTGTCCTCTAAGAAGTTTTTGTTGGTGGGCGAGACCTGCATTCAGACCAGGTATCTGCCTCCGAGAACTGCTGGGGTTTATTATGAACTGCTGGGGTTACAGTTGTACTGTTAGGAGTGGTTATCTTCCCTTTTCCCTGGGGCAAGAGCACTTTGGAGTGGTGTTGGCCCCTGTGGGTGCTAGTTGCATACCACCAGGCTTGTGGCAGTGTTTTGAATGGGCTCTTGCCAAGGGCATTATTGGAGAGAGCAGATCTACAGGAGAACAGGGATAGGGCACCCAGTACTAGCAAGTTCCATACTGGTCCACTGTGGGAGTAGACCTGCAGCCGCCTAAACTCCTTGCACATACCCACAAGAGGGGGTGGGGTGCAATGTTAGCAAACTAATTGGAGAGTGTAGTGCTGTGCTGGTTCCCACAGGAGTATTTAGACCAGGGGATGAGAAAAAGAAATGGCACCTGCCATCCCTTTTGTTCTCTTAGAGAGGTCTCCCAATGTCCCCTGCTATTGTAGTACAGGTTCTGAGATTAGTAAATAAATCTCCCTCCCATACATCCCAGGCATTTTTTAAACTGATGATTCTACGCTGCATCTCAGCAGGTCTATTTATTGTGCTGTCTCTTAATAAGCTGCCCTCCCAACTCTCCCAGAGCCAAGTCCACTGACTTTTAAAGTTTCAGATGTTAAGCCTCACTGAATGTTGGCACCCTCAGGATTTCAAAGCCACATTTTATAGAGATTCATTTCCCCAGTGCAGATTCCCTGTGCCTGGAGTGCCTGGGTGAGGGTCTGTTTCTTTCTCCTCTCTGAACCTACCGTGTTTCTCCAGCAGACAATCCCACTGGTACTTTGACTCCCAACCACATCTTCCATATGGTTTTTGTATGTTTTTCTATATGGTCTCTTCTCTATATTTAGCTGTAGAAAGTCTGTTCTGCCACTCTTTGGATCACTTTCTGGGTTATTTGCACTGATGTGGGTATTATCTAGTTGTAACTCTGGGTTGAGTTGAGTTTAGGATTCTCCTACTCTACCATCATCCTTGGAAGTCTCCCCTTTCTAGGTTTTTAAGTAAATTATTATATATATCATGTTTAAATGAAGTTTAATTATTCATCCTTTCTATTTTACTTTTTTCATATATAAGTAGAGATAATTGTCTTCTTAATGCTACTTTCTAAATAGTGATGGAGTCATCTAGGCATTGAAAATATTTGTTTAGCAGCACCTGGCTGGCTGAGTTGGTAGAGTATATGACTCTTGATCTTGGGGTTGTGGGTTCAAGCCCCATGTTGGGTGTAGAAATTGTTTCAAAATAAAACCTTTAAAAATATGAATGTTTATTAAATTCTTACTTTTATGAAAGTTGTATTTTCATGTCACATTCTTTATAAATACTTGACTTACAAAAGTCTTCTAATAGTAAATCACCTACATTAACAAATTAGAAAAGAGCCTAAACACTCTTTAGAGTTATGAACTCTATTCACATTTACTCTGAAGTAGAAACAAGCCAGAAATTCTTCAGTGGCTGGAGATACGCCAGTCAGAGTGGCTAAAATGAGCAAATCAGAGGGCTCTAGAGGCTGGCGAGGATGTGGAGAAATGGGCACCCTCCTACACTATTGGTGGGAATGTAAACTGGTACAGCCCCTCTGGAGAACACTGTGGAAATTCCTCAAAAAATTAACAGTAGAACTCCCCTATGACCTAACAATAGCACTGCTAGGAATTTACCCAAGGGATACAGGAGTGCTGATGCATAAGGGCACATGTACCCCAGTGTTCATAGTAACACTCTCAACAATAGCCAAAACATGGAAAGAGCCTAAGTGTCCATCAACTGACAAATGGATCAAGAAGATGTTATTTATCTATACGATGGAATACTACATGGCAATGAGAAATAATGAAATCTGGCCATGTGTAGCAACATGGATGGACCTTGAAGGTGTTATGCTGAGCAAAATCAGTCAGGCAGAGAAGGACAGCTACCATATGTTTGCACATATAGGAGGATTAGGAGGAACTTAATGGAGGACCGTGGAGGAGAAGAAAGGGGGAAATAGTGGGGGAGAGGGAGAGAGGCAAACCGTGATAGACTGTTGAATGCTGAGGACAAACTGAGGACTGATGAGAGTGGGGGGTAGGGGGGGTGATGGACATGGAGGAGGGCACTTGTTGGGATGAGCACTGGGTGTGTTGGAAACAAACTTGACAATAAACTATAAAAAAATAATAAAAATAGCTAATAACATCTAAAAAAAAGATGTGGTTTATCTGTACAATGGAATACTACATGGCAATGACAGAGAATGAAATCTGGCCATGTGTAGCAACATGGATGGACCTTGAGGGTGTTTTGCTGAGCGAAAGAAGTCAGGCAGAGAAGGACATATGTTTGCACGTATAGGAGGATTAGGAGGAACTTAACAAAGGACCATGGGGGAGAAGAAGGGGGAAAATAGTGGGGGAGAGTGAGGGAGGCAAACCATGAGAGACTCTTGAATGATGAGAACAAACTGAGGGCAGATGGGGTGATGGGCATGGAGGAGGGCACTTGTGGGGATGAGCACTGGGTGTTATATGGAAACCACCTTGATAATACACTATTAAAAAAATTCTTCAGTGGCTGAATGTATAAACAAAGTATGATACTTCTTTTTATACCATACTATACTATCCACCATCCCATATATTATATAGAACTATTCAACAGTAGAAAGAAGGGGTGAGGGTTGTGTTCAGTAGCTGATGGGGATTAAAGAGTGTAATTGTCATGATGAGCATCAGGTGATGTATGGAATTTTGGAATCACTTTGTTATATACTTAAAATTAATATAACACTGTGTGTTAACTGGAATTAAAATAAAAATTTTAAATAATAAAATAATAAGAATAAGAAATTGTTTTAAAAAACAATGAGCACACCTGGATGGCTCAGTCTCGAAACTCCAACTCTTTCTTGGTTTTAGTTCAGATCACAATCTTACAGTTTGTGGGTTTGACCCCCACAGAACCCAGTGCCTGGGATCCTCTTTCTCAATCTCTTTCTGCCCCTCCTTTGCTTCTGCTCTCTCTCTGTCTTTCTAAGTAAATAAGTAAACTTGAAAAAAAGAAAAACGATTGAAAGGAATGAACTGTTAGTAAGTGAAAAAAATTGAAGTGTATATCAAAGGGAACCATGAAATAAAGACACCATTCTCAAGTGGTTACATTATATATGATTAATTTTATAAACTACTTTTGGAAAGATAAACCTATATTAATAGAAAATAGATCAGTGGTTGCCAGAGGCTAAGGACTGTGGGAATGTGTAACTACAAAGGAATAGTAAAAGAGATTTTGAAGGTGGAAGGTGATAAAAGTGTTCTCTATCCTGATTGTGCTGATAGTAACATGAATGTATACGTGCCTTAAAAATCATAGAAGTATCTACTTCTTCCAAAAATCATTTTAATATTAAAATTTTAAACAAATTTTAAAATATAATCTAGAAAAAGACTTTTGAGTTGGCCTTAGGTTGTACAGGTGCTGTGATATGAAGTGAAAGGAAAATTCTGAGGATTAGAATTAAAGAGCTAAGAAATTACATATACAACCCCCTCTCTCCTCCACACACATTGTATAGCAATTTGGCAATTGGAATTAATATTTAGTGTCTCATAAATTTGATTCCTATTTTGTAATAGAAATGATATAAATAAGCATTTTACTTCAGGATATGTGTTTGCTTTATTACGTAACATTAAGTAAACTAGACGTTCTAAGAAAATGCTCCATTTTTTTTTCTGATGGCATCACATAGTTTCTGGCATAGCAATACATTCCCTAAGTGTACTAGCATGAAATTAAATGGCCTGATAATACTTCTCCTAGCTGTAAAGTTTTGTTTACTTTTTGCCAGATAACTTTTTTGAGTTTTCATGTTTTAAGTATTCACTTTTTAATAACTATGATGAACAAAACATTAAGACCACTAGGTGGGGATGTAAACAGTACAGCATTTGTTCTTTCTCTGGTTCTTAGAAGTAACTTGATAGGTACAGCCATAAGGGTAATTCCCTGAAAAGAGAGAAGAAAACAAAGAAACAAACACAAAAGTACTTGTTTTTATATTTCTAAATGTTATGGTAATCTGGATTTGGGAAAAATTAAGCTTCTGAGATAAGAATACAGTTATCTGTGTTCAAATAGCATATTCTGAAATCACAGTTTCTTTGAATGACTCTTCATTGTCAGGTATCAGAATATGTGATACTTGTTGTTTTGTGGGCTTATTTTGTCCTGGTACATGTTTTATGGTAGATACGAAATCAGAAATAAAATTTAACAAGTAGGATGTATTTTAATATACTGTTTTTTAAATTGTATATTTTACTTATTTTGAGAGAGAGCATGCATGGGAGCATCAGAGAGAGAGGGAGAAAAAGAGAATCCCAAGCAGGCTCCACACTGTCAGCACAAAGCCCGATATAGGGCTTGAACTCATGAATTTGTGAGATCATGACCTGAGCTGAAATCAAGAATCAGACACTTAACCCACTGAGCCACCCAGGAACCTCATTTCCTCTGTTTTACTATCCTCTTTTTGATACTATAAAAAAGAATAAATGATCATTTACCTCTTTTTAAAAAATTTTTTTACATTTATTTTTGAGAGATAGAGACAGAGCACAGGTGGGGGAGGGGCAGAGAGAGAAGGAGACACAGAATCTGAAGCAGGCTCCAGGCTCTGAGCTGTCAGCACAGAGCCTAACGCGGGGCTTAGATTCACAAACTGTGAGATCACGACCTGAGCTTAAGCGTCCTAAGTCGGATGCTTAAGTGACTGAGCCACCCAGGTGCCCCCTTCTTTTTAAAGATATATTTAAAATTATGTTAATTTCATGGCTTTTTACTGATTTTGGTCTTCTACATATAATTAGCAAAAACATAGCCACATTAAGAATATCTTCAGAAAATTGCTCTATAACAAAATATCATTATGCTGTGTTGCAAACAGTCTTTTAAAGAGTACTTAGAAAAAAAAAGGAAATGAAAATGGATTTTTTTCTTTTTTATCTCTGAAATGAGGAGGGCTGTATATATTCAAGAGTTAAGATTTTTTTCTTATTTCTTGAGGATTTTCTTCTCTCATCCTGTGTGTTTATATTACTTTTCAGACAAATGCACATGATTTTTGATAATGTGGGCTTTGGTATGTGTACATTGTATTACTCTTGAAGATTCCCTTTCAGCACAGTACAGAACTTCTATTCAATAAGGGCTGATACCTTTTTTTTTTTTCAGGAGTCCATCTTAGATTTTTGGTTGCCTTATAAGTGCTTTTCATCAGTATTTTGACTCAACTAGAATTAAAAGTTTTACCATATGTATTATAATTAAAATGATTTATTCAATAAGGAAAATATGGCAATTTCTAGCATAATGGGGATGAATTATAGATTATTCTATATCTGTGAAATTTTTAAGTAAAATCAAGGTCAGAAATGGAGATATAAGACTGATGTATTTAGTATTTATATCAAATGTTGCAGTTTTTAAGAGAATAACCATTCTTTTAAGTGAATGACCACATTTTTAAGACTGTGCTTAAAATATATGTAACATAAAATTTACCATTCTAACCATTTTAAAAACTTGTAACATACATAACATAAATTTTACGATTTTCTTCATTTTGAAGTATACAATTCCAGTGGTATCAATTACATTCATACTGTTGTGTAACCATCTGTTGTTTGCAAAACTTTTTCATCACCGCAAACAGAAACTCTGTAACCATTAAGCAATAACTCCCCAGCTACTGGTAACCTTTAATCTACTTCCTGTCTTAAGAATTTGCCTTGAATAGGGTGATTTTAATATGACTTTATATTTTTAATTTTTCCCTTGGATGAAAAGTATTTAATATGGTAAAGATTTATTATTATCATTTGGAAGAAATAAAATATCACACTGAACAGTACTATGTACAGATATGCAGACGCAGAAATAGCTCTAAATCATCAGAAAGAAACAAGTTACTCATATGAGTAAGTTTACTAATAAACATCTTATTTATTCTTAGGATATCAGTATTTTTAGGAAGAAAAGAGCTCACAACTCTTTATTTAGCTCTTATGATGTGCTTTATATTAGAACAAAAATCAGGGACTATGCATATGTACATATATAATTAGGATCCTCATTTTATTCAGACCAAAGTAACAAAAGAAATAAAACTGTAAGACATCGAAAATACATAGAGGTATATGAATTAGAGGGAAAAAAGTCTTTCATTTTAGAGGTTCCATTTGCTAACTGTTTCAAGTCATATACAAGAGTCATTAGCTTATAAATATCAATAGAATAGCAAATAAATGGTATAAAAATATTTTAACTAATCTTAAGAAACTGCTTCTCAGATAAAAGTATTTTTAAAGTAAAGGTTTGCTTGCACTATAAGCCAAACATTGCCACTGACGTTTTCTGAACAAGAATGAATAGAGAATTTTAATGACTGGTGTCAAATACTAACTGTCCACACCTAGAATTTTCTGAAGAGGACATTTTGTAGACATGATTCATAATTTAATAAATGCCTCAGATTTTAGTGTTGGTGAATGGGAAGTTACATGGTATAAAGATAAGCAAATGAAAAGAATCCTTATAGAAATTTCTGTACTAAAACTAAGAGTTTGATTCATATTATAACTAGGTATAATTAACAGCATTGATAGAGATAACTGAAGTCTTTCACTTAAGAAAGCTAAAAAGTTTTTTATATTCTCTAATAATTTGATATGCTGGTAAATATAAAAATACAGTGGATAATAATTAAATACATTGAGGAAATATGAAGAATCATTTTCTGTACATATAGATAATACTATACCTTAATTATCACAGAAAAAGAATTACTTGATCTAATTTTTAATATCTCTTGAGATGGCCTTTCTTGGATTTCATAATTCTGTAACTGGAAGGGTTTTTTGTTATAATGTTTTACTGACGTTGCTATGGCATTCTTTACCTTTCCCTCATATCCTAAGTATAAATAGAGAATAGTTCACTAATGTACACAAAATTTTCCTGTCTCTGAGTGAAGAGTGACAGGGATTTTAGAGTTGTTTAGCTCATTCAGCTTCCATTCAATTACATTCTATTGTGATTTCTTTTTTTTTTTTAAGTTTATTTGTTTTGAGAGAGAAAGAGCATGAATGGGAGAGGGGCAGAGAGAGGGGGAGAGAGAGAACCCCAAGCAGACTGTGTTGTCTGCATGGAGCCTGAGGCAGGGCTTGAACTCCTGAACTATGAGGTCATCGCCTGAGCCAAAATCAGGAGTCCATGGTGTAACCAACTGAGCCACCCAGGTGCCTCCATTCTGCTGTGCCTTCTTGCATTAAAGAGCCTGGGCAGCCAAAAATTGCACTTCCCGAATCCCTTGCTTCGAGGATTCTTGGATGCACATCAAGTCCCTTCAATAAAATGCATTCTTGCAAAATTTGAAAGGAAGAAGTTAAGTGAAGGCTACTTTTTTCTTCCTCTTGGCTATCACTACTAGGCAGTCAATTCAGGAAGATGTTTAGTGATTTTGTTCTAGGAGTCATTTTTAAAAAGTCTTTATAGAACCTGTTCCTCCAGCCCTTCTTGCAATTTTGTATTCAGCTAATTTCCTGTGTTAAAGGTCTCTATTAATAAACAATGTGGGGCACCTGGCTGACTTAGTCAGTAGAATATCTGACTCCTGATCTCAAGATCATGAATTCAATCCCCATGTTAGATATAGAGCTTATTTAAAACAAAAAATAGTAAACGACGACGATAGCAAACAATAGAAGCATTGCCACTAAGAAAAAGAGAAAGCTTAATATTGCTATGGAAGTTTTAGACAAGACAAAGAATTTTCAGTCATAAAAATTGGAAAGGAAGAAATAAACCACTTCTGTTTGCATATGGTATGATTCTATCTCCAAAAATACCCAGAAGAATTAATGGAAAATCTAGTAAAAGCAGTAAGAGAATTTAGATAGCAGGTTATAAGTTCAACATAGAAAAATTTACATCTTCACATAGTCACAGAAGTAAATAGAAGATATAATGGAAGAGAATACTTAATTTTTGATAGCAAAACAGGGGCACCTGGGTGGCTCAGTCTGTTAAGTGCTGACTTTGATTCAGGTCATGATCTCATAGTTCGTGGGTTCGAGCCCCATGCCGGGCTCTGTGCTGACAGCTAGCTCAGAGCCTAGAGCCTGTTTCGGATTCTGTGTCTCCCTCCTTCTCTCTGACCCTCCTCTTCTCACTCTGTCTGTCTTTCTGTCTCTCTCAGGAATAAATAAAACATTAAAAAAATTTTTTTTGATAGCAAAACAAAAATAATGCAGAACAAAAAAATCTAGGCATAAATTTAATATTAAAAGCCTAAAACCATGTGAGTAAAAATATAAAAGTCCCAGAAAGATCCCAAAGAAGACATAAACTTAGCATTATAAAAGGGTCAATTCTTGGGGTGCTTGGATGGCTTATTTGGATAAGCATCTGAGTTTGGCTCAGGTCATGATCGCAGTTTGTGATTTCAAGCCCGTATCAGGCTCTGTGCTGACAGCTCAGAGCCTGGAGCCTGTTTCTGATTACGTGTCTCCCACTCTCTTTCCCTCTCTCTCTCTCTGCCCCTCCCCAACCCATTCTCTCTCTCTCTCTCTTTCTCAAAAAAAAAACAGTAAAAAAAGTTTTTTTTTTAATAAATAAAAGAAAAATGATCCAGTTTAAAAATAGGCAAAAGTGTTGCACAGGAACATCACCAAAAAGATACATGAAAATATAGTCACAAGAAAATTGTTCAACATCATTAGTCAACAGAGAAATGAAAATTTAAATCAAAATGAGACCCTTTTATACTCATTAATAGTGTTAAAGTGTAAAATGTGTCAGTACTAAATGTTAGTTAGGATTTGCAGCAACTAGATCTCTCAAATTCTGATAGGAACATAACATGGTTTAGCTTAGCCACATCTGAAAATGGTTTACAGTTTATTTACCTTTTTAAAAAATGTATTTTCTAGTTAGTTAATATACAGTGTAGTCTTGATTTCAGGAGTAGAGCCCTGTGACTCATCTCTCTTTTTTTTTTTTAATATTTTTATTTATTTCTAGGAGGAGAGAGAGACCATGAGCAGGGGAGGGCCAGAGAGAGGAGTCTGAACTCTGAAATAGCCTCCAGGCTCTAGCCTCCAGGCTGGCAGTCAGCACAGAGCCCGACGCGGGGCTGGAACCCAAGAACCGCGAGATCATGACCTAAGTGAAAGTCCGGCGCAACAGACTAAGCCCCCCAGGCGCCCCCCAGTTTATCTCTTACATTTGACACCAAGTGCTTATCCTGAAAAATGCCCTGCTTAATTCCCATCACCCATTTAACCCAACCACCCACTCTCCCTCCCCATCAACTCTCAGTTTGTTCTCTGTATTTAAGTGGCTTTAATGGTTTGCCCCCATCTCTGTTTTTATCTTATTTTTCTTTCTATTCCCTTAAGTTCATTTGTTCAGTTTTTCAAATTCCATATATGAGTGAAATCATATGATATCTGCATTTCTCTGATTGACTTATTTCACTTAGCATAATACCCTCCAGTTCCATTCATGTTGTTGGCAAATGGCAAGATTTCATTCTTTTTCAATCGTGAGTAGTACTCCATTGTGTGTGTGTGTGTGTATATATATATCTTCTTTTTTTTTTTTTTTTTAAATGTTTTATTTATTTCTAGGAGAGAGAGAGACACAGTGTGAGCAGGGGAGGGTCAGAGAGAGAGGGAGTCACAGACTGAAACAGGCTCCAGGCTCTGAGCTGGCAGTCAGCACAGAGCCCGACGCGGGGCTCGAACCCACGAACCGCGAGATCATGACCTAAGCGAAAGTCGGACGCTTAACCGACTAAGCCACCCAGGCGCCCCTATATATATCTTCTTAATCCATTCATCAGTCAATGGACATTTGGCTCTTTCCATAATTAGACTATTGTTGAAAGTGCTGCTATAAACATTGGGGTGCATGTGCCCCTTCAAATCAGCATTTTTGTATCCTTTAGATAAATACCTAGTACTTGCAATTGTAGGGTCAGAGGGTAATTCTATTTTTAATTTTTTGAGGAACCTTCACACTGTTTTCCAGAGTGGCTACACCAGTTTGCATTCCCACTAATACTGCAGTAGGATTCCCCTTTCCCTACATCCTCACCAACATCTGTTGTTTCCTGAGTTGTTAATTTTGGCCATTCTGACAGGTATGAGGTGGTATCTGTCATTGTGATTTTAATTTGTATTTCTCTGATAATGAGCAATGTTTGTGTCTTTTCATGTATCAGTTTGTCATCTGGATATCTACTTTGGAAAAGTGCCTATTCGTGTCTTTTGCCCATTTCTTTTTTTTATTTTAACATTTGTTTATTTTTGAGACACAGAGAGACAGAGCATAAGCTGGGGAGGGTCAGAGAGAGAGAGAGACATGGAATCTGAAACAGGCTCCAGGCTCTGAGCTGTCAGCACAGAGCCTGATATGGGGCTTGAACCCACAGACTGCAAGATCATGACCTGAGCCAAACCTGGACGCTTAACCGACTGAGCCACCCAGGCGCCCCTCTTTTGCTCATTTCTTCACTGGGTTATTTGTTTTTTTGCGTGTTGACTTTGATAAATTATTTATAGATTTTGGATTCTAACCCTTTATCCAGTATGTCATTTGCGGTATCTTCTCCCATTCTGTTGGCTGCCTTTTAGTTTTATTGTTTCCTTTGCTGTGCAGAGTTTTTTACCCTGATGAGGTCCCAGTAGTTCATTTTTGCTTTTATTTCCCTTGCCTTTAGAGACATGTCAAGTAAGAAGTTGCTGTACCTGAGGTCAAAGTGGGTCTTCCCTTTTTTCTCCTCTAGGATTTTTATGGTTTCCTGTCTCAAATTTAGGTCTTTCATCCATTTTGAATTTAGTTTTGTGTATGGTGTAAGAAAATGGTCCAGTTTCATTCTTCTGCATGTTGCTGTCCAGTTTTCCCAGCACCGTTTGCTAAAGAGGCTGTCTTTTTTCCATTGGATACTCTTTCCTGCTTTGCCAAAATTAGTTGGCCATATTAGCTAACTAGAAAACAAATTAAAAAAAAAAAAAAGAAACCATTTATCTTTTGTGTAGCTGGTTAAACCATTTTATGTGTGGGTCCATCTCTGGGTTTTCTATTCTATTCCATTGATCTCTGTGTGTGTTTTTGTGCCAATATTATAGTGTCTTGATGATTACAACTTTGTAGTACAGGCTGAAGTCTGGGATTGTGATGCCTTCAGCTTTGGTTCTCTTTTTCAACATTACTTTGGCTATTTGGGGTCTTTTGTGGCTCTATACAAATTTGATTGTCATTTGTTCTAGCTCTGTGAAGAATGCTGGTGTTATTTTGATTGAAATTGCATTGAATGTGTACATTGCTATGGGTAGTACTGATGTTTTAACAAAATGGAATGTTTTTCCGTTTCTTTGTGTCTTCAATTTCTTTCATAAGCTTTCTATAGCTTTCAGCATACAGTTCTTTTACCTCTTTGGTTAGGTTTATTCTCAGGTATTTTATGGTTCTTGGTGCAATTGTAAATGGAATCCCTTGATATCTCTTTCTGTTGCTTCATTATTGGTATATAGAAATGCAACCAATTTGTGTACATTGATTTTTATATCCTATGACTTTGCTGAATTCATATATCAGTTCTAGCATTTTTTGGTGGAATCTTTCAGGTTTTCCGTATAGAATACCATGTCATCTTCAAAGAGTGAAAGTTTGACTTCTTCTTTGCCAGTTTGGATGGCTTTTATTTCATTATGTTGTCTGATTGCTGAGGCTAGGACTTCCAACAATATGTTGAACAGTAGTGGTGAGAATGGATATCCTTGTTGTGTTCCTGACATTAGGCGGAAATCTCTCATTTTTTCCCCATTGAAGGTGATATTAGCTGTGGGCCTTTCATATATGGTTTTTATTATGTTAAGGTATGTTCTTTCTGTCGTGACTTTCTTGAAGGTTTTTATCAAGAGAGGATGCTGTTATCAGGTGCTCTTTCTGCATCTATTGACAAGATCATATGGATCTTATCATTTCTTCTACTAATGTGGTATATCACATTGATTGATTTGCAAATATTGAGCTAATCTTGGAGCCCAGGAATAAATCCCGCTTGATCATGGTGAACAATTCTTTTAATGTTATGTTGAATTCGATTTGCTAGTATCTTGTTGCGATGTTTTGCATCCAGATTCATCAGGGATATTGCCCTGTAATTCTCCTTTTTAGTGGGGTCTTTATTTTTGGAGTCAAGGTAGTGCTGGCTTCATAGAATGAGTCTGGAACCTTTCCTTCGATTTCTATTTTTTGAAAGAGTTTGCAAAGAATGGATATTATCTCTGCTTTAAATGTCTGTTAGAATTCCCCTGGGAAGCCGTCTGATTCAGGACTCATATTTTTTTGGGAGATTTTTGGTAACCGATTCAATTTCTTCGCTGGTTAAAGTTCTGTTTAAATTTTCTGTTTCTTCCCATTTGAGTTTTGGTTGTGTGAGAGTGTCTAGGAATTTGTCTATTTTATCCAGGTTGTTGACATAAAATTTTTCATAGTATTCTCTAATAACTGCATTTTTGTGGTGTTGGTTGTGATCTGTCCTCTTTCATTTGTGATTTTATCTATTTGGGTCCTCTTTTTGAGAAGTCTGGCTAGGGGTTTATCAATTTTGTATATTGTTTCAACAAACCAGCTCTTAGTTTCATTGATCTGCTCTACTGTTGTTGTTTTTTTTTATTCCATATTTTTTTATTTCTGCTCTACTGTTTATTATTTCCTTTCTTTTTCTGGCTTTGGGCTTTGTTTGCTGTTGCTTTCTTGATCCTTTAGGTGTAAGGTTAGACTGTATATTTTGGACCTCTTGCTTCTTGAGATAGGCCTGAATTACAATGTATTTTCCTTTTAAGACTGCCTTTCCTGCATCCCAAAGGGTTTGGACTGTTATGTTTTCATTTTCATTGTTTCCATGTATTTTTTAATTTGTTCTTTAATTTCCTGGTTTTCAGAATTCTCCTTTTATCTTGGTATTTTCAGTTTCACTATGATAGGTCATGGTGTTGACCTGTTTTGTTGATTTTGAAGGGAGTTCTCTGTACCTCTTAGATTTGAATGCCTGTTTCCTTCCCCAGATTAGGGAGGGTCTCAGCTATAATTTGTTCAGATAAACTCTCTGGCCCTTTCTCTTCTCTTCTTCTTCTGAGACCCCTGTGATCAAAAATTTTTTCAATCCATGGAAGCACTTAGTTTTCTAAATCTCCCTTCGTGATCTGGTAATTTCCTTTCCCTCTTTATTTCAGCTTCATTATTTCCCATAATTTTATCTTCTATTTCACCTATTTTCTCATCTGTTTCTTCTATCCTCAGTGTCACTGTATCTACTTTATTTTGCATCTCAGTTATAGTATTTTTAAATTTATTGTTACTAGTTCTTAGGTTTTGTTCTCTGCAGCAATATATTCTTTACTGTCTTCTATGCTTTTTCAAATCAAGCGATTAGTGTTATGACTATTACTCTAAATTCATTTTCACCTACATTGTTTATATCTGTTTTGAGCAATTCTCTGGCTGTGATTTCTTCTTGAACTTTCTTTTGGGGAGAATTCCGTGTTTTGTCATTTTGGCTAAGTTTCTGTCTTTTGTATGTTTTAAAAGCTTGTTATGTGTCCTGCAGTTGAGAGTACTACTATATTAAAAAGGGGTCATACATTGGGGCACCTTGCTGGTTCAGATATTTGGGTTTCTGACTTCAGTTCAGGTTATGATCTCATAGTTCTTGCATTCAAGACCCACATCAGGCTTTGCACCAACAGCTCAGAGTCTGGAGAATGCTTTGGATTCTGTATCTCCCTCTCTTTCTGCCCATACCCCGTGCTCATGTTCTGTCTCTCTCTAAAAAATAAAAATAAACATTAAAAAAAAAAAAGGTGGGTCATACACTGTCCAGGGCCTGACACTTCAGGAAGTGTTTTTAATATGCATTGTTTGCACTTTGTTGTTGCATTTGGGGTACTCTATCCCACTGGTCAGTCCTCTGCAGAGCCCATCTTGCTTGTAGCGGTGGAGTGTTTGGACCTTCAACCAGATGTGCTTTGATTTGTTTGTTCAAGTAACCCTGGGGAAGAAAAAGGAAAGTGGGGGGAACCCTGATCCCATAAAAAGAAAGAAATGAAAGGAAAGAAAAGAAGACCAAACAAAGAATCAAAAAAAATTATAAGGCTAAATCCAGAGGAAGAGAAAGGAAAATAAAGAAGAAATAGAAAAGGTGGGAAAAGAATAGAATGAAAATGCCTGCTCAGAAAAAAAAAGTGTGTGTGTGTGTGTGTGTGTATGCATGTATGTATTGACCAAAAACAAATCAGAAATTATGAGCCTGATTCCAAAAGAAAAGAAAAAAACAAAAGTGGAAAGAAAGAGTAATAGAATAAATAAAATAAAATAGATTTTTAAAAGAAATTTGTCTGTTGGCACCCAGGACTGATAGCTGTGCTGAGAGGCTGGCTGCATTGGGTCAGTCAGTCTAGCTCCAGTAGATAAGCAGTTGCTGGGCATGGAGGGGCAGGATTTGGTATAAACATGTTCCACCTCCACTGGTGGCTGCTATGCTGCTCTCTGAAATCCCTCTGTGTTGGCATTGGAGAGAGAAATGATGACACCCTAATCTCACATCCCTAGACTGGGTATCTCAAACCATGCTGTTTAGGCAGCCCTCACAAAATGGCGAGGGTAAGCAGCTTGCCCTGCTCCACAGTTCTTGCACTCCTTCTAGGTCTTTGGCTGGGATGCCAAACTCCATGTCTTAAAAGACCCTGCACTTTGCAGACCCTGTTCTGGAATAGAACCACACTGCCCTGCTGATAAAGGTCTTTGGCTAGCACCTGCAGGGTCTTTTGTCCTTGGGAAGGCAATAAACCCTCTTCCCAAATTATTGTGGTAAGGGGTCTCTTCTTTCCCAGTGTGTGCCCCTGAGATCGCTACACTGGGCTCTGCACTCTGGGGCCAGCTCCCTCCTGCCCAGGAGCATGTGCTAAGTCTCCCTTCTTCACACAGGAGAAAGTTGTGCACTTATGAACCTCTGAGTTTCAGCCCCTCAGGTTGTTTGCAAAAAAGAAACTGGCACTCTCTATTTCCTGTTTCCTAGTCTGTGGTCCAGAAATGTTTTCCTCTTTTACTAACTTAATGCTGTGCTTTTATAACCCCTCTATCTTTCTTTAACTTTTGTGTCTGTCATGCCTATGCTATTTTATCTCCCCCAGTTCACTTACATGTACCGCAGTTCTGCCAAGCTGCCTCCTTCCAGCTGTGGAGATCCTTCTGCCATTTTGCAGATAGGTTTCCTGGGTGTTCCGAGTGAATACAATATGGCTGTGTTTGAGGAACGAGGAAAATCCCAGTACCCCTACTTCTCTGCCTGTTTTACAGATTTTTCTCTGTCATCCTGTTTTACAGATTTTTAAAAGTTAGCACAAAATAAAAATAGATAAATTGGACTTCATCAATATTAAAACTTTGGTACTTCAAAGGCCAGTATCAAGAAGATAAAATGACAGCCCACGTAATGGGAAAAATAATCAAATTAAATATCTAATAAGAAACTTGTATCTTGAATATGTAAAAACCTCTTGCAACTCAATAAGACAAAAACCCAACTGAAAAATGGGCAAGGATTAATAGACATTAATCTGAAGAAGGTGTCCCCAGGGGTGCCTGGGTGTCTTAGTCAGTAGGGCATCTGAATTCAGCTCAGGTCATGATCTCATAGCTCGTGAGTTCAAGCCCCACATTGAGCTCTGTGCTGACAGCTTGGACCCTGGAGCCTGCTTCAGATTTTGTGTCCATTTGTCTCTCTCCTTGACCCTCCCCCACTCATGCTCTGTCTCTCTCCTTCAAAAATAAACAAACATTAAAAAAATGTTAAGAAAGTGTACCCAATGGCTAATAAGCACACAAAAAGATCATCAGTATCATTAGTCATTAAGTAAATGCAAATTAAACCATACTGAGATACCATTCACATTTATTAGATTGGTCTCTAAACAAAAGCTTAAGAAAAAAGCATTGGTGAGTATGTAGAGAAATTGTAACTTTTCATATATACATTGCTGGTGGGAATATAAAATGGTTCAGCATCTGTGGAAAACAGTTTGGCAGTTTCTGAAAAACATAAACATATAATTACCATATGACCTAGTAATTTCACTCCTAGGTACATACCCTAAAGAACTTAAAACAGATAGTCAAACAAATACTTGTACACAAATATTTATTTTTTATGTTATTTATTTTTTGAGGGGGGGGGTATAAGTGAGCAAGGGTGGAGAGAGATGAAAAGAGAGAGAATCCCACAAGGGGCAGAGAGAGAGAGAGATAATTGGGGCTCACCCAAAACAGGGCTCATGCTTACCCAAAGCAGGGCATGAACTCACTAAAAGTGGGGCTCGAGCTCACCACATGTGGGACTTGAACTCAGGAACCATGAGATCATGACCTAAACCAAAGTCAGATGCTTAACCAACTGAGCCACCCAGGTGCCTTGTACATAAATGTTTATAGCACCACTATTCATAGTACCAAAATGTAGAAACGACATACGTGTCCATCAGTAGATGAATGAATAAACCAATTGGAGTATAGTCATATGATGGAATATTATGCAGTCAATTAGAGGGAATGAAGTAGTTCTCCCACTCCCACTCTGTAACTCTCTCTCTCAAAGATAAATGAGGATTAAAAAAAAAAAAAAGGAATGAAGTAGTGATACATGTTGCAAAGTAGATGAGCCTCAATAACATTATGCTAGGTGAAAGAAGCCAAACACAAAAGGCCATATTTCTACTGTATGATTCCAATTAATGTGGAATATCCAGAATGGATAAATCCAGAGACAGAAAGCACATTGGTTGGGGGAAAACAACAAAAGCAACAACAGATTGGTGGTCACCAGTGGTTGGGAGAAGGAGGGAATATATTATAACTACTAAGTATGAGATTTTGTTTTGGGGTGATGTAATGTTTTCCAATGAAATAATGGGATGGTTTCATGATATTATAAATGTACTAAGTACGACTGAATTATTCCCCTTAAAATAGATAATTTCATGTTCTGTGAATTCGCACAACAACACAAACACACATAGAGATACCTCTGTACAACAATTAGAATGGATAACATTTAAAAGCTTGACCATACCAAGTGTTGATATGGTTGTGGAGGAGTTAGAACAGTCAGTCTCTGCTTATGAGAATGTAAAATTGTAACCACTTTTGAAAACAGTTTGAAGAGTTAAAGAGTTAAACGTACACCTGCCACATTATTCAACCATTTCACTTTAGGAATTTACCCAAGTGAAAAGACCATATGTCCACATAACTTTTGTTACTAGAATGCGCCTATTAGCTTTATTTGTAATAGCCCCAAATTGGAAACATCTGAACTATTAGTGAATAAAGGTTAGTGAATAACCAAATTGTGAGGTATTTATAAAATGGAATACTCCTCATCCATACATAAGGATAAACTATGAACACACACATAACAATATGAATGCATCTCAAAATCATTTTGCTAAGTGTACAAATTGGGGAAGGGGATGAATGAATATGTAAAACTCTGGCCAAATCATTGGCTGACCACTAAGTTATGCCACAAAGGAGACATCTTCTAGTAAGCCATATTACAAAATAATAATAATAGGAATTAAAAGACATAACTTAGCAGCATTCAAGAGACATTTTACAAATTCTGTATCATCTCTGCCAGAAGATAGAAGCAATACCGCCTAACTCACTCTGTGAGGCCAACATACCCAAATACCAAAAACAGACAGACAAGAGAGGAAAGCTGTAGGTCAATATCCCTGAGGAATATAGATGCAAAATCCTACACAAAGTTTTAGCAAATTGAATCCAACAATCTATAAAAAGAATTATTTACCATGAGTAACTGGGATTTATTTCAGATATGTAAGGGTAGCATCAGTATTCAAATATCAACTAATGCAATTCATCACATCAAAAAGTGAAAGAAGAATGATATAAAATTAATAGATAATTAAAAGGAATTAGAGACAGTCTAGCACCATTCATGATAACTTATCAAACTGAAATAGAAAGAAACCTCCCCAACGTGAAAAAGAACATCTAGAAAAAAACAACCTACAACTAATACCATACTTATGGTGAAAAACTACATGTTTTCCCACTAAGATCAGTAACGAGGCAAGTATATCCATTCTCACTGCTCCCATTCATCATCATACTGGACAGCTAATACAATAAGACAAGAAAAGGAAATTACATGTATACAGATTGGGAAGGAAGAAATAAAACTGCTTTTGTTCTCAGATCTAAAGAATCAACCAAAAAACTTTTGGAACTAATAGCCAATTATAGCAAGATTGTAGAGGGGCACCTGGATGGCTCAGTCAGTTAAGCATCCAACTCTGGATTTTGGCTTACATCATGATCTCACAGTTGTGAGATCAAGCCCTGCACTCAGTGCAGACACAGCTTGGGGTTCTCTCTCTCTGCCACTCTTTCTGTCCTTCCCCCATTTTCACTCTCTCTGTCTCAAAATAAATCAAGTATTTTAAAAAAGACTGTAAAGTACAACCCTAATATACAAGAGCCAGTTGCCTTCTAATACAAGCAATGGATACATGAACTTGAAATTGAAAACATGGTATCTTTTACATTGCTGCAAAAAAAAAAAACAAAACCATGAAATATTTAGATATAAATATAACACAATGTATGAAAGATCTATATAAAAACAAACTCTGATGAAAAAATTAAAGATGCAATTAAATTGAGAACTTATCTATATGGATATGAAGACTCAATATTGTCAAGATGTCATTTCTTCCTAAATTGGTCTATAGATTTAATGCAGTCCCAATGAAAATTCTAGCCATTTTGAGGATATTGAGAAACTGATTTTCAACCTTAAATGGAAAGGCAAAGACTCAGAATAGTCAACACAATATTGAAGGAGAAAATAGTTAAAGGGATGACACTCAAGGTTTTATTATAAGGCTGCAGTATTCAAGACAGTGCAGTATTGATGAAAGAAAAGATAAATTGAGGGGCACCTAACTGGCTCAATTGGTACAGCATGCAACTCCTGGTCTTGGTGTCAACTCTTATTCTTGGGGCTGTGACTTCAAGCCCCACATTGGTGTAGAACTTACTTTTTAAAAATGACAAATGGAAGAGAATAAAGAACCTAGAAATAGTCCCACAAAACATTATTTAAATGTTTTGAAAAAGAAGCAAAGAGAATTAAGTGGAGGATAGTCTTTACAATGGGTACAGGACAGCTGGACACATGTACAAAATTGAATCTAGACACAAGCCTTATACCTTCCACAAAAATTAACTCAAAATGAAAAAAAGAGTTCAAAATGGATCATAAACCTGCAGGTAAAATTCAAAAGTATAAAATTGCAGAAAGATAACAGAAAATCCATGTAACATTGGGTTTTCAGTAAATTTTTAGGTACAACAGCAGCATAATCATGAGACAAAAAAATTGATAAATTAGGCCATATGAAATTTGTTTTCTCTGAAAATGACATTAAGAGTATGAGAAGTTTTGGGGCGCCTGAGTGGCTTAGTCGGTTGAGCGTCCGACTTTCGCTTAGGTCATGATCTCGCGGTTCGTGGGTTCCAGCCCCGCGTCGGGCTCTGTGCTGACTGCCAGCTCAGAGCCTGGAGCCTGTTTCAGTCTGTGACTCCCTCTCTCTCTGGCCCTCCCCTGCTCACGCTGTCTCTCTCTCCTAGAAATAAATAAAGCATTAAAAAAATTTAAAAAAAAAAGAGTATGAGAAGTTTTGTTACAGACTGCAAAAAGATATTCTTAAAACACATATCTGATAAAGTATTGGTATTTAGAGTATACAAATAACTTTAAAAAGCTTAATAATAAGAAAACAACCCAATTAATAAGTGGGAAAAATACCTGAATAGAAACCTCATCAAAGAAGATATAAACAGGTGGGTAATAGGCATATGAAAATGTGCTCAATATCATTTCATTAGGTGATTGTAAATTAAAACAGTAAGATACCACTACACACCTATTATAATGGTCAAAATCCACAACACAAACCAAATGCTGACAAGTATGTGGAGCAAGAGGAGCCCATTCATTGCTGCTGGGAATTCAGTGGTACAGCCACTTTGGAAGATAGTTTGGCAGTTTCTTACCCAAAACTAAACATACTTTTAATGATTCAGCAACCATACTCCTTTGAATTAGTTGAAATTAGTCAAAAACCTGTGTCAACATAAAAGCCTTCTTTCAGATGTTTATAGCACTAAAAAAATGTTTGAGAAAAAGAGAGAGAGGATGTGCAGGGGAGGGGCAGATAGAAAGGGAGAGAAAGAATCCCAAGTAGGCTCCACACTGAGAGGGGGGCTCAGACTCATGGACTGCGATATCAAGACCTGAGCCGAAATTGAGAGATGCTTACATGACTGAGCCACCCAGACACCCCTAACATTTTTACTTATAATTGCTGAAACCTGGAAGTAACCGAGATGTCCTTTAATAGGTGAATGGATAAACTGTGATAAATTCATACAATGGAATACTACTCAACACTAAAAGTAAATGGACTGTCAAACCCCTAAAAGACATGGAAGACACTTAAACACAAATTGTTAAGTAAAAAAAAAAAAAAAAAATCTGAAAAACTACATACTGTATAAGGACAATTATATATGACATTCTGGAAAAGGCAAAACTATGAAAAGATTAAACAAAAAATTTGTGGCTGCCAGTGGTTTAGGGAAGGAAGGCAGGGATGAATAGGTGGAGCACATGGGATTTTTAGGGCAGTGAATTTATTTTGTATGATACTCTAATGGTAGATACATGTCATTATACTTTGTCGTAACCTATAGAACGAATAACAGAAATAGTGAACACTAATATACTCTATGATATTAGTTAAAAATAATGTATAAAATCTGACTCATGGATTTTAACAAATATACAATAGTAACTCAAAATATTGGGGCACTTGGTTGGCTCAGTTGGTTAAGCATCTGACTTTAGCTCAGGTCATGATCACTTGGTGTGTGTTTTCAAGCCCTGCATCAGACTCTGTGCTGACAGCTTTGAGCCTGCTTAGGATTCTGTTTCTCCCTCTTTATCCCTCCCCTGCTGGTGTTCTGTCTCTGTCTCTGTCTCTCTCTCTCTCTCAAATAAGTAAATACTAAAAAAAAAAAAAATACACATTTAACAAATACTATATTTATATATAGAGAGAGATATGAGAGAGTATATGAGAACATGTGTGTTTTCCTTTATATTTCTTTAAAACTGCTCCAAAAATTGTGTTCTGTTTTTTTTTTAACTTGAACAGAGTTATCAATGATATATCAATGCACTGCTGCAGAGACAGATTTCTGCAACTTAAATACAGGCAAGTTACCAAAACAAAACGTGTCAGTAAATAGAGCAGAATCCAGAGTTGACATATGCTCTCTAAAGTGTTTTCAAAACTACTAGACATCAAAGAAATAAGAATGACACATACCAAGAAATAAGGCAGTCAATAGAAATGGACTCAGACCCAGATGTTAGATTTAACAGACAATAATCTCAAAGCAACTATTAGAAATAGCTTTTCAATATTTTTTAAATTATGTTTAAAGAACTAGTGGAAAACCTTGTAGAAATAACTCAATGAAAAGGGAATCTAAATAGAGAAATGCAATCTATAGAAAAAGAATCAAGTAGAAACTCTAGCACTTCACAGTATTATAACTGAAAGGGCTCAGTAGCAGATAGAATCAGTGAACTTGAAAATCATTTGTAATTACCCTATGCAGGAATAGAGAGACAGTGACTGAAGAAAATGAACAGAATCTCATATAACTATGTAACAATGTGAAGTATCTGTATGTACATGTAATGGGCATCCTAGAAAAACAGGACAGGTGAGGGAGACAGGAAAAATTAAGGAAATATTAATGAAAATTTGTTAAGAATTTAAAATTTTTTTTAATGTTTGATTTATTTCTGAGAGACAGAGAGAGAGACAGCATGAGCAGGGAAGGGTCAGAGAGAGAGGGAGACACAGAATCTGAAGCAGGCTCCAGGCTCTGAGCTAGCTGTCAGCACAGAGCCTGACACGGGGCTCGAACCCACGAGCTGTGAGATCATGACCTGAGCCAAAGTCGGATGCCCAACCAACTGAGCCACCCAGGCGCCCCACAGTAAGAATATTAATATAGGTTAGAGAAGCTCAACAACTCTTAACTATAAAGAAAACATGGGGCCACACTTGGGTATAGTACAATGAAATTGTTGAAAGTCAAAGACAAAAAGAACTCTAGAGAGAAGCAAGAACAAAAAAAAAACAAAACTATAACAAAACCCCAATAATAAACAAGGAAGCAATGATACTACTAATAGCTAATTTCTCTCATCAGAAACAGTGGCATTGAGAAGACAATATAATGACATATTCAGAATCAACTATAAAATTCTATATGCAGTAAATTATCTTTCAGAAATTAAAGTGACAGGGGTGCCTGGGTGTCTCAGTCGGTTAAGTATCTGACTTGGGCTCAGGTCATGATCTCACAGTTTGTGGGTTCGAGTCCCGAGTCGGGCTCAGAGCTGACAGCTCGGAACCTGGAGCCTGCTTCTGATTCTGTGTCTCCCTTTCTCTCTCTCTGCCCCTCCCTGCCTCAAACTCTGTCTTTCTCTGTCTCAAAAATAAATAAACATTAAAAAATTAAAAAAAAATTAAAATGATATAAAGACATTCCTAAGAAAACAAAATCCAAGATTTTGTTATCAACGGCCTGGCACTACAAATGGTAATAAAGTTATTCAGGCTGAAAAGAAATAATACTTAACAGTATTCAGTAACTCAGATCCTCAAGAAGGAATGAAGAGCACTAGAAATGGTATATGTGTGGGTAAACATAAAAGACTGATATTTTTCTCAACTTAATAAAAAAACCTTTAAAAAGTAATTTAAAGCAGTAACTTTAGTATTTTCTTGTTGAGTGTGTCACATACACAACAGTAATGTAACTGATACTAATTGTACTAACAATGATGGAGGAAATGGAAGACACAGAAACAATTTGCTGTTATAGAATTAAGTCAGTATTTATCTGAAGTAGATTGTCATAAAGATTCATTTTATAACCTTTAAAGCAATGACTGAAAAAGAAACCTCAAACAAAATGTGATAATTCAATCAAAAGTGGAAGTATACTGTTACATTTAAAAACAAAATTATTTTACATATAAGACCTCAGAGGAGTAATAGAAGACCAAGAAGGACATTTGGAAAGCAAATGTAACAATGAAAAAGATACATCTGTGTCAATAATTATAATTGTGAATGGACTTCATTCAAAAGGCAGACATTCACATTTCTTTGTTCCTATAGAACAGTATTTTTTCTTCCATTTGCCCTTCCAGTCCATTCTTCTTTTTGATCAACTTTGCTTTTTACCCTAGGAAGCTGATTTTTATGCATTATATGGGGAGGGGGGAGAACCCTCTGGCACTTGATCAGTTTCCATCAGTGAAGAGAGCCCTTCAAAAATATCAGAAGAAGCATGGAATATGTAGCTAAGGTATTTAACCCTGTGGCCCTCTCCCTATTAGGACACCTTAGGCTATCTATGTCTCTATACTAAAGATGGATTTTTTTTCTGCACTCTCTCTTCCTTTGTAATTACAGTATCTAACCTCTCTACCCAAACCTCTGACTATAGGGACAATAAAAGTTCTATTGCTATTAGCCTACTGTACTATTCCTTGTGGTTTCTCTTCCCTCCCTCTTACTTTTATGAATAGTACCTTTGTACATTAACTTTCTTTGGATTATCCCAAATTGTGCCATCTGTGTGCTGAGAGAAGAATCTTGGCTGATATATAGAGCTATGATTTTTTAGGTCGAATATTCATTCTCTTTCCTTCATATCAGCCATCTTCTCTTTTAAGGATTTTTCCATATTTATATTTTCTTCATTATAAAAAAATATTTAAAACTATGTCTTCTACAAATTCAGATTTAGTCTCTCTGTTATGGATACTTTAATTATTTGTATTTGTTATTTTGTATTAGGTAGTTTCTCATATGGGCTAATTATTTCTGAATCCATGTTGTCTTCCCCCTGCGCTCTCCCCACCACCCATTGTCTCTTTATCTTCTCTGTGTTTCCTTTGCATCTTTTTTTGAGGTAACAAACCAAATGAAACTAAATGTTTATATTTTGTTCAGAGGAAACTATGGAATGTATACATTTAACATGTCTTTTACTTTGCTGCAATGTTTTTCTTTAACTGTCTTTTCCTTCCTTCCTTCCTTCCTTCCTTCCTTCCTTCCTTCCTTCCTCCTTCCTTCCTACCCTTCCTTCCTTTCTTCCTTTCTTTCTCTCTCTCTTCCTTCCTTCCTTCCTTCCTTCCTTCCTTCCTTCCTTCCTTCCTTCCACCCTTCCTTCCTTTCTTCCTTTCTTTCCCTCTCTCTCTCTCTTCCTTCCTTCCTTCCTTCCTTCCTTCCTTTCTTCCTTCCTTCCTTCCTTCCACCCAGTGTAGGGCTCAAACTCACAAACCCAAAATCAAGAGTTGCATGCTTCACCAACTGAGCCAGCCAGATGCCCCTCTGCAGTGTTTTTTTAAAGCAACATTTTCTTTTCCCTCCCTCCTTCCTTCCTTTCTGCTTTCCTTCCTTCCTTCCTTCCTTTCTTCCTTTTCCTTGCCTACATACTCATGTAATCTATCTGGAATTATTTTCAATAGATAGCAATGAAGAAAGACCCCTAGGGATCCCCACTTTAAAACAGTTGCTGGCAAATAGCCCTTTAAGCATTGACTTTGAAGTCAAAATTCTACTTCAGTTTGCAATACCTATTATTATTTATCTTATATGGATCAGTTGACCTGTCTTGTGTTTTTTCATTGTTTATATTTTCATTTTATTTATATATTTTAAGTTTTTATTTTAATTCATTAGTTAATATACAGTATATATATTAGTTTCAGGTATATTATGTAATACCTGAACAACTCCATACATCACCCAGTGCTCATCACAACAAGTGCATTCCTTAATCATCATCATATATTTAACTCATCCCCCACCCTCCTTCCCTCTGGTAATCATCAATTTCTTCTCTATAGTTAAGTCTGTTTTTTGGTTTATCTCTCTTTTCTTTTCACTTTGTTTTGTTTCTTAAATTCCACATATAATTGAAATCATACAGTATTTGTTATTCTTTTACTGACTTATTTCATTTAGCACTTTACTCTCTAGTTCCTTCCATGTCATTGTAAATGGAAGGATTTCATTATTTTTCATAGCTGTATAATATTCTATTATATAACAGAATATTATGTATATGGATATATATTATATATTATATATATGGATGTATATAAACATCTTTAGCCATATGTTATGAACATATATCGATATATATGTTTATGCATATATACACATAAATATATAGATAGATATAAATAAACATATTCTTTATCCATTCATTAATCAATGGACACTTGGGCTACTTCCATAATTTGGCTATTGTAAATAATACTACTATAAACTTAGGGGTACATGTACCTCTTTTAATTACTGTTTGTGAGGGACCCTGATTGGCTTAGTCAGTAGAGTATGGGACTCTTAATCTCAGGATCATGAGTTCAGGCCCCACATTAAGCATAGAATTTACTTAAAAAATTATGAATTAGTGTTCTTGTATTCTTTGGGTAAATACCAGTGGTGCAGTTAATTGCTGGATCATAGGATAGTTCTATTTTTTACTTTTTGAGGAGCCTCTCTACTATTTTCCAGTGGCTTCCCACCAGCAATGCACAAGGAAGAGTTCCTTTTTCTTTACATCCTCACATCTGTTGTTTTTTTGTTATGTTTTTCTTTAGCCATTCTGACAAGTGTGTAGTTTGAATTTCCATTTCCCTGATGATAAGTAATGATGAATATCTTTTCATGTGTCTGTTGGCCATCTGTATGTGATCTTTGGAGAAATATCTTTTCATATCTTCTCCCCATATTTTAATTGGTTCTGGTTTGAGTGTTGAGTTGTATCAGTTCTTTGTATAATTTGGATACTAACCCTTATCAGATATGTCATTTATAAATATTTTCTCCCATTCTCTAGGTTGCCTTTTAGTTTTAATTTTGTTTTGTTGATTATTTTCTTCACTATGCAGAAGCTATTTATTTGTTTAGAGTGAATGGGGGAGGGGCAGAGGGAGAGGGAGAGAGAGAGAATCCCAAGTAGGCTCTGCAGTGTCAACACAGGGCCTGATGCAGGGCTGGAATTCATGGATCATGAGATCGTAACCTGAGCCAAAGTCGGCCATTTAACTAACTGAGCCACCCAGGCACCCCAGAGCTTATTTTCATGTAGTCCCAATAGTTTATTTTTGCCTTTGTTTCCCTTCAGAAGACCTATCTAGAAAAATGTTGCCATGGCTGTTTTCTCTTCTAAGTTACTGTTTTCTCTTCTAAGATTTTTTTTTAATGTTTTATTTATTTCTAGGGGAGAGAGAGAGAGAGAGAGACAGCGTGAACAGGGGAGGGTCAGAGAGAGAGGGAGTCACAGACTGAAACAGGCTCCAGGCTCTGAGCTGTCAGTCAGCACAGAGCCCGATGTGGGGCTCGAACCCACGCACCGCGAGATCATGACCTAAGCGAAAGTCGGACGCTTAACCGACTAGGCCACCCAGGCGCCCCTCTTCAAAGATTTTTAATGTTTCCTGTCTCACATTTGGGTCTTTAATCCATTTTGAAGTTAGTTTTGTGTATGGGATGAGAAAATAGTCTAGTTTCATTCTTTTGCATGTTGCTGTACAGTTTTCCCAACATCATTTATTGACAGACTTTATCCCATTAAATATTCTTTCTTGCTTGAAGATTAATTGACTGTGTAATTGTTGGTTTATTTCTGGGTTTTCTATTCCTTTCTATTGATCTGTGTCTATTTTTGTGCTAGTACCATACTCTTTTGACTATTACAGCTTTGTCATATAACTTGAAATCCAGAACTGTGATACTTCAATTTTACTTTTCTTTTTGGGGTTGTTTTGGCTATTTGGGTTTTTTTTTTTTTTTTGTCTTGGGTTTCTGTCTAAACTGGTGTCAGACCTTCATTGTACAAGCTTTGGATATATGTGCTGTATTCAAGTATATCTTTCCACCCTTTTTCCACTCTCAGTATGCATAATTTCATATGTTCCACCCTATGCCCTGCTTCTTTATATATTTTATTCTGACAGTTACAGACTCTGAAGATCTTACGGAGAAAAGAAGCTAAGGTGAAACCCTTGGCATGCTTCTAATTCTGGCTGCCTCTGTGCAATTGGGAAATAATAGATATTACAACAGAGTGCGTGTTGATTTTTTTTTTTTTTCCTAGCTATGGTAGTCTGTGCTATTCTTGCTCAAGGAATATACTTCTGACTCCCTTCCATTGTTATAACAGTGAAAGTTCCACAAAGGTTTTGGCTTTTATTGTTTAAAGCTCCTGTGCTCTTTTTTTGTAGGTTAACTCCCAAATTCAGTTGTTAATGCTTTTTTGTACTACACTGATTTTCAGATGTGGAATTTCAGATGTGGAAGAATTTGCTAGATATTATCTTTAGAATTTTCCATTTGGGGGGTTTTTGGGTGGCTCAGTCAGTTGAGTGTCCTACTGCAGACCAGGTCATGCTCTCACAGTTATGAGTTTGAACCCCATTTTGGGCTCTGCACTGGCAATGTGGAGCCTGCTTGGGATTCTCTCTCTATCCTCTATCTCTGACCATCCCCTACTTGTGCTTTCTCTCTCTCTCTCAGAATAAATAAATAAACTTAAAAAATTATTTTCCTTTTGGTAAAGATATGACTCAGAGGTTAAGTTAAGATTCTTCCAGGGACACCTGGGTGGCTCAGTTGGTTGAGCTTCTGACTTTGGCGTAGGTCATGATTTCATGGCTTGTGAGTTGAAGCCCGGCATTGGGTTCTGTGCTGACAGCTCAGAGCCTGGAGCCGGCTTCAGATTCTGTGTCTCCCTCTCTCTCTGCCCCTCCTCTGCTTGTGCTCTGTCTCTCTTTTTCTCTCTCAAAAATAAATACTATTTTTTTAAAAGATAAGATTCTCCCATGAAAAACCAAATGTAATAAAATATATGCAGGCCTTCTGCTTACCAGTCAGTTGCCTTCGCCATTATTTTATGCTACATTTTTTTATTATTTGAGCTTATTTTTCAATGAACCCCATTAGGTGGAATACTAATATAGTGGTCAGTATATCTAGATTTTAATTACAGATGTATCACTAATTAAGTGATTTTGGAAATCACTGAATTTTATTTGTAATTACAACATAGATCATAAAAGCTGGTTGACCCAGTTTTTCCTTAATTTTTAAATTTTAATTCTAAATTGTTTTGATTTATAAGGCAACAAGCAAACACTACTTTATGTTTTGGTGAGAGGTACTAGTGACATGAAGCCTGTAAGCTATGATTCTTTTTAGTTCTTTTAAATGTTTTTTTTTTTTAATGTTTTTTATTTATTTCTAGGAGAGAGAGAGACAGCGTGAACAGGGGAGGGTCAGAGAGAGAGGGAGTCATAGACTGAAACAGGATCCAGGCTCTGAGCTAGATGTCAGCACAGAGCCCGACGCGGGGCTCGAACCCACGAACCGTGAGATCATGACCTAAGCGAAAGTTGGACGCTTAACCGACTAAGCCACCCAGGCGCCCCATTTTTAAATGTTTTTTTAAAGGAATTATAGAATATCTATTTCAGCTGTGCACAACTGAGTTTCTGTACACATTTGAAGAAAGTGAAAAATAGTCTAATAGAAATCTTACAGAAGCGACATTTAAAAAAACTAATGTCAAATGCTTATAGGGTTTTTGTTGAAATTCTTATTGAATTTTTCATAAGGGGTTATTGTAAGAAGTTAGTTGAAAAATGACATCTTGCATACTCAATATGATTAATCATGGGTAAATGCAAATCAAAACTACAATGAGATACCACTTACACCCTTTATACCCACTAGAGATGGCTATAATTAAAAAAAGACAGAGACTGGGAAGGGAAGTTGGTGATACATTGCTAGTTGGAAAGTAAAATGTACAGCCACTTTGGACAACAGTTTAGTAGTTGCTTAAAAAGTTAAACAGGGGCACGTGGGAGGCTCAGTTGGTTAGTGGCCAGCTTTAGCTCAGGCCATGATCTTGCCGTTCCCAAGTTCGAGCCCTATGTGGGGCTCTGTGCTGACAACTCAGAGCCTTGAACCTGTTTCAGATTCTGTGCCTCCCACTCTCTTGGTCCCTCCACCCCCAAAATAAATAATTAAAAAAGTTTTTTTTAAAGTTCAACATTGTTACCATATGACTTGTCAATTTTACTTCTAGGTATATACATGCAAGAGAACTTAAAACATACGCTCATACAAAAACCTGTATGCAAATATTTACTGCGGTAATATTCAAAATAGCCCAAAGGTTCTCCAAATGTTTGTTAATAGACAAATGGAAAAATAAAATGTGGTATATCCGTACAATGAAATATTATTCAGAAATAAAATGAAATGAAGTACTGATACATCTACAATATGGGTGAACCTTAAAAGCATTATGCTGTGTGAAAGAAACCAGTCACAAAAGACCAAATTTTTGCATGGTTCTTTTTCTATGTGATGTCCAGAATACACAAATCCATAGCGGGAGATCACACAAGATCAGGTGCCTTCAGGGTGGTATGGTCATAGACACAAATCCATAGATTTGTGAGAGAGAGAAAGTCAGCTAGTGATTTCCAGGAACTGGGGGAGAAGAGGAATTTGGTAGTGACTGGGGAATGGGGAGTCTTTTTAGGGTAATGAAAATCTGGAATTAGATAGTAGTAGTGATTGCACAGATTAGCAAATTACTAAAAAATACTGAATGGCACATTTTAATCTTTTTATTTTTTTAATGTTTTATTTATTTGTTTGTTTATTTATTTCAGAGAGAGAGAGCGAGTGAGCGAACAGGGGAGGGTCAGAGAGAGAAGGAGATACAGAATCTGAAACAGGCTCCAGGCTCTAAGCTAGCTGTCAGCACAGAGCCCGATGCGGGGCTCAAACCCACAAACTGCTAGATCATGACCTGAGCCGAAGTCAGATGCTTAACCAACTGAGCCACCCCGAATGGTAGATTTTTAAAGGGGTAAATTTTATGGTAAGTGAATTATATCTCAGTAATAAAAAACATCTTAGAAATGACATCTTCCAAGAAACCCTGTCATTTCTGATCCCACAAATGTAACTTGTGGAAATAGCAGTAAATGAATACCTGTACTTCTGCCAAAAATTAAGATTGTCATTAGAATAGTTGTGAGAATGTAAAAGGTGTGTTCACTAAATCTAAAGGTAGAGCTAGAGTGGGAAAAACAACTCACATACATCCTTTTATAAAATAAAAATAGTTGTAGTCATTGGGGAAAAATGTAAAACTTTTTCTCTCTACTATTAGTTCCTCTGATTACAATGAGGTTTTTATTAATCAGAAGGCTATACAACCATTCCATTACTGTTTTATCAGATAGCTGTTATGCACCAGTTCTTTCCCATTTTTTCCTATATTTACAAAGTAGGTGGCTGGTGGAATAAATCGATTGAATTTTTGGATAAATGGTTCTCCACAGATATGAAGAAAGGTAGTGCCCTATTAGCATTATGTGCTGGGAATTTAGATTCCTGTGGTTTTTAGCAGGAATATTTTAATAATTAAAAATAAATTAATAGGGATTTCTGTTTCTGAACAAGATGGAGTCACTATACAAGATTTACCTTTCTATCTGAAATAAATGGAAAAAGAAAGGATATATGAAACAAATGATTTTGGGGGCACCTGGCTGGCTCAGTCAGCAGAGCATGTGGCTCTTGATCTTGGTGTCATGAGTTTGAGCCCCATGTTTGGGATAGGGATTACTTAATAAAATAAATAAATAGATACATAAATACATAAAGTTTAAAAAGAAAAAAATTACTTGACATATAAAGACACACAAATATGAATAATAAAGAAATCAGTTAATTGCAAATGATTCAGAATTAACACAGGTGGTACAAATAGATAAGGAAATAAAAGTTATTATAAGTATATTCCATTTGTAAAACAAACGTATAGGAAAGATGAGCATGGAAATGACTGTTTTTTCGTAGAATAATGAAAGATATAGACAAGGCTCAAAATGAACTTCTAGTGCTGATAAAGAATACCTGAGATGAAAAACACATTGGATGGAATTAACAGCAGAGTTTATGTTGCAGAACAAAAGATTAATGAATATGATGATACAACGTTAGAAACTATTAAAAATGAATCATAAGGTAAATTTTTAAAAAATGAATAGAGCATCACTGAGCTATAGAATAACTTCTAGTAACCCAATATATTTGTAATTGTACTTCTCCAAAAAGAAAGATGGCAGAAAAAAATATTTGAAGAAATAATGGCTGAAATTTTTCTGAATTTGATGAAAGCTCTAAACCCAGAGATTTAAGAAGCTCAATGAAGCATAAAACCAAGAAACAAGAAGAAAACTACATCAGGGTAGGTCATCATGAAATTAATCAGAATGGATAAAAAAGAAAATCTTGAAAGCATTTTAAGGAAAGAGACACATAACCTACAGAGGAACAAACAGAAGAATTTTAGGAAATTTATCATCAGAAACAACGTAAGCAAGAAGACCATAGATGGATATCTTTAAAATATTTAAAGAAAAATAACTGTTAATTCTATGGTTTTATTATAGAATAATAGAGAATTCTATACCCAGCCAAACTCTTTCAAACATGGAAATGAAGTCTTTTCTAGAGATACAGATGCTGACAAATTAGTATTTTTGATAAAGGTACAAAGTCAATTTAATGGAGAAAGGCTGTTTTTTTCAACAGATAGAATTGGGAAAATCAGATATCCATGTTCCAGAAATGGGTTTTCATCCATACTTTGCATGAAACCTAAAGACTAACTCAAAATGGAACACCTAACAGCTAAATCAAAATGGAACCTAGACCTATATGTAAAACTTCAGCTATAAAGCTTCTAGAAGAAAACATAGGAGAAGGTGAAAATCATCATGATTTTCCATGAAGTTTTTCAAAATCTGGATCTATAAAAGTAAAAATTGATAAATTGTTTTTTAGCAAGAAGAAAAACTTTCCTCTTCAAAATATACTCATAAGGGAATGAAAAGACAGACCAGACAGTCTGGGATGATAATATTTGCAAATGTGGTAAAAAGATTTGTATCCAGGGGCGCCTGGGTGGCTTAGTCGGTTAAGCGTCCGACTTTCACTTAGGTCATGATCTCACAGTTCGTGGGTTCGAGCCCCGCGTCGGGCTCTGTGCTGACTGCCAGCTCAGAGCCTGGAGCCTGTTTCAGAGTCTGTGTCTCCCTCTCTCTCTGACCCTCCCCTGCTCACGCTGTCTCTCTCTCTCCTAGAAATAAATAAAAACATTAAAAAAAAAAAAGATTTGTATCCAGAATGCATAAAGAACTCTCAATCTTCAAGAATTAGAAAATTATAATCTAATTTTAAAAAAGGGCAAATGGGGCCACCTGGGTGGCTTAGTTGATTAAGCATCCGACTTTGGCTCAGATCATAATATCGCGGTTCATGAGTTCAAGCCCTGCATCGCGCTGTGTGCTGACAGCTCAAAGCCTGGAGTCTGCTTCAGATTCTGTGTCTCCCCCTCCCTCTTCCCCTCCCCTGCTTGCACTTTGTTTCTCTCTCTCAAAAATAAATAAACATTTTTAAAAAGGAGAGGGGCAAATGATTTGAGCGGATAACTTCATCAAAGAAAATACAAGAATGGTAAATAAGCACATGAAAAGATATCCAACATTATTAGTCGGGGAAATTCAAATTAACACAGACATCGTACACTACCAGACAACTATTAGAATGACCAGAATTAAAAAGACATACTATACCTGCATTTTGGCTAGAATGTAAAAGATCTGGAACATTCACACACTGCTGGTGGGAATGTAAAATAATACAGTCATTTTGGAAAATAGTTTAGTGATTTCTTACAAAATTAAGTATATACCTACCACTTGATCCAGTCATTCCTCTGCTTGGTGTATATTCAAGAGAAGTGGTTAAAAAAAATGGTAACATACATCACATACAATTTTGTATATGAAACTTTATAGCAGCATTATTTGAAATAGCCAAAAAGTGGCTATTCCAATCCAAATATTAATCAGCTGATGAACAGATAAATAGAATTTGGCATTCAAACACTGGAATACAAATTAGCAATAAAAAGGAGTGAATAGTTGAGACATGCAACAACACTGGTGAATATTAAAAGAATTATACTGAGTGGAAGAAGCCAGACAAAAAAGAGTACATAGCATATGATTTTATTTAGGTAAAATTCTAGACAATGCAAACAAATGCATGGTGACTGAAAAGAAGTCAATGGTTGCCTGGGTTCACAGAGCTGGATAAAAGGAAATAATAGAAGGGAGGTATTATAAAGGAGCATAAGGACCTGGTACTTACAGAAAGCAGAGGTTAAACCTAGGAGGTCTAACTCAAAGGCCTACGCTATTAGAATTAAAGGTAACTGATAGCAAATTTAAATTAAATTATCAACTATTAAAACAAGTGAAGTAGCATGAGAAGTCTTTTTGAGGGTAATGGATATGCTCATAATACAGATTATGTTGAGAGGTATAAACATATAACAAAATGATCTAATTATAAGTATTAAATATGTACAATTTATCATATGTACGTTACAAGAATTCCTCACATCTCTAATATGTACAAATTTTAGCATATTTATTAAATTATACCTACTCGTTAAAAAAATATGGCCCAAATTTAATCCATCACAGAATATTCCTTTTAAGTAATTGCATGGATTACAGACTTTGCTTCTAACCCTTCAGCCCACAAATCATCATTTATTTAAATAACAGATGTGGAGCGCCTGGGTGGCTCACTTGGTTAAGCATCTGACTTTGGCTCAGGTCATGATCTCACGGTTTGTGAGTTTGAGTCACATGTCATGCTCTATGCTGACAACTCAGAGCCTGGAGGAGCCTACTTCAGATTCTCTATCTCCCATGCTCTCTGCCCCTCCCCCACTCATGCTTTGTCTCTCTCTCTCAAAAAAAAATAAAAATATATAACAGATGCATGTCATGATAGTGACTAGTCACACTACTTTTTTTTTTTTAAGTCTGTTGATTATTCACTGCATATGTAATATAGTTCATGGACAAACAGCAAAGCATGTAGTTGTGTTGCCTCCCAGTGATCAACCCACATTACAGTTTATGAAAATGGATAAGGAAAAGAAGGAGTTGGTTGACTGATATTGTTAATTTTATGTGTCAACTTGATAAGGCCATAGAGTACCCAGATATTTAGTCAAACATTATTCTGTGTGTATCTGTAAGGGTGTTTTTGGATGAAATTAACATTTGAATCAGTACACTGAGTAAAGCAGATTGTGTGTGGTCCTCATACAATCAATTGAAAGCCTAAATAAAACTGAACTGCTGACCCTTGAGTAAGAGGATACTCCTCCTGCCTGGCTGATGCACTGTGATATAAGTCTTTTCATGCCTTTGGCTCTTCTCGAATCTTGATCCTGTCAGCTCTTGTATAGAAACTTACAACATAGATTCTTCTGGTACTTAGGACTTTAGAATCAGTGTGAAACTACACCCTTGGCTCTCCAGGATCTTCAGCTTGCCTTCTGCAGTTCGCAGGACTACTCAACCTTCATTATTACAAGAGTTAATTCCTAATAATAAATCTCTTTCTATAGCACTATATAATGTTAGTTCTATTTCTCTGGAGATCCCTAATAAGAACAGGTATCAAGTGGGTTGCTGCTGTATCAAATACCTAAACATATGGAACTGTCTTTGGATCTGGATAATGGGTAGAAGCTTGAAGAGCTATGATGTGCATGCTAGAGTATGAACATTAATGACAATTCTGATGAGGCCTCAGAAAGAAAAAGAAGAGCTGAAGAGAAAGTTTCCGTATCTTAGAGAATATATAAATAATCATAATGTTGGTAAAACAAAAAAAAAAGAGCATTAAAGGGCATTCTTGGTAGATGAAGAAGGGCACTACATAATAATTACAGGGTCCATCCATCAGGAAGAACTAACAATCATAAATGTCTACGCACCGAATATGGGAGCACCTAAATATCTAAAACAATCACCAACAGAAACAAGCTTATAGATAAGAATGTGCTAATAGCAGGGGACCTTAATACTCCGCTTACAGCAATGGATAGATCAACCAGACAGAAAATCACTAAAGATTAATGGACTTGAAAGACACATTGGACCAGATGGACCTGACAGATATATTTAGAACTTTACATCCTGAGGCCAGGGAATTTACTTTCTTCTCAAGTGCGCATGGCACATTCTACAAGATAGATCACATACTGGGACCTAAAGCAGCCCTCAATAAATATAAAAGAATACAGATCATACCATGCACACTGTCAGATCACAATGCTTTGAAACTTGAAATCAATTACAGGAAGAAGTCTGGAAAACTTCCAAAAACATGGAGGTTAAAGAACACCCTTCTAAAGAATGAATGGGCCAATCAGGCAATTAGAGATTAAATTTAAAAATATATGGAAACAAATGAAAATGAAAACACAACAATTCAAAATCTATGGGATGCGGCAAAGGCAGTCCTAAGAGGAAAGTACATTGCTCTCCAGGCCTATTTCAAGAGATTAGAAAAAGTGCAAGTTCAAAATCTAACAGCTCACCTAAAGGAACTACAGGCAGAGCAACAAGAACGCCCTAAACCCAGTAGAAGAAGAGAAATAGTAAAAATTAGAGCAGAAACAAACAACATAGAGACCAAAGAAACAATTGAACAGATCGATGAAACCAAGAGTTGGTTTTTTGAAAAAGTAAACAAAATTGACAAACCTCTAGCCAGACTTATCAAAAAGAAAAGAGAGAGCACCCAAATAGACAAAATTATGAATGAAAATGGACTTATTACAACCAACCCCTCAGAAATACAAGCAATTATCAGGGAATACTATGAAAAATTATATGCCAACAAATTGGACAACTTAGAAGAAATGGACAAATTCCTAAACACACACTCACTACCCAAATTCACACGGGAAGAAATAGAAAACCTGAACAGACCCATAACGAGTGAAGAAATTGAATCAGTAATCAAAAATCTCCCAACAAATAAGAGCCCTGGACCTGATGGCTTCCCTGGGGAATTCTACCAGACATTTAAAACAGAATTAATCCCAATTCTTCTCAAGCTATTCCAAAAAATGGAAATTGAAGGAAAACTCCCAGACTCATTTTCTGAAGGCAGCATCACTCTGATTCCCAAGCCAGACAGAGATCCAGCAAAAAAAGAGAACTACAGGCCAATATCCTTGATGAATACGGATGCAAAAATTCTCAACAAGATCCTTGCAAATCGAATCCAGCAGCATATAAAAAGAATCGTCCACCAAGATCAGGTGGGATTCATTCCTGGGTTACAGAGCTGGTTCAACATTCGCAAATCAATCAATGTGATCCATCATATCAGTAAAAGAAAAGATAAAAACCATTTGATCCTGTCAATAGATGCAGAAAAAGCATTTGACAAAATACAGCATCCGTTCTTAATAAAGACTCTAGAGAAAGTTGGGATAGAAGGAACCTACTTAAACATCATCAAAGCCATCTATGAGAAGCCTTCAGCTAACATCATCCTCAACGGGGAAAAACTGAGAGCTTTCCCCCTGAGATCAGGAACACGACAGGGATGTCCACTCGCACCACTGTTGTTTAACATAGTGCTGGAAGTCCTGGCATCAGCCATCAGACACCAAAAGGAAATCAAAGGCATCAGAATTGGCAAAGAGGAAGTCAAACTTTCACTCTTTGCAGATGACATGATACTCTACATCGAAAACCCGACAGACTCCACCAGAAGCCTACTAGAACTGATCCAAGAATTCAGCCAAGTTGCAGGGTACAAAATCAACGTACAGAAATCGGTTGCATTTCTATACACCAACAATGAAGCAACAGAAAGAGAAATCAAGAAACTGATCCCATTCACAATTGCACAAAAAACCATGAAATACCTAAGAATAAACCTAACCAAGGATACAAGAGATCTGTATGATGAAAACTATAGAAAACTTATGAAGGAAATAGAAGAAGATATAAAGAAATGGAAAAACATTCCATGCTCATGGGTAGGAAGAATAAATATAGTTAAGATGTCATTACTACCTAAAGCACTCTACACATTCAATGCAATTCCAATCAAAATTGCACCAGCATACTTCTCAAAACTAGAACAAACTATCCAAAAGTTTGTATGGAACGACAAAAGACCCCGAATAGCCAAAGTAATCCTGAAAAATAAAACCAAAACGGGAGGGATCACCATCCCAGACTTTAGCCTCTACTACAAAGCTGTTTTCATCAAGACAGTATGGTATTGGCACAAAAACATACACATTAGACCAATGGGACAGAATTGAGAACTCAGAAGTGGACCCAAAAGTATACAGCCAACTAATCTTTGACAAAGCAGGAAAGAATATCCAATGGAAAAAAAGACAGCCTTTTAACAGATGGTGTTGGGAGAACTGGACAGCAACATGCAGAAGAATGAAACTAGATCATTTTCTCACACCATGCACAAAAATAAACTCAAAATGGATAAAGGACCTGAACGTGAGACAGGAAACTATCAACACCCTAGAGGAGAAAGCAGGAAACAACCTCCTTGACCTCCACCGCAGCAACTTCTTACTTGACACATCCCCAAAAGCAAGGGAATCAAGAGCAAAAATAAACTGTTGGGACCTCCTCAAGATTAAAAGCTTCTGCACAGCCAAGGAAACAACCCAGAAAATTAATAGGCAACCAACGGAATGGGAAAGATAGTTGCAAATGACATATCAGATAAAGGGTTGATATCCAGAATCTACAAGGAACTCACCAAACTCCACACCCGAAAAACAAACAACCCAGTGAAGAAATGGGCAGAAGATATGAACAGACACTTCTCCAAAGAGGACATCCAGATGGCCAACAGACACATGAAACGATGCTCAGCATCGCTCCTCATCAGGGAAATACAAATCAAAACCACACTGAGATACCACCTCACGCCAGTCAGAGTGGCTAAAATGAGCAAATCAGAGAACTCTAGATGCTGGCGAGGATGTGGAGAAACCGGCACCCTCCTACACTGTTGGTGGGGATGTAAACTGGTACAGCCCCTCTGGAAAACAGTGTGGAGGTTCCTCAGGAAACTCACAATAGAACTCCCCTATGACCCAGCAATAGCACTGCTAGGAATTTACCCAAGGGATACAGAAATGCTGATACATAGGAGCACATGTACCCCAATGTTCATAGCAGCACTCTCCACAATAGCTAAAACATGGAAAGAGCCTAAGTGTCCATCAACAGATGAATGGATCAAGAAGATGTGGTTTATCTATACCATGGAATACTACATGGCAATGAGAAACAATGAAATCTGGCCATGTGTAGCAACGTGGATGGACCTTGAGGGTGTTATGCTGAGCGAAATAAGTCAGGCAGAGAAGGACAAATATCGTATGTTTGCACGTATAGGAGGATTAGGAGGAACTTGACAGAGGAACAAGGGGGAGAAGAAGGGCGGAAATGGTGGGGGAAAGGGAGAGAGGCAAACCATGAGAGACTCTTGAATGCTGACAAAAACTGAGGACTGATGGATGTAGGGGCGAGGGGGGATAGGCATGGAGCAGGATACTTGTGGGGATGAGCACTGAGTGTTATGTGGAAACTAATTTGACAATAAACTATTTGTAAAAAAAAAAAAAAAAAGGCCATTCTTGGTGAGATCTCTGACAGAAATGAGGAACACGTTATTAGGAACTGAAGGAAAGACAGTCTTTGTTATAAAGTGATTGAAAACTTAGCTAAATTTTGCTCTTGTGTTCTGTGAAAGATGGAGTTTCTGAATAATGAAATTAGATATTTGGCCAAGAAGATTTCTAAACAAAGCATTAAAGGTGTTGCTTTAGACTATGGCTTATAGCAGAGTGTGAGAAGTAAGATAATTGAAGACAGAATTGTTAAGCAAAAAGGAACCAGAATTTGAAGTTTTGGTAAATTTGCAGCCAATCAATATTGCAAAAACTGAGAAGCTTGTTCTGAAGAGAATCCTAAAGGTATGACTGAACAACCATTTGATAAAGAGATCATGGTTGCAATGTGTAGATTTAATCAGCAATTTAAGCAGAAGCCAGGAATAGAGATGAGATTATCCCAGGAGAGACCCCATCAATTGGAATTCAAGGGGACAGGGAAAGCAAGACATAATGAAGGAAGGCTGCAAGACTTCTTAGATTCTATAAGACAGGACCATAGACCAACTCAGGTGGAAATGTGTGGTATTTTTAAAGAAAAATGAAGGATGACCCAAAGGAGACTCAGATTTTTAAGATTGCCATTCTCACGACAGGCCTAGGGAGCAAAGCTGTTTTCTACTTAAGATGGAGGGGTCTCAAAGGGAGTCATAAGGCTAGGGATTCCCTGCAGAGCTATTGGAGTGATTCTGCCATTCCAGTAGGCCTAAAAGATAGAATATTTAGCCAAAGATGATTTTTTTCAAACCTTAAGATCTAATGAAATTTGCCTTGATAGATTTTGATCTTGCTTGTGACCTATCACCTCTACTTTCTTTCCTGTGTATTTTTTTTGAAATGGGAGTGTTTATCATCTGGCTGTCCCACCGTTGTATTTTGGTACTTGTCCTGTATCACAGGTTTACAGCTGAAGAAGAATTTTCTTTCATGATGAATTGTATCTTGAATCTCACCCATGTTTAATATAGTTGATATTTTGATGAGACTTTGGACTTTAAAATTGATGCTGGAGTGAATTAAGACTTCTGGGGGCTGTTGGGATAAAACAAATATATTTTGTATGTGAGAAAAGTATGAATATTGAAGTGCCAGGGATAGAATGGTATGGACTGGATGTTTGTATCCCACCAAATTTCATATGTTGAAACCTTTACCTCCAATGTGACTTTTATTAGAGATGGGGCCTCTCAGTAATTAGGATTTAATGAGGTCATAAGGGTGGACCCTCACCCAATAGGATTAGTGTCCTTTTAAGAAGAGATACCAGAAGAAGGGGGAAAATATGGAGGAGAGGGAAGAAGGCAAACCATGAGAGACTCCCGAATGCAGAAACAAACTGAGGGCAGATGGGGTGAGAGGGAGGGGAAGGGGGTGATGGGCATGGAGGAGGGCACTTGTGGGGATAAGCACTGGGTGTTATATGGAAACCAACTTGACAATAAACTATTAGAAAAAAAAAGAAATCAGCAGCTGGAAGCAAACTATAGCATTAGAAAATGTCTAAAGTAGTTCAAAATAAAAAGCAACCACAGTGGAAATATTATATACTGAATGATAATTAAAATATGATCTATAGAGAAAAAAAAGAAGAAGAAGAGATACCAGAGGGGGCACCTGGGTGGCTTAGTTGGTTGAGCATCTGGACTTCAGCTCAAGTCACGATTTCACGGTTTGTGGGTTGGAGCCCTGACAGCTCAGAGAATGGGGCCTGCTTCAGATTATGTGTCTCCCTCTCTCTCTGCCCTTTCCCTGCTCATGTTCTGTCTCTATCAAAAATAAATAAACTTAAAAAAAAGAAAGAGATACCAGAGGTGGAGGGGAGGAGACCTTAAGAAAAAGAAAACAGAAGGGACGGCTGGCTGGGTCAGTTGGTGCAACCTGTGACTCTTGATCTTGAGGTCGTGAATTCAACCCCATGTTGGGTGTAGACATTACTAAAAAAATAAACTTAAAAAAAAGAAACTAGAAAGCTTATTTTCTCTCTCTCAATGATATGAAGACAGCAGATAGCAGCCACCAACAAGCTAAGAAAAGAGAATTCAGAATGAAGCCTACCTCATTAACACCTTGATAAAGACTAGACTTTCCAACCTACAAAACTGAGAAATAAATTTCTGTTGTTTAAGCCATCCAGACTGTGATATTTTGTTACTGCTGAGCAAACTAATACTGATAAACATGAAAGTACAGCCAAAAAACCAAACTGTGTTAGTGCTGTTAGTGAAATTGAAATCTATCTTAAATAGAGTTATAGATGAAATATCTGACTATGGGAATGTTGACACCACTGTCATTCAAAAGACTCTAGATATTAAGTCACAGAAATGTAGTAAAGCTGAAGTTATCAACATAAAGGACGAAAGTGGCTGTGACAAAAAGGATTAATATGTGCCAGAAAAGTCATCCAGCAAAAGTTTTTCCAAAATAACTCTTAGGGATATTTCATGACCATTGCAAGCACCAGAATGAAATGTTGGAAGTTGATCCAGACTTAAGATGCGGTATGAAAGACACCAAGGCATAGAAAAGCTGCTCATTCTCTAACTTAAGTTATAGAAACAAGAGAAGGCAAATGCTGTTCAAACTACTCAATATTTTTTTCCAAAAAAATAAGAAAACACTTTAATCTCAATGTGTTTAATGTTTTAAATTTTAATGCACTATATAATCATTGGCTTTAATATTTTTTCATTTACCTGTAAATTTGTAGTTAACAGTAAGAGAGTTTTCTGTTTTTGACAAAAGTTTGTAAAGATTATGGAACTTTCATAATTTTTCCATTAATAAAATTCTTTACGTGTTTCAGATTACACAGTCATTTTTACTGTCCTACATTATTGTGCAAAGTGGAGATTACTTGTATATTCAATAAAACTACCAAAAATAAACTAGTAATAATTTAAATTTTTTATTTTTAATTTAATTATCTTCAAAGGCATCAGAAGGAAGTATGAATGTATAAATTCAACTAAAAGGTTTCATTCAATTATATTCAAAAGCTTTGAAAAAAAAATCACAGCAATAAGATAAAGGATAAAGACCATATGATCATTTCAATAGATACAGAAAAAGCATTTGACAAAATACAACATCCATTAATGATAAAAACCATCAACAAAGTAGATTTATAGGGAACTTATCAACATAAAGGCCATATATGAAAAACCCACAGCTAACATCAGATTCAGTGGTGAAAAACTGAGAATTTTCCTCTAAGGTGGGGAACACAACAAGGATGTCCACTCTCATTACTATTCTATGCTCAGGACTGGAAGAAAATATTGTTAAAATGTCCCAAACCAGTCTACACATTTGATGCAATCCCTATCAAAACACCAACAGCATTTTTCACAGAACTAGAGCAAACTCCTAAAATGTATTTAGATCCTGAATAACCAAAGACCCTGAAATAGCCAAAGTAATCTTGAAAAAGAAGAATGAAACTAAAGGTATCATAATCCCAGATTTCAAGTTTTACTACAAAGCTGTAGTAATCAAAACAGTATGGTACTGGCACAGAAATAGACACATAGATCAGTAGAACAGAAATAGAGAGCCCAGAAATAAGCCCACAATTACATGGCCAATTAATCTACAACAAATGAGGTTAGACTATGCAGAAAACAGTCTTTACAACAAAGTTTGTGAAAACTGGGCAGCTACATGCAAAAGAATAAAACTAGACCACTTTCTTACACCATGCACAAAAGTAAAGTAAAAATGGATTAAGGACTTAAACGTAAGACCTGAAACCATAAAAATCTTAGAAGACGTTAGCCATAGCAACATAGTTCTAGATATATTTTCTGAGGCAAGAGAGATAAAAGCAAAAATAACGTATTGGGACTACATCAAAATAAAAAGCTTCTGCCCAGTGAAGGAAACAATAAAACTAAAAGACACCTATGGAATGGAAGAAGATATTTGCTAATAACCTATTTGATAAAGGGATAGTATCTAAAATATATAAAGAACTGATAATAATACCAAAAAATCCCCTAAATTTTACATGTTTCAGGTTCAGTTGAATGGGCTCAAATTTATAACAGTAAACTTCCGTTAGAAATAGAAAATTTTAAGGGGAAAAATTGATTTAAGAATTTTGTGTTCAACTGATTTGTCTTTCATTTCTAAAAGAAACATAAAAATATTCCCAGATTTTTAAGAGCTTAGGAAATACATACTTCCCAAACTTCCTTAGGAAAACAAAAACAAAAACAAAACACACAAAAACTTTATAAAGGTGTACCCCTTAACTGAAGATTTTAAAAAATCTTTGTAACCACTTCAGTAAAACAGCTATGATATATTTGCTGTATACCCAATTGTCAATATGTAATCTTTGACTCAGTTTATCAATGGTAGTTAAAACAATTCATTACTGTGTCCTCCTTGAACTTGGTTTTTACTTGATTTTAGAACATTACTCTTAGTTTTTCATTCATTTCATGGACCACTGCTTAATTTACCTTTCTTGGTTTTTCTTCTTATATCCAACTTCTAAGTATTGCGACACCCTAGGGCTCTAGTCTGTCTGCACTGATTCTTTGGTGATTTCAGCCATTTCACATTTAATTTAATTTATTTTTTTATACAAATAGTTTGTCAAGTTGGTTTCCGTATAACACCCAGTGCTCGTCCCCACAAGTGCCCTCCTCCATGCCCATCTTCCCCCTTCACCCCCCCACACCCATCAGTCCTCAGTTTGTTCTCAGCATTCAGGAGTCTCTCATGGTTTGCCTCTCTCCCTCTCCCCCACTATTTCTACCCTTCTTCTCTCCTATGGTTAAGTTCCTCCTAATCCTCCTATACATGCGAACATATGGTATTTGTCCTTCTCTGCCTGACTTATTTTGCTCAGCATAACACCCTCAGGGTCCATCCATATTGCTACACATGGCTAGATTACATTCTTTCTCATTGCCATGTAGTATTCCATCATATAGATAAACCACATCTTGATCCATTCGTCCGTTGATGGACACTTAGGCTCTTTCCATGTTTTGGCTATTGTTGAGAGTGCTGCAATGAACATTGGGGTACATGTGCTCCTAAGCATCAGCACTCCTATATTCCTTGGGTAAATTCCTAGCAGTGCTATTGCTAGGTCATAGGGGAGTTTTACTGTTAATTTTTTGAGGAATTTCCACAGTGTTCTCCAGAGGGGCTGCACCAGTTTACATTCCCACCAACAGTGGAGGAGGGTGCCCGTTTCTCCACATCCTCGCCAGCATCTAGAGTTCTCTGATTGGCTCATTTTAGCCACTCTGACTGGCGTGAGGTGGTATCTCAGTGTGGTTTTGATTTGTATTTCCCTGATGAGGAGCGATGCTGAGCATCGTTTCATGTGTCTGTTGGCCATCTTGATGTCCTCTTTGGAGAAGTGTCTGTTCATAATCTTCTGCCGATTTCTTCACTGGATTGTTTGTTTTTCGGGTGTGAAGTTTGGTGAGTTCCTTATAGATTTTGGATTCTAGTCCTTTGTCTGGTATGTCATTTGCAACTATCTTTTCCCATTCCGTTGGTTGCCTTTTAGTTTTATGGATTGTTTCTTTTGCTGTGCAGGAGCTTTTAGTCTTGATGAGGTCCCAATAGTTTATTTTTGTTCTTGATTCTTTTGCTTTTGAGGATGTGTCAAGTAAGAAGTTGCTGCTGTGGAGGTCAAGGAGGTTGTTTCCTGCTTTCTCCTCTAGGGTTTTGATGCTTTCCTGTCTCACTTTCAGGTCCTTTATCCATTTTGAGTTTATTTTTGTGTACGGTGTGAGAAAATGATCTAGTTTCATTCTTCTGCATGTTGCTGTCCAGTTCTCCCAACACCATCTGTTAAAGAGGCTGTCTTTTTTCCATTGGATACTCTTTCCTGCTTTGTCAAAGATTAGTTGGCTGTACATTTTTGAGTCCACTTCTGAGTTCTCAATTCTATTCCATTGGTCTGTGTGTCTGTTTTTGTGCCAATACCATACTGTCTTGATGATGACAGCTTTGTAGTAGAGGCTAAAGTCTAGGATGGTGATACCTTCTGTTTTGGTTTTCTTCTTCAATATTACTTTGGCTATTCGGGGTCTTTTGTAGTTCCATACACATTTTAGGATAGTTTGTTCTAGTTTTGAGAAGTATGCTGGTGCAGTTTTGATTGGGATTGCATTGAATGTGTAGATTGCTTTCGGTAGTAATGACATTTTAACTATATTTATTCTTCCTATCCGTGAGCATGGAATGTTTTTCCATTTCTTTGTGTCTTCTATTTCCTTCATAAGTTTTCTATAGTTTTCATCATACAGATCTCTTGTATCCTTGGTTAGGTTTATTCCTTGGTATTTCATGGTTTTTTGTGCAATTGTGAATGGGATCAGTTTCTTGATTTCTCTTTCTGTTGCTTCATTGTTGGTGTATACAAATGCTTCTGATTTCTGTATGTTGATTTTGTACCCTGCAACTTTGCTGATTTCTTGGATCAGTTCTAGTAGACTTCTGGTGGAGTCTGTTGGGTTTTCTATGTAGAGTATCATGTCGTCTGCAAAAAGTGAAAGTTTGACTTTTTCGTTACCGATTTTGATGCCTTTGATTTTCTTTTGTTGTCTGATGGCTGATGCTAGGACTTCCAGCACTATGTTAAACAGCAGTGGTGCGAGTGGACATCCCTGTCGTGTTCCTGATCTCAGGGGGAAAGCTCTCAGTTTTTCCCCGTTGAGGATGATGTTAGCTGAGGGCTTCTCATAGATGGTTTTTATGATGTTTAAGTAAGTTCCTTCTATCCTGACTTTCTCGAGGGCCTTTATTAAGAAGGGATGTTATATTTTGTCAATGCTTTTCTGTATCTATTGACAGGATCAAATGGTTTTTATCTTTTCTTTTGTTGATGTGATGTATCACATTGATTGATTTGTGAATGTTGAACCAGCTCTGTAACACAGAAATGAATCCCACTTGATCTTGGTGGATAATTCTTTTTATGTGCTGTTGGATTCGATTTGCAAGGATCTTGTTGAGTATTTTTGCATTCGTATTCATCAAGGATATTGGCCTGTAGTTCTCTTTTTTTGCTGGATCTCCGTCTGACTTCGGAATCAGAGTGATGCTGGCTTCATAAAATGAGTCTGGAAGTTTTCCTTCAATTTCTGTTTTTTGGAATAGCTTGAGAAGAATTGGTATTCCATTTTAAATGTCTGGTAGAATTCAAATGGGATCAGTTTCTTGAGTCATTTCACATTTTAAATACTATCAACACTTTATTTATTTATTTATTTATTTATTTATTTATTTATTTATTTATTTTTAGTAAGCTTCATGTCCAAAATGCATTCATGACCTTGAGATGAAGAGTCGCATGTTCTTACCAGTAGGAAACTTAGAAATAAAGTGAATATTTTGCATTTGGGACATTGCAACAGAGACACATGGTCCACAAAGCCTAAAACACTTTCTGTTTGGCCCTTAATAGGGAAGTTTGCTGACCCTGGTACACACTGTGTTTGCTTGTATGTTTATTGCCTATCTCTCCCTTCAAGAAAGTAAGCACTATAAGGGCAGGTTTACTTTTGTCACTGCTGCATCCCTAGCATTTGTACTAGTACTTGACCTATAAGAGATGTTCAGTAAAAATTTTTGGAACAATTAAATGACTGAATGAAAGAAAAGACCTGGTATGGTATAGTAATTAAAGGATGTATGAAAGGATTTTAGTAGAAACAAAAATTCCTTTAGATATAACCTTTAGTATTATGTGTTATACCATTTAAATATTATTAATATCCTTTAAATTATCTATGTTTTCACTTAAGAGGCCTTTGCGTAGGGGTGCCTGGGTGGCTCAGTCAGTTAAGCATTCAGCTTGGGCTCAGGTCATGATCTTGTGGTCTGTGAGTTTGAGCTCCATGTCAGGCTCTGTGCTGACAGCTTGGAGCCTGGAGCTGGCTTCAGATTCTTTGTCTCCCCCTCTCTCTGCCCCTCCCCTGCTCACACTCTGTCTCTGTCTCTGTCTCTGTCTCTCCTTTCTCTCTCTCTCAAAAATAAATGAACATTAGGGGAGCCTGGGTGTTGGTTGAGCATCTGACTTTGGCTCAGGTCATGATCTCACAGTTCGTAGGTCCGAGCCCCGCATCAGGCTCTATGCTGACAGCTAGCTCAGAGCCTGGAGCCTGCTTCAGATTCTGTCTCTCTCTCTCTCTCTGATCCTCCCCTGCTCGCTCTCTCTCTCTCTCTCTCTCTCTCTCTCTCAGAAATAAATAAAAACATTAGAAAAACAAATGAACATAAAAAAAATAAAGAGGCTTTTGTGTAAACAGAGTAGAAAGAAGCTATAGAAATTCATTCTTTTGTTGCTTAATGATACAAGCTACAAGTTTTAAAAAAGCGGGGGCCACCTGAGAGGCTCAGTCGGTTAAGTGTCCAACTCTTGATTTCGGCTCAGGTCATTATCTCATGGTTCATGAGGTTGGGTTCCATGCTGACAGTACAGAGCCTGCTTGGGGTTCTCTCTCTCCCTGTCTCTTTCTGCTCCTGCCCTACTTGGTTACTCCTTCTGTCTCAAAATAAATATAAACGTTAAAAAAATGAAAGCAATACCAAAAGGAAAACCCAAAACAAAACAAAATGTTCACTAGCAGTAACCAGAAATGAGAAACAGGATGGAATCTTATATCATACATTTCAAAAGATGATAGCAATCGAAAGAAACAGATGATTGTTGAAGCACAATGTGGTGCCCAACCTCACATCTACTCCCCAAAAGCTTACCTTAATTTCAAGATTAATGATGATCTTGAGAGTCCTCATTAATCATATCATAGTAGAGAATATATGTATAGTGTCTCCATACATTTTTCTCTTTTTTAGTAAGCAGAAATAGAAACAGCTGCTGGGAAGAGACACTTGAAAGGTGAAATGTGAAGGGTAGGGTTGTTTTGAGGCAGCAACAGAGTCTTCAAGACTCGTAAACTAAGGGAATGATCTGAATCCTAAGGGCTGTGTTCCTCTGAGAATAAAGATATATTTCCTCCCCTAAGTAGTTAAGGGGAACCTCCAAGAAAATCTCAGTGAACTCAACTTAATTCCTCCAGCAAAAGCTGCACATAAAAGCTGCAACAAGAGGGACGCCTGGGTGGCTTAGTCAGTTGGGCGTCTGACTTTCGCTTAGGTCATGATCTCGCGGTTCGTGGGTTCGGGCCCCGCTTCAGGCTCTGTGCCGACTGCCAGCTCAGAGCCTGGAGCCTGTTTCAGTCTGTGACTCCCTCTCTCTCTGACTCTCCCCTGCTCACGCTGTCTCTCTCTCTCTCTCTCCTAGAAATAAAACATTAAAAAAAAAAAGCTGCAACAAGAGCTCTAGCTGAAGAACATCTAGCTGGCTCAGTCAGTAGGGCGCATGACTCTTGATCTTGGAATCTTGAGTTTGAGCCCCACATTAGGTATAGAGATTACCTAAAACTAATTAACTAAATAAATAAAAGCTCCTTCTGAATTGTGTCCATCTCCTTATAATTTAGCCATAGTAAGTACCGCACAGTTCATAATTTTTTCCCCTTTTTAAAAGATCCAGCTTGGGGTGCCTGGGTGGTTCAGATGGTTAAGCTGCACCTACAGCTTAGGTCAGGATCTCATGGTTTGTGACTTTGAGCTCAATGTTGGGCTCTGTGCTGACAGCTCAGAGCCTGGAGCCTGCTTCGGATTCTGTGTCTCCCTCTCTCTCTCTCTCTGCCCCCTCCCCTGTTTGTGCTCGCTCATGCTCTCTCTCTCTCTCAAAAGTAAATAATTAATTTTTTTAAAAATATCCAGCTTATATTACCTTGTTTCCAGGTGGTTTCTGTCATTTGTTCTGTATCTCAGAGAATAATTTTTCTCTTTCTTTTGGATTGCTTCTCTTCAGTGAAGAATGGAAGAGAGAAAGGTTTTAAATATAGAGGGGGAAAGTGAGGTTATAAAAAGTAATTTGAATTCATTTGGGCTAGGGATAGTTTAATGTCATTGAGTCTCTTGAAAGAAAAAAAAAAAACTAATGACATGTTTGGTAAACTATTCTGGTAAAATAGTAAAAGCTTCCCAGAATAAACACAAAGTACTGCTTTCCAGTATTTCTGTCTCCAAAAGTGAAGACACAAAGCTAAGAAAGTATTAATTCAGTGTGCACTCCTCAGAGCAAAAAAGCAGTTGTAAACCACACATTTGCCAAGCTTATTAAACAAGCAACAAAGTAATAAATATTATGTCTGGCAATGGCACAATCAACTTTTGGCAAAATTCGTTTAATGTGATACATTTGGACACTATAATATCAATGATATATGGTATGAACACATAGTTACCCTAACATGTACATGGTAATAGATATTTGGCTTTACAGTTGGATGAAACCTTTTATATGAACAGTATGAGTGAGCTTTTTACCTATGTGCAGCTCATTTATGAGAGTGAAGTGCTTGAAAGCTTTTTAAAAGATCACTGAAAATTTATGCTAAAGGGGAAGAAATTTTAAAAATTTGGATCACAGTTATGAGGCAAAAAAATTTTCTGAAAAAGGTGTGTTGGAATCTCTATTGATAGACTAAAAGCTATAGGACAAGGAACAACATTACTATACTAGTTAAAGAGTTGACACTTGAATATTCTTTCTTTTTTTAAAATTTTATTTATTTCTAGGAGAGAGAGAGAGAGAGAGAGCGTGAGCAGGGGAGGGTCAGAGAGAGGGAGAGTCACAGACTGAAACGGGCTCCAGGCTCTGAGCTGGCAGTCAGCACAGAGCCTGACGCGGGGCTCGAACCCACGAACCGCGAGATCATGACCTAAGCGAAAGTCGGACGCTCAACCGACTAAGCCACCCAGGCGCCCCTGAATGTTATTTCTTGTATTGCATTATTCCCAGGGCACAGTTGTCTGTACACAATATGGGCTGATCTGATTCAGTTTTTATTTTTACGTTTTATTTTTTAAAAGTAAGTTCCATGCCCAGTGTGGGTCTTGAACTCACTATCATGAGATCAGGAGTCATATACTTTATTAACTGAGCCAGCCAGGAGCCTGTTGATTCAGCTTTTATTAGAAGGAGTGAAGGGGGCACCTAAGTTTGGCTTGTAGAGGAGCCAACTCCTGATCTCAGAGTTGTGAGTTCAAGGCCTACGCTGGGCATGGAGCCTATTTAAAAACAACAACGACAACTCTGGTTTTCAAACTTCAGCCATGTTGACTGTAAATTGGGAAGGTAGTCACATGAGTTGTTGAAATCATATTGCATATAAAAATATTTCTTCCTGGGGCCCCTGTGTGGCTTAGTTGGTTGAGTGTCCAACTTGATTTCGGCTCAGAGCATGATCTCATGGTTCATGAGTACCAGTGTCGTGTATGCTCCACATTGGTGGTGCGGAGTCTGCTTGGGATCCTCTCTCTCTCTCTCTCTCTCTCTCTCTTTCTGCTCCCCACCTCCAAATAAATAAAAAACTAAAAAAAAATCTTCCTGACCCAGAAAAGACCATTTCTGTGATTTTCAAGGGCTTGCCCAAATGGCATGTGTCAGTACCTTGAATAGTTTGAAACTATCCCTCAGAGCTAAATTATAAAGTTTAATGCTAAAAATTATATATCAAGATAAACTATAATTCAAAGAAGGCTTAATTACAGTAAGATTGACTCATACACATTTTTCTTCCCCATCTCTATCCAGAGAAAATACTGTGCACTCATTTTACTCTGAGTACCTTTGTTAAAGTATTTATTACATTGTATCAGATATTCTAGATTGTTGATGTCTCTCAACTGGATTGTGCATTCCTTAAGAGCTAGCTATTATGGTCCGGTCCAACAGAGGTGTGGTGGTAAATCTGGGAAATTATATGAATAAATTTCAAATAATAAAATATATAATACTTTATTGTCAAATCCATATAGCCAGAATGGTTTCATTGATTTTACCAAACTCTTGTGTCTGTAGCTCTCTGTAGCCAACCTGTGGTTGAAATCGCTGAAGAATGTAGTTCTGATGTAAATGGCCATTGATATTTTTGTTTAAATAAATGAGTAGTTAAAAATGGAAAAAAGGCGCCTGCGTGGCCTCAGTCGGTTAAGCGTCCGACTTGGCTCAGGTCATGATCTCACGCCCGTGGGTTCGAGCCCACGTCGGGCTCTGGCTGACTGCCAGCTCAGAGCCTGGAGCCTGTTTCAGTCTGTGACTCTCTCTCTGACCCTGCTCACGCTGTCTCTCTCTCTCCTAGAAATAAATAAAACATTAAAAAAATTAAAAAAAAAATGGAAAAAAAACCCAACTTGTTCATCAGTGATAGAGTGACTTCTTGCTAACTTTTTAATGGTTTTCAAATATTAGAAGATTATTATTTCCCCATTTTTTTCTGTTATTCCATTGTAACATTTTAAATTTAATTTTCATTAACATTTTTCCATGAACTTCTTAAGTCTAGACCTAACAAAAAAACATTAAGTTGTGCACTGATATGCCATGTTTGCCAGTTGCCATGATGAAAACATTCCCACCATGGTCAGTCTCAAGCTACCGATGTGGCATCACTGGACACAGCGTTGGGAGGAGATAGGAGGTAGCACACAATTACCTATAGTTTCTTTTGTTATTGTTGATTAGTTTTTGGTCTACTACAGCAAAAATAAATAACCTGAAGTACACTTATGATAGGAAAGCATAATAAAATAAAAAGTGATGAGTGTTGAGGGTTTATTTGTGTTTAATATTATTTATTTGATTTTAAGTTTTAAAATACTTACTTTTCGTAATGACTGTGTTGAACAACCAGCTTACAAAATTCCTGAAAAGTTTACTTTGACTCTGTTGAGTTGTTATGAGTAGGATTCAGCATTTGGCTGCCCCGGGAGTGCTACTGCACATAATATATACAACCTTATATGACTGACATGAGCAAGGGTCTGTTAATTGAGTAAATTCAATCAACTTAATTATATTTATCACTACACCCTTGGCTTTCATGGAGGATTGCTATGGAAAAGACCATACAAATGTTGTCTATACATTTGTTATAAAATTTTGTTTGATGTTATTCCAATGTTTTAAGTTCATCTTAATAAATTGGTAAGAAGCTAGAGTAAACAATCCTAAAATCTGTATGGAACCACAAAAGATCCCAAATACCCAAAGTAATACTGTAGAAGAAAACCAAAACGGGGGCGGGGGGGGGGTGCCTGGGTGGCTCAGTCGGTTAAGCGTCTGCCTTCGGCTCAGGTCATGATCTCGCGGTTCGTGGGTTCGAGCCCTGCATCAGGTTCTGTGCTGACAGCTAGCTCAGAGCCTGGATCCTGTTTCAGATACTGTGTCTCCCTTTCTCTCTGACGCTCCCCTGCGCTTGCGCTCTCTCTCTCTCTCTCTCTCTCTCTCTCTCTCAGAAATAAATAAGACATTTAAAAAATTTTAAAAAGAAAACCAGGGGCGCCTGGGTGGCTTAGTCGGTTAAGCGTCCGACTTTCGCTTAGTTCATGATCTCGCGGTTCGTGGGTTCGAGCCCCCCATCGGGCTCTGTGCTGACTGCCAGCTCAGAGCCTGGAGCCTATTTCAGAGTCTGTGTCTCCCTCTCTCTCTGACCCTTCCCTGCTCACGCTGTCTCTCTCTCTCTCCTAGAAATAAATTTCAAAAAAAAAAAAATGGGAGGTATCACAATCCCAGACCTTAGCCTCTACTACAAAAGCTGTAACTATTAAGAAAGTATGGTATTGGTACAAAAACAGACACATAGACCAATGGAATAGAATAGAGAACCCAGAATTAGACCCACAAATGTATGGCCATCTTATCTTTAACAAAGCAGGAAAGAGTATCCAATGGAAAAAAAGACAGTTGCTTTAGCAAATGGTGCTGGGAGAACTTGACAGCAACATCTAGAATAATGAAACTAGACCACTTTCTCACAACATACACAAAAATAAACTCAAAATGGATGAAAGACCTAAATGTGAAACGGGAAAACCATCAAGATCCTAGAGGATAAAGCAGGCAACAACCTCTTTGACCTCAGCCACAGCAATTTCTTACTCGTCATATCTCCAAACACAAGGGAATTAAAAGCAAAAATGAATTATTGCAAACTCATCACGATAAAAAGCTTCTGTACTGCAAAGGAAACAACAGAACTAAAAGCCAGCTGATGGAATGCAAAAAGATATTTTCAAATGGCATATTGGATAAAGGACTAGTATCCAAAATCTATAAAGAACTCCCCAGACTCCACACCCAAAAAACAAATAGTAAAGAAATGGCAGAGGACATGAATAGACACTTTTCCAAAGAAGATATCCAGATGGCCAACAGACACACGAAATGATGTTCAGCATCACTCATCATCAGGAAAATACAAATCAAATACAAATACAAATCAAAGCCACACTGAGATACCACCTCACACCGGTCAGAGTGGCTAAAACGAACAAATCATGAAACTATAAATACTGGTGAGGATGTGGAGAAACAGGAACCCTCTTGCACTGTTAGTGGGAATGCAAACTGGTACAGCTGCTCTGGAAAACAGTGTAGAGTTTCCTCAAAAAACTAAAAATACAACTACCCTATGACCCAGCAATAGCACTGCTAGGAATTTACCCAAGGGATATAGGGGTGCTTCTGCACAGGGGAACGTGTACCCCAATGTTTATAGCAGAGCTTTCAACAATAGCCACATTATGGAAAGAGCCTAAATGTCCATCAACTGATGAATGGATAAAGATGTGGTTTATATATATAACGGAATACTACATGGCAGTGAGAAAGAATAAAATCATGCCATTTGCAGCAATGTGGATGGAACTCAAAGGTATTATGCTAAGTGAAATAAGTCAGGCAGAGAAAGACAGATATCATATGTTTTCATTCATATGTGGATCTTAAGAAACTTAACAGAAGACCATGGGAGAAGAGAAGGCAAAAAAGCAAATAGTTGCAAACAGAGAGGGAGGGAGGCAAACCGTAAGAGACTCTTAAATACAGAGAACAAACTGAGGGTTGATGAGTGGGGAAGAGGGGAAAGTGGATGATGGGCATTGAGGGCATTTGTTGGAATGAGCAATGGGTGTTTTATGTAAGCCAATTTGACAATATATTATATTTAAAAAATAATAAGTAAATTGGTAAGTTTCTTATTTACCAGATAAGGAGAATGATATTATATTCCTTCTTTGTTTTTTCTGCCTTGAAGTTCACAGTAATTATGTTCAGTAACCATTAGTATAGGCCAATAACATTTTTTAAATGTTTGTTTATTTATTTTGAGAGAGACAGTGCAGCATGAGCAGGGGGAGGGGCAGAGAGAGAATCCCAAGCAGTCCCCATGCTCTCAGCATGTAGTGTGACATGAGGGGCTCCATCCCAAGAACCGTGAGAACATGACCTGAGCTTAAACCAAGAATCAGATGCTTACCTGACTGAGCCACCCAGGCAACCAGACAAATAACATTTTTAAGCTTCTTTTGTAAAAAATGAAATCTAATGTTGAAATCTTTGTGTATATAGACACATACATACATGTAACACACAGGTACATACAGAAATATATCAGTATATATTGCAACACAATTTCAAATTAGATTCCCTAAGGCACTTTTGATAGACAATGTAAAATACATTCTTGTTTCCTGTATATATGTGTTTCATTCCATTGTAGTTAGTCTTAACAATGTTCAAATTGTTTCCTCTTTGGCCAGTGGAAGTCACTTCATTTTGCCTTCTTTAAATTGGTTCTCCAGTCTTTTTAGTATGATGACAATAATCTGGATAGTTTCCACGCTTAATGGTATAGTAGGTTATTCTAGGCTTATCTTGGACATTTCCTGTCCCAAACCTGGAATCAGCCTTGACGTTAAGGAATTCTTTTTGGCAGCAAATGGTGTTTAGAGACTATAATACTGGTACACAGGTGTGTGCTTGTTGCTTCTGCAGTGGTCTCTGTTTTTAAGACTTTTACAGTGGGCAAAACTAAGAAGTATGTATTTTTAAATATAAAATATGTAATGAGTTAATTTGTATTTCCTAATTCAGGATCAGATTTCAAATCCAGGATCAGAGAGTTTTTATGTAACTCGTTCATTTTACATCTGTTTCTTTTTTGTCCCATAGCAAAAGTTAATTTCTAAAAACACTAAGATTGCTTTTTGCAAAGCATCCATTTGCTTTTTCTCAGATTGTGCATGCAACAGTATTACAATAACAGTACCAATTCCTATGGTAAAAATACAGTTAGTGATAACAAAATAGGTTCCTGTTTTGTTGTTGCTGCTTTAAAGTTATTTTTCTTAGTTTATATCTTATGAGAGATATACTATTAGATTATTGTTTGTGTGTGGTTTTTAAAAATTATTGTATGTAGGGGTACCTGGGTGGCTCAGTCTGTTAAGCGTCAGAGTGGTCATGATCTAAAGGTTGGTGAGTTCATGCCTCACTTAGGCTATCTGCTTTCAGCACAGCCTGCTTTGGATCCTCTGTCCCACTTTCTCTTTGCCCCTCCTGCACTTACTCTCATTTACTCTCTCTCTTTCTCTGTCTCTCAAAAATAAATAAACTTAAAAAAATTATTGTATGTAAAAGCACTTGGAATATTCTCTGTATGGAACTCCATATACAATCAAGTTCATTTATTTCATTAACTTTCATTTAATGGGAGTGTTTAAGTTTAATTTGGTTTTGTTTTATAATTATGTAAATTATTTTATATGGCCCTAAAATCACATCTACAAAACAAGTTTTATGAGAAAATTTCCTACTATTCTTTCCTACCTTGTTCCCCTTCTGCTTATAGGTGATCATGTTTTTTAAGGTTTTGATTTTTTCTTTCATCTAAAAAGTTAGATAAATAAGGGGCACCTGGGTGGCTTAGTCGGTTAAGCGTCCGACTTTCGCTTAGGTCATGATCTCGCGGTTCGTGGGTTCGGGCCCCGCGTCGGGCTCTGCGCTGACTGCCAGCTCAGAGCCTGGAGCCTGTTTCAAGTCTGTGACTCCCTCTCTCTCTGACCCTCCCCTGCTCACACTGTCTCTCTCTC
>JAESUZ010001072.1:0-21944 GCA_017311185.1 Proteles cristata cristata
AGAGAGAGAGACAGCGTGAGCAGGGGGAGGGTCAGAGAGAGAGGGAGTCACAGACTGAAACAGGCTCCAGGCTCTGAGCTGGCAGTCAGCACAGAGCCCGATGCAGGGCTCGAACCCACGAACCGCGAGATCATGACCTAAGCGAAAGTCGGACGCTTAACCAACTAAGCCACCCAGGCGCCCCAAGAATAGATATATTAATCAATGAACTAGGATTGAGAGTCCAGAAACAAACTCCTGCATTTACAGTCAATTGATTTTTGACAAGGGTGCCAAGACAATTCAATGGAGAAAAAGCAGTCTTTTCAACAAAGGGTGCTGAGGGGCACATGGGTGGCTCAGTCAGTTGAATGTCCAACTCTTGATTTTGGTTCAGGTCATGATCTCAGGGTCATGGGATCAAGCCCTACATTGGGCTCTGCACTGAGCACGGAACCCACTTAAGATTCCCCCCCTCCTATGTCCCTCCCCTGCTCATGGTCTCTCTCTCTCTCTCTCTCAAAAAAATAAATAAATATTTTTTTTATTTTAAAAAGGGTATAGAAATATCCACATGCAAAAGAAAGAATTTGAACCCCCTACCTCACACCATATATAAAAGTTAACTCAAAAATGGATCAAAGATCTAAATGTAAGAGCTAAAACTATAAAACTCTTAGGAAAAACAAAGGCATAAGCCTTCATGACCTTGGATTAGACAATGGTTTCTTAGATGTCTACTGACAACAAAAGCCCAAGAAACTAAAGAAAAAAATAGATAAAATGGGTTTCATCAAAATCTAAACTTTTTGTGTTTCAAAGGACATCATCAAGAAAGTGAAAAGACAACCCACAGAATGGGAGAAAATATTTGCAAATATTTGTTATATCTAACATAGAGAATAAAGAATTCTTAGAACTCAACAACAAAAAAACATCAAATTGCCCAATTTAAAAATGGAAAACTAATCTGAATAGATACTTCTCCAAAGGAAATACACAAATGGCCAATAAGCTCATGAAAAGATGCTCAACCTCATTAGAGAAATGCAAATCATAACCACAATGAGATACCACTTCACACCTACTAGGATGGCTAGAACTAGAATGTCAGATAATAATGACAAGTGTTGCCAAGAATGTGGAAAAACTAGAACTCTCCTACATTACTGGTGGGGATGTAAAAGGGTGCTGCCACTTTGGAATACAGTCCAGCAGGTACTCAAAAGGTTAAACATAGAGTTATTACATGACTCAATGATATCACTCCTGAGTATACAGGCAAAAGAAATAAATACATATGTGTCTATGCAAAAACTTGCACATGAATGTTTATCACTGCATTATTCATAATAACCAAAAGGTGGAAACAACCAAAATGGCAACCATGAATGTATAAATAAAATGTGGTATTATCCATATAATGGAATATTATTCAGCCATATAAAGGAATGATGTATTGCTACATGCTATGACATGGATGAACCTTGAAAATATGCCAAATGAAAGAAGCCACACATTATATGATTCCATATATATGGAATGTACAGAAGAGACAAATATATAGAAAAGAAAGATTGATAGTTGCCTAGGGATGGGCAGAGAGGGAAGAGAGAGTGACTGCTGATGGGGACAGGGGTTTGGTGAGGGATAAGTAAATGTTTTAAAATTGATTGCTGTGATGATCGCACAAGTCTGTGAATATACTACAAACCCAGTAAACTGTACATTTTAAACAGATTTTACAGTATGTGAATTATAGCTCAATAAAGCAATTATAAAAAAGAAAGTTCAAATAATAACTTTTTAGGAACATATTTTATAACATATATCCTAAGCAAGACGGCTGGAAGGTTGACCACAACATATGCATATTCCAGGGAGGAAGCCCCTTTCTACCAAGTTACCCATTCTATTAACTCTAACCCGCTGCCCTGACCCCTATCTTTTTTTTTTTTTTTAAGTTTATTTATTTATTTATTATTTTTTTTTTTACAAATAGTTTATTCTCAAATTAGTTTCCACATAACACCCAGTGCTCATCCCCACAAGTGTCCTCCTCCATGCCCACCCCTCCTCCCCCCCACATTCACCAGTCCTCAGTTTTTGTCAGCATTCAAGAGTCTCTCATGGTTTGCCTCTCCTCCTTTCCCCCACCATTTCCGCCCTTCTTCTCCCCCTTGGTCTTCTGTTAAGTTCCTCCTAATCCTCCTATACGTGCACACATATGATATTTGTCCTTCTCTGCCTGACTTATTTAGCTCAGCATAACACCCTCAAGGTCCATCCATGTTGCTACACATGGCCAGATTTCATTGTTTTTCATTGCCATGTAGTATTCCATGGTATAGATAAACCACATCTTCTTGATCCATTCATCTGTTGATGGACACTTAGGCTCTTTCCAGGTTTTAGCTATTGTGGAGAGTGCTGCTATGAACATTGCCTGACCCCTATCTTTGCTCTGATAGCACTTTATGCTTCCTTCCTCATGGCACTTTTCACAACATTGAGCAATGGCCTGTTTTCTTGTCTCGCATCTCTATTAGACAATGAGCTCCTTGAGAGCAAGGACATCACTGGCATATCCCTAGCACCTAGCACAGTGACTGCCACAGAAAGTCAAAGAATTGTCCAGCTCTAAATCCACCTCGAGGGCACAAAGATTTGAAGAAATGTCAGGCCAGAAGCAGAGACAGAAGCTGGAGCGACTGGACATAGAATTACCTAATTGTATCTCAAAAGTGTAAATTTAGCCTACACAGTCTATCACTGACTCAGCTGTTAAGTCAGGAATACTTACTGGACTCTGTGGCAAAAGGCTGCTACCGGTCTCTTGAGTACTGGGAGGTCGACTTCCACTTTCCTCCAGTGGCAAAATACCCCTTCGATCCAGCACACTGAAGGAGAGAGGACAGTTAATAAAGCACTTTGTATTCCCCCCTCTACCCACCCACCCCACTGAAACTTGCTGTGTATACTGGAAAACATAAACCTCCCCTTTAGTAGTCTAGCATTATTCTAGCACATGCCTCCTGTCTTCCATTCATTTTTCATTCCAAAAACCAGGGAATACCATATTAACCAGGGAACAAGCAGATGAAATAAGAATGAAAAGTTGTCTTTTCAAAACAACTAGCCTGTGGTCTGTGGTACATGTAGCTATAGCACCAAGGGATAATCCCTGGGAAGACCTATTTGACACCAAAAGACCACATTCAGAAGAATGCATCACACCAGGTAATCAGATCAGATTGAATTCCTTGTCCCAAGAGTCCCAGGATCTTCTAGTCCTCTGAGTACCTGGGGGGCAAGGGGCCACACAGCACTTCACAGCAGTTCTTCACAATGTTGCCATGGCTATAGGGATTCTGGACACGATTCTTCCCTGTCCATGAGCCTTTGATCTGCAAGATAAAAGCCAAGGCTTATATTAAAAATTATGTTGAAGAAATACATGCAGCATGAAAGGATGAGAAAGTTCTGGAGATGGATGGTGGTGATGGTAGCATAACCACATGAATGTACTTGATGCTATTGAATTCTACATTTAAAAATGGCTAAGATGGTACATTTTATATTATACATATTTTACCACAACAGGAAAAAGAAAGAAATACTTGCACAGCCATGGAAAAATGTTCACAATAGAGTGAAAAATCAGAAACTGAACAATGTGTATTACTTTCAATTAAAAATATAAAATATAGGGGCACCTGGGTGGCTCAGTTGATTGAACAACTGACTTTGGCTCAGGTCATGATCTCATGGTTCATGGCTTTAAGCCCTGCATCGGACTCTATGCTGACAGCTCAGAGTCAGGAGCCTGCTTCAGATTCTGAGTCTCCCACTCTTTCTCTGCCCTTCCCCTACTCGCTTGCTCTCATTTTCTCTCTCTCTCTCAGAAATAGATTTTTAAAAACATTAATTTTTTTTTAAATACAAAGTATAGGGGCACCTGGGTGGCTCAGTCAGTTAAGCATCCAACTTCGGCTCAGGTCGTGGTCTCAGTTAGTGAGTTCAAGCCCCACATTGGGCTCTTTGCTGTCAGCACAGAGCCCACTTACTTCAGATCCTCTGTCCCTCTCTCTCTGCCCCCCCCCAAATAAGCATTTAAAGAAAAAGATACAAAATATATATATTCATATAAACAAACACAGGAACAAGTCTGAAAGACTACAAATCATACCATTAACAGTGATGAATTTAAATAAAAACTGAAAAGAAACCAATGTTGACATCTAGGAGGTAGAGTTACAGGGACCTATTTGCTATTATTTACTCATGTGTATTTTCTAATTTTCTACAATGAACATGGATTAATTGGTAATTTTTATTTTTTATTTTTTTAAATGTTTTATTTATTTCTAGGATAGAGAGACAGCGTGAACAGGGGAGGGTCAGAGAGAGAGGGAGTCACAGAATCTGAAACAGGCTCCAGGCTCTGAGCTGGCAGTCAGCACAGAGCCCGACGCGGGGCTCGAACCCACGAACCGCGAGATCATGACCTAAGCGAAAGTCGGACGCTTAACTGACTAAGCCACCCAGGCGCCCCTAATTGGTAATTTTTAAAAAGCAGGGTTTTATTAAGCACAACTGCCCCTCTCCATTCCAAATCCAGAGGCACTAACTAGCCTTTAAGGATCTATGAACAGCTGAAGACATTGTACCCACTCAACCATTGAACCTCTTCTTTCCAATTCTCTATAGGTACTCAGCTCCAAATAAAGTAGTCTGCTTTCTCTTCCATACAGTGGATTTAACAGCGTCCCACACTAGGTTTCCATCTGCCTCAACTTCCCGAGCGCTGGAGACTCAGTTCTCTAGCAGGTATAGCAGGTAATAAGAGAATAGGTTTTGGAGAGAAGGAGAATATGTGATGAGGAAAAGGGAAAGTTGACTCACGTCTTCATTGGTTGTCTGGTTGAGAGCCACGAGGAAAGTGTGAAAGCCAGTCAATCCCACGACGGACCAGAGTGTGAAGAAGCAAATAAGCACTTCTAGAACAGTGAGGTGATGTTAAGGAATGTGGAAGTAGCTACACCAGGGGACTTAATGCTTCAGCCCATACTCATGGCACCAATCACACCATCTTTACCTCTCAGAACATATATCACAAATGGCCAAGTATCTGTATATAATAACATATGAATTTTAAACTCACTGGATATATGAAATGTAAAGGATTCCTGTTTATTCACTATAAATCGCTCTCTAACAATTCTAGTGTATTTAAGTGTTCATTTATTCATCATTAGTTCTTTGAAGAGGATGTTCTGTGAAAGCTAAACAATGTTGGCCATCACTGTCAATGGAAAATCCATTTAAAAATAAACTTTGTAATAAAAAATTGGTGGAAAAAACAGAATGTGACTTATAGAAATCCCATCTGAATCTCCTTTTCAAAAATACAACTGCTGTACAAAATAAGCCTTAGCAGTAACAGAAAGGTAGGACTTTCATCAAGTGACATAAGAGGTATACTGAAGCAAACACAGCCCACTAGAGGAGGCAAGGCTGAGCCTATGATCAGAAGGACTTGGGAGGGAGGCAGTGGAGAAGGGGGTGAAGGAAGGACCTCCCTTTAAGCCCTGGCCATCTTCCATTCTGGTTGCTACCATGAAGACTACATTTTTTTTTTTATTTTAGACTTTCTTTGGCACTCTCTGACATCTGAAAAATGAGATGGTGGGAGAACTGCATACAGAAAGCCTACTTGAAACTAGTTTAAAAGGCTGTCACAGAGACGTACTGCCAGGGGAGGATATGTTCCAGGAGTTTCTTTCAACGTCTCCAGGAAGCCAATTTTCAAGGATTCTGTTAAATTGGGAGGACAAGTAGAAAGAAAAATCAATGACTTTAGTAAAATATGCACACTTATCCTAGTACCCACTCATTTTCTTCCCTCCCTGTCCCTTGTTACAAGCTGACAAGAGATTAAGCCCTCACTCAGACAAGGGACTCTCACCTACAAACTGGTAGTCTCCTCACTAAGGAGTTTACATTTCCAATGTGGGACCTGGCACTGGACTAGAGAGTCTGATAGAACCCAAGCTTCCCATTCCTCTCCCTTTTCCCTAGCCTCCAGCTATGGGCACAGATGGGGAATATTCATTCGTAGCTGAAAGAAATCAGAAATATCCAAGAAAAATCCTCTTTCCTGATTAACCCATATCCCTCCCTTATTCAAAATCTAGCTGAGAACTCATCTCTTGATAAAGATGCCTCCTTTAACTCCATATCCTATCTGCCTTTAAGGTGATTTGGTTGTGTGTGTGTGTGTGTGTGTGTGTGTGTGTGTGTGTGTGTGTGTGTGTGTGTGTGTGTATTTTCTGTCTCCCAAAGTAGACCGTGAGCTACAAAAAGGCATTTTTCTGGTATAATCCCTTCTACCACCTGGCACAGGGCAAGTCTTACAAGGCAGAAGAAGAAAGGATGGAGAGCCAACATATATCTTCAGAAATGTCCACTACTCTGGGCACAGGCCATAATCAGAGCCTCAGTCTTCAGCAGATGACCAATGAGAAAGCTAACACACTCCGTAAATAGGTACAGGCCATTATCACAGCTTCAGTCTTCAGCAGATGACCAATGAGAAGGCCAACACATTCAGTAAATACAGATGGCTGTGAGCTGAGTTTTCAGAGCTCTGTTCAAGAGCAGTGTTCATTTCTAACAGGGACTTTGCAATGGTAAAGTCCCATCAGGAAACCCAATCACTTCCTTCAGCTGTCCTTAAGTCTTCCCCCACCCCCCACCCCATTCCAACAACAGACACTGCCTTGAATACTCACTGAGAGCCACATAGACGATGTTGAAGGCGAAGACATAGATCGTGAGGAGGGAGAGAGACAGGATAAAGAGGTAGAAGTAGCGGTAGTTCCTCTTTCCAACACAATTCCCCACCCAGGGGCAGTGATGGTCGAAGCGCTCTGTGGGAGAAAGAGAGAGTCCAGTGCCAAAGCCACCCAAACAAAGCACACACGCCATCCACATAATACCTAATTTAGAGACCTCCAGTGTCCCTGATGCTGTCAATTGTAAAAAACACTGGTTTCTATTTTTCACTTTTTCACTATGTTTTCATAGTCAACTCATTTGATCTCCACAATCACCCTGGAAGTTGGTCAAAAGAAGATATTCTTTTCCTCATTTTACAATTGGAGAAACTAAGGCACTGAGGGGTGAGTACCTCACTGCCTTACTGCCAGCTGACAACATAGACTTGGCTTTCCCAAAGAAAAACCTTAAGTGGACTTAGTAAGTTAGGAAGAATAAGTAGGTGAAAATAGCCAATGAAATTTTGAAAAAATGAGTAGTGTGGTTTTTCTTAATCTCTACTTTTTTTTAATGATAAAACTAGGTGGCTCAGGCAGTTAAGTGTCTGACTTCGTCACAGGTCATGATTATGAAGTTCATGAGTTCAAGCCCCATGTTGGGCTCTGTGGTGACAGCTCACAACCTGGTTCCTGCTTTGTATTCTGTGTCTCCCTCTCTCTCTGCCCCTCTCCTGCTCGCATTCTATCTATCTGTCTCTCTCTCAAAAGCAAATAAACATTAAAAATTTTTTTTTTTTTTTTACAAATAGTTTATTGTCAAATTAGTTTCCACATAACACCCAGTGCTCATCCCCACAAGTGTCCTCCTCCATACCCACCCCTCCTCCCCCCCACATCCACCAGTCCTCAGTTTTTGTCAGCATTCAAGAGTCTCTCATGGTTTGCCTCTCCCCTTTCCCCCACCATTTCTGCCCTTCTTCTCCCCCTTGGTCCTCTGTTAAGCTCCTCCTAATCCTCCTATACGTGCACACATATGATATTTGTCTTTCTCTGCCTGACTTATTTCGCTCAGCATAACACCCTCAAAAAAATTTTAAATGATAAAACTACAACACTTAAAATGGTGTGGCACAGCTCAATGGAATGGAAAGTGTCCAGAAAGTCTCTAGAATATTTAACAATTTACTGTCTAATAAAGGCAGTTCTACAAAAACAGTGGTGAAAGGAAGTATTATTCCATAAATAACTCTCACACAATTGGCTACTTGGTGGAAAATAAGGTTAGGTTTTTACTCCTCACACAATTTGTCAAAATTAATTCCAGATGAATTAGAGTTAAATGTAAAAACAGAGTAAAATCATAAATAACTATAAAGAAGAGATGAACATTTATCCCCTGTATAGAGAAGGACTTTCTAAGCATAAAAGTAATGAAAGAAAACACAAATGACAAAGAAAAATATATTTGATTCCATAAACCTTAAAATACATTTTATATATGTTAAAAATACTATAAAAAGGGGCATCTGGGTGGCTCAGTTGGTTGAGTGTCCAACTTGTCTCAGGTCATGATCTCACGGTTCGTGGGTTCGAGTCCCGTGTCGGGCTCTGTGCTGACAATGAGCTGAGAGCCTGGAGCCTGTTTCAGATTCTGTCTCTCTCTCTCTCTCTCTGACTCTCCCCTGCTCACGCTGTCTCTCTCTCTCAGAAATTTTTAAAAAATACTATAAAGAATTTTTAAACAGGAAAAAACCAATGGGAATGTATATAAATTTTGTACCTTAGTACATGAGAAGTCCTTACAAATCAATAACAAAATACAAATATTCCTTTAAGAAAATAGTCAAAGGGTAAAAAGAGACAGTTAACAAATACTACATAAACATATATTTAGATGTTTTCAGATTCACTAATTGAAATTCAGTGCAATACTAGTACAACAATAAGACAATTTTTGCCTATTGAAATAAGAATACAAAAATAATATCCAGTGTTGGCGAGAATAGCATGGAATGGACACTAATAGACACTTTGTGGGAGTATAAATTAAGAGAACCTTTCTGAAAAGCAATTTGGCAGTATGTATCAATAGTCTTAATAAGGCTCACACTGCATTGTCAAAATAAATCAATTTTTCGTAATTTCTCTTAAGGAAATAGAGATGTGCACAGAAATTTAAGTTTAGCAATATTTTAGTATTTTTTATTACGGTAAAATATAAAACATGCAATTTGCCAATTTATTCACTTTAAGTGTACAATTTAGTGACGTTAATTACATTTACAATGTTGTGCAACCAACACCAACTACCTATTTCCAAAAATTTTCATCAGCCTCAAGCAGAAACTCTGTACCCATTAAAGACTAACTCTCTGTTTTCCCTTTCTCCTGGTCCCTGGTAACTTCTAATCTTTTTATCTCTATGCCTATTCTACATATTTCATATTGGTGGAATCATACAATATTTAGCTTTTTCTGTCTAGCTCCTTTCGCTTAGCATAACGTCTTCAAGATTCACCCACACTGTAGTATGTATCAGCACGTCATTCCTCCTTATGGCTGAATAATATTCCATTTTACGGATATGCCACATTTTGTTTATCCACTCATCTACTGATGGACACTTGGGTTGTTTCCATCCTTTGGCTCCTGTAAACAATGCTGCCATGCACACTGATGTACAAAAATGTTTAAATCTCTATTTTCAATTCTTTTTGGTATTGTTATGGACAGAACTGTGTCCCCTCCCATTCATATGTTGAAGCCCTAACCCCCAATGTGACTATATTTGGAGACAGCTTCTAAGCAGGTAACTAAGGTTAAATGTTATAAGAGTAGGACCCTAATTCTGTAAGATTGGTATCCTTATAAAAAGATGAGACACCAGGAGTGTATGAACACAGAAAAAAGGCCACATGAAACAGCAACAAGGTGGCCTACATGCAAGCCAGATATAGAGACCTCACTAGAAATCAATCCTGCCTGCACCCTGATCTTGAACTTCTAACCTCCAGAACTATGAAAAAATAAATTTCTGTTGTTTAAGCTACCCAGTCTGTCGTATTTTGTTATGGTAGCCTGAGCAGGTTAATATAGGTATGTATATATTTGTACATACACATATATGTATATACACACACAAAAGGGGTGGAATTTCTGGGTCATATGATAATTCCAATTCTATGTTTAACTTTTTCAGAAGCTGCCAAACAGTTTTTTCACAGTGGCTACGTCATTTTATATTCCCACCAGCAGTGTATGAAGGTTCTAATTTCTCCACATCCTGAAATTTAATCACTTTGATTGCAGTGTAATAATAATGAATAAAATGGAATAGTAAATAATATTTAATTATAGCAAACTGCTTAAGTAAACTACAATATTGAAAATTTTTAAATAAACTAAAATGTAGCCATATGGTACAGTCATAAAATAATATATTCAAAACACATTTATTAAAGATCTGGAAAAATACTCAGGATATAATGTTAAGTGACAAAGGCAGGATTAAAAAATCTATCATGTGTGATCTAATTTCACAAACAACTGACACTGGAAGGAGATATAGCAAAGTGGATAGTAAATTTGGGATTAAGTTTTACTTATACTTTCTGTACCCTCCATATTTTGTAAAATGAACATGGATTATTTTAATGAATAAAAAACACACAAAGAATAAAATACATCATTTTTAAAAAGCAATGAGCTATGCATGGGTCAAAGTAAAGACTATAATAATGGTATACCTCCTGATTAAAGGGCTACAATGTATCTTTTCAGAAAAGAAAAAGAAGATGTAGAGAAGACACACCCAAATGGTTAGGGTAATATCTGGATCAAGAATTACAAATATAGCCTCACTTTAAGCGAACTTTCCATAAAAATATTAGGAACTGTACATTTATACAAATTTATTTTTACTGTATTTTAGATTATACTTTATCTGACAATATAATTAATACATGCTCATCATAGAAAAAATGAAAAATGAAAGAAACAATATCACTCATAATTCCACAACCTATACATAATAAACTATAAGCCTAAGCATTCTGGTGTGTTTCCTTGAATATATCTTTACATATTCTTATATTTTTTCAAATGTGTAACTGAGATCACACTATTAAAGTAGCCTATCTCCTATTTTATTTCATTTAGCTTTCTGATATCAGCTTCTCCCATAAATCTGTTGTACAAATGTCTCACAACTTATTTGACTGCTTATCTACTGGTAGACTATTAGGTTTATTTAATTTTCCATCATTATAATAATTCTGAGGTAAATGTTTCCATGCCTAAATATTTTACCACATCCCTGATTAATTTCTTAAGGACAGGTCCCTAGAAAAGGAATCGCTGGCATCAAAGGGGATACATGTTTTAACAAGGTTTTTATGAATCTCACTAGGTTGTCTTCCAAAAAGTTTGTTCCAATTTACACTCCTACCAGGGAAATTAATCAGGTTTTCTGATAATGCTTGTTAATGTTTTAGATTTTAAAAGATCCTGTTTTAAGTTTTATTTCTTTGATTTTTAGTAGGGATGAACTTCTTTCTTGTTAACAAGTTAATTGTATTTCCTGTTTAATGAACTGCCTATATTTCCACTGGAATGTTACAGCTTCTTTTTTTTTTAAATGAATGTGTATGAGTTCTTTATATTTAAGAATATTAATAGGAGGGAGAATTATTTGTTAAAACCTTCGCATCTGATCTTCTTGAAATATCAACTTTCCTAGCTAATTTAAAATGAGTTTTAATTTATAAAAATCTTATCTACACACAGATTTTTACCATTCAAAGTAAGATATATCTTCCCAGCCTTTGCCTAAAGAATTGGCATCATACAGGGGCACCTGGGTGGCTCAGTTGTTTGGGCGACCGACTTCAGCTCAGGTCATGATCTCACGGTTTATGGGTTCGAGCCTCGCGTTGGGCTCTGTGTTAATAGCTAGCTCAGAGCCTGGAGTCTGTTTCTGATTCTATGTCTCCCTCTCTCTCTGACCTCACCCTGCTCACGCTGTCTATCTATCTCAGAAATAAATAAAACATAAAAAAAAAAGAATTGGCATCATATGGCAAAGGCAGTCCTAAGAGGAAAGTACATTGCACTCCAGGCCTATTTCAAGAAATTAGAAAAAGCGCAAACGCAAAATCTAACAGCGCACCTAAAGGAACTAGAAGGAGAGCAGCAAGAGCACGCCAAACCCAGTAGGAGAAGAGAAATAATAAAAATCAGGGCAGAAATAAACAATATAGAATTGAAAAAAAACATTGGACTGAACAATGTAAACAAGAGTTGGTTTTTTGAAAAAATAAACAAAATTGACAAACCTCTCGCCAGACATCCCAAAAAGAAAAGAGAGAGCACTCAAATAGACAAAATCATGAATGAAAAAGGACTTATTACAACCAACCCCTCAGAAATACAAGCAATTATCAGGGAATACTATGAAAAATTATATGCCAACAAACTAGACAACATAGAGGAAATGGACAAATTCCTAAACACACACTCACTACCAAAATTCACACAGGAAGAGATAGAAAATCTGAACAGACCCATAACTAGTGAGGAAATTGAATCAGTTATCAAAAATCTCCCAACAAATAAGAGCCCTGGACCTGATGGCTTCCCTGGGGAATTCTACCAGACATTTAAAACAGAGTGAAGACCCATTCTTCTCAAGCTATTCCAAAAAATAGAAATCGAAGGAAAACTTCTGGACTCATTCCAGAAGCCAACATCATTTTGATTCTCAAGCCAGACAGAGACCCAGCAAAAAAAAAGAGAACCAATATCCTTCATGAATACGGATGCAAAAATCCTCAACAAGATACTTGCAAATCGAATGCAACAGCACATAAAAAGAATTATCCACCACAATCAAGTGGGATTCATTCCTGGGTTATAGGGCTGGTTCAATATTCACAAATCAATCAATGTGATACATCACATTAACCAAAAAAAGGTAAAAACCATATGACCCTGTCGATAGATGCAGAAAAAGCATTTGACAAAATACAGGATCCCTTCTTAATAAAAACCCTCGAGAAAGTTGGGATAGAAGGAACCTACTTAAACATCATAAAAGCTATCTATGAGAAGCCCATAGCTAACATCATCCTCAATGGGGAAAAACTGAGAGCTTTCCTCATGAGATCAGGAACACGACAGGGATGTCCACTCTCACCACTGTTGTTTACCATAGTGATGGAAGTCCTAGCATCAGCCATCAGACAACAAAAGAAAATAAAAGGTATCAGAACTGGCAAAGAAGAAGTCAAACTTTCTCTTTTCGCAGACGACATGATACTCTACATAGAAAACCCAACAAACTCCACCAGAAGCCTACTAGAACGGATCCATGAATTCAGCAAAGTTGAAAGGTACAAAATCAATATACAGAAATCAGTTGCATTTTTATACACCAATAATGAAGCAACAGAAAGAGACATCAAGAAACTGATCCCATTCACAACTGCACCAAAAAAACCCATAAAATACCTAGGAATAATTATACCTAACCAAGGATATAAGAGATCTGTATGATGAAAACTATAGAAAACACTAGAACTCTCCTATGACCCAGCAATAGCACTGCTAGGAATTTACCCAAGGGATAGAGGAGTGCTGATGCATAGGGGCACATGTACCCCAATCTTCATAGCAGCAGTCTCAACAATAGCCAAAACATGGAAAGAGCCTAAATGTCCATCAACTGATGAGTGGATCAAGAAGATGTGGTTTATCTATACAATGGAATACTACATGGCAATGAGAAAGAATGAAATCTGGCCATGTGTAGCAACATGGATGGACCTTGAGGGTGTTATGCGGAATGAAATAAGTCAGGCAGAGAAGGACAAATACCATATGTTTGCACATATAGGAGGATTAGGAAGAACTTAACGGAGGACCATGGGGGAAGAAAGGGGGAAAAATAGTTGGGGAGAGGGAGGGAGGCAAAGCATGAGAGATTCTTGAATGCTGGGAACAAACTGAGGGCTGGTGGGGGTTGGGGAGAAGGGAAGGGGGTGATGGGCATGGAGGAGGACATCTGCTGGGATGAGCACTGGGTGTTATATGTAAACCAACTTGACAATAAACTATTTAAGAAAAAATAAATAAATAAGCAAACATTAAAAAACAAAACAAACAAAAATAAAGAATTGGCATCATAAGAAGAAAGTATTGTACTCATTCAGGCATGTTCCATGCCATATATGAAGAAGGCTAGAAGTATGCTTATTACATATATATATACATGTATGTAATATATATATATATATATATTATGTGTTGCACATATATGTCTATCAATGGACTTATTTACTGCCTGTTTCTGATCTTTCCCAGGGTTCAGCACACACTAGGCAGTGATTACAACTAAGCCACATATATACAGATAGAAGCACAGACCCATGTATTATGCACACCTGCCACCCTTGCAGCATTAGGAGAGATAGATAAAATGACAGTTTTGGAATCAGACCTGTTCCAGTTTCATCTCATATTAATTACACAAACCTGCACAAAGGTACTTCACCTATTTCCTCATCTGTAAAGGGGATAATACCTCATGTGGTTTTACAAATCTTAAATGAGAGAAAGGGAAAGCACTTAGCACAGTGCCTAGTATATAGTAGGATCTCAATAAATGCTAGCCACTTTCTTCTTGGAAACAGTACTTCTTATATATCCCTTCTTTCCCTGATGCTGCCCTCCAGTGGACTAGGGTTTTCCTCCCACTATATAAGGTGGGTTCCACTTGAAACAAATCCAGTCAAGGAAAATGCAGATTTTAAAAACAGGTAAAGTTCACTTCCCCATTTACCAAAAAGGGTTTTTTTAGTCAATTTTAGACCAGAGGATATTTAAAATAAGATTTGATCTACAGAAGTACAGTTGACTTTTCACTCGTTCAGAAGTTTGCTTCCTATCTGAAGTTTCCTAACTAAATCTAGCTTATTTCCTATGTAAATCTATATCCCGACCCCTACTGATTTTTCCCTAGAAAAATAACCCTGACCCTCTCCTTCAACTCAGCCTTATCCCCAGACAAAGCCCCTTTGGTTTTACTCACCCACACAGTTGTCACAGATGCTGCAATGGGAGGCCCGGGGTGGCCGGAAGATCTTGCACGTATAACAGTATTTCAGCTTCACAATCTGGTTGTTTATCTGAAAATTCTTGATACGAGGAGGTGGTCGCTGGCCTTGGGGAACTGCACCATTGGTAGCCTCTAAAGATCAGTAAAGACTGTTACTATCACTGCTAGCTAGGCATTATTTGAGTTCAAAAGTCCCACCACTTCTCGAAAAGCAATGGGAGTACTCAATAGTGCCCTAGGCCCACTGTTTTCTACAGACTAGCATTCTAGAGGACACTCTCAACATAATAGTATCTCCCCAAATTCCACTGAATGCCATGCAGTTCTTTGGGCACATGTGAAAAAGGGTTTCTTCAAGGTTTTTTTGGGGGGGGAAGGCAGGTTACAAAGAAAAACATTCATAAAATATATAAAAATGGCTTAAAGAATATATGAAATGAGGGGTGCCTGGGAGGCTCAGTTGGTTAAGGATCCAACTTCCGCTCAGGTCATGATCTCCGGGTTCGTGAGTTCGGTCCTCGTGTCGGGCTCTGTGCTGACAGCTAGCTAACAGCCTGGAGCCTGTTTCAGATTCTGCATCTCCCTCTCTCTCTGACCCTCCCCCCCCAGAAATAAATAAAACATTAAAAAAATAAAAGATAAAAATAAAAGAATAAAAAAAATATATGAAATGAAAATTTTCAAATTTACTAACAAAGACATAAAAACCAACACAATGATACTGTTTCCACCTACTATATTAACAAATATTAAAAAGAATAAAAATACCCAATGTTGGCAAGGATGGGGAGAAGGTATTTTTATATATTATTGTAAGCAATAAAGCAGTGGCTCCCAAAATTTTAAAGGTCTATATTTTTTGATCCATCAATTCTATTTCTAGCAACTTAACAAAATTACAAAGAGATATACAAAAGATGTTGATAGATGGATATTTATCACAGAGTCCCTTTTAATAGTGAAAACCTGAAAATAAACTCAGTGTCACAATAGGAGGTTGGTTAAATAAATAATGATACATGCACAGGATGGAACATTATGCAACCATCTAAAAATGATGCAGACAAATGAATGAAGACACAGGACAATATTCACAATATATTACAAAATGGAAATGTAAACTAAAAAACAACATGCATAAAAAGATATTATCTTGGGGTGCCTCGGTGGCTCAGTCGGTTAAGTGTCCGACTTCAGCTCAGGTCATGATCTCACAGTCTGTGAGTTCGAGCCCCTCATCAGGCTCTCTACTGACAGCCAGTTCAGAGCCTGGAGCCTGTTTCAGATTCTGTGTCTTCTTCTCTCTCTGACTCTCCCCTGCTCACGCTGTCTCTCTCTCTCTCTCTCTCTCAGGAAATAAAAAAATTTTTTTAAGATATTATCTTGCAAAAATAAAATATATGCATGAAAAAAGACTGGTAATACTTAGAATCAGAAAAACAATCTTTTAAAAGTAAGAGTAGTACATGCTTATTTTAAAAGCTTTGGAAAAAAACAAAATATATATATAAAAAAATAAAAATCACTGACAGTCTCTCAACTCAGGGATATCCATGCATTTTGGTATATTTCCTTAACAGGTAAACATTCATGATTTTTAAAAATTTGAGATATGAGGGGCGCCTGGGTGGCTTAGTCGGTTAAGCGTCTGGCTTTCGCTTAGGTCATGATCTCGCGGTTCATGGATTCGAGCCCCGCGTCGGGCTCTGTGCTGACTGCCAGCTCAGAGCCTGGAGCCTATTTCAGAGTCTGTGTCTCCCTCTCTCTCTGACCCTCCCCTGTTCACGCTGTCTCTCTCTCTCTCCTAGAAATAAATAAAAATATTTAAAAAAATTTTGAGATATGAATATAATTTTGTACCCTGAATTTTTCACTTAACATTATATGGTGAATGTTCTTTCATGGTTGTTAAATTCTGTTCCAAAAACATGAATATTAGCAATATAATATTCCATCATATGCATATACTGCAATTTATTTAACGATTCCATATAGTGGGGCATTCAAGTGGCCTCTGGGCTTTTACTATTAAAGTGACGATGCATGGAAAAACCTAAGATATTACAGATAAAGCTTAAATCCTCTTTGATCACCACCCCAATCCCAATTCCCACCTCCCTTCCCCAAGAATATATACGTTTAAAATTAATTTGTAAAACAGAAAGAAAAAAAAGAAAAGAATGTTGAAGTCTGAGCAGTAATATATGAAGTTGCTGGCATAAAATACCTAGGCCCATATTAAAAAGAAAAAAAAGCTGGGGCACGTGGGTGGCTCAGTTGGTTAAGCATCTGACTCTTGATATCGGCTCAGGTCATGATCTCACAGTTGTGAAATTGAGTCCCATGTCTGGCTCTGTGCAGAACCTGCTTGGATTCTCTTTCCCTCTGTCTCTGCCCCTTCTCCCTGTGCATGCTCTCTCTCTCTTTCTCTCAAAATAAATAAACTTAAAAAAAAAGAAAAGAAAGAAAAAGGAAAAAAAATGCCGCGCTAAAAATCCTTCCACAGTAATTTGTATAACTCTCTGATTATTTTCTTTAGCTAAACTCTAAGCAAAGTGGAATTACTGGGTCAAAGGGTATGAACCCTTAAAGCCCATATTGCTTATTGCCAAAATGCTTCCCAGGCAGATTGTATCAATTTGCATACCCATCCATCTGCAGCATACAAGAATGTCTGTCTCATTGCCCCCTAGATATGCAGGTTAATTCTAAAAACAGAATAATTTTTTAATTCACTTTGATTTTTAAAAATATCTACCATATGGAACTTTTTTCCCTTTTTTGCAGAGTGGGGTAGATTCTGTGAAATCAAACAATAATAGTGTGTCACAAGGATGAGGATAGCTATTCATTAGAGAATGATGAAAGTACCAGCATGCCACCTTAATATTCCTTTGCATGTGCTTTATGTGAAGGCACCTGTGAGATAGAATTCATGGTTTGTCCTCCCCATGAGGCACTATGATACAAGGGAATTGCAGTGTTGCCTCCTGCCCAGCCCCCATGCACAGCATTCAGAACAGGGCTGAATGTAAGTTTTGACAAAAACTTTCTAACATAAATATACATATGAATTCAAGAATGCACTCTTCTACAGACAGAAACATGCTAAAAGGAGAGGTCACAATGTGACAGCTCAAGCCTGGGCTCCAGGCCCAGTGACCTGGCAAAACAGAATTAACCTTGCTAACACCTGCTGTGAGATGCAAGAGACAAGTCAAGGCATTGCCTTGACCTTCAGTTTCTCCATATGTGAATGGAAAGGAGATGATAAAAGAATAACCCAGAGGGAGAAAAGATGGCACACACAACTTCCCCTCCTATCTTCCTCCTAACTACCCCAGCTTCACCCGGTCTCCCATGAATTCCAGCTGCACAAACACACCTGGCCTCTGCTTTCTCCCCACCATTCCCACCCTCTCCCCATCCCTAAGTAGTTCAAGCTCAGAGGTGCACAAGCCTATGTCCCCTTAGCTCAATTAAAACAGGATGAAATGTTTCAAAAAGAAATTCACTAAGAAGCTAGGGGGAAATGCAGCTAAAATAAACAAAAGAAATACAAAAGCTTGGAAGCTTTCAAACCACTCTAAAAGAATATAAAATCAACACACCATACACCTTAAACTTACACAATGTTGTGTCAATTATATTTCGATAAAACTGGAAGAAAAAACATCAAATGGAAATGGGAGAAAATATTTCATTGATAATAGCGTATGTATAAACATCAGGAATAAACTCCATATGAGAAATACAGAAACTAGATTTTAAAACTATAAACATTTTATCCAAGGGCATAAAATTCAATCTGAAAATAAAAACATAACATTTTCTTAGATAGGAAGACAATATTATATAAACATAAAATATAAATGTAATGTAATACCTATTATAACTCTGATAGGTTTGTGTGTTTTTAATTAAATAAAATAATACTAAAATTAAAAAAACAAACACCCTAAAAATCTAGAAGCATTTAACCACAGATTGGCGCTTCATGGGCGTAGCTTTTAGTCTTACAAGTTCTGGGTCCCTTTCTTCTACTCTGTCTGATTTGGATGCTGACTCAAGCTACTTGGGTACTGGACTTGCTAACAATTTAGGCAGGCACTGCTCTTAGGTCTGGTGGGTTCCCAGTCCCTGCCAGTACTGGTATCATAGCCTTCTTTCCCAGTATGAGCTCCTAGGATATTCCCTCCTCTAGCCCTGACATCTTCTGCTTTAATTTGTGGAGCCACCCTGGCTCCTGGCTAGGGTAGCACTTTATCTCTGTCCCAAAGAGACCTGAAAACTGTACTGTAATAACCCTATAGCTGTTTCCTTTTCTTCCTTTACCTTCCTAGAATTCTCAGTGGTTCCTGGCACCATGGCTGTCTCCTCTCACCTTGTGTACTTCCTTAAAGCAGGAATTCTTGGTGGGGCCTATGAATGTGCTTCAAAAGATCTACAGATTCCTGAAATTACAGCCACAAGTATATGTATGTGCAAACATATAAGAATTTTTTTTATGAAAAGAAGGCTTATAGCTTTCATCAAAAAAACTCGAATGAGTTGATGACCCCTCAAAAATAAAAAAGCCCATCCTCTTGGGAACAGTGCAGCAGGACCTTGGTAACAAAGCCCTCCTGAAATGCAATGCAACACAAGGAAGAATGAAGCATATGGCTTTCAAATCTTGCTAAACCCATGTGACCAAATTCATTGGGTGGTCATGATCTCAGATTCAGGTTCTTACAGCGAAAAGGCTAGAAAAAGGCTAGAATCTGCAACTACATGATTCCATTCCCTTAGTGATTAAGGTTATCCACTGCACAGCAGCTTGCCAGCTGGTTAGAAAACTCACCTATCTCCATTTCTATGAAAGCTGCTTCATCTGGTAGGGCCCGTGGGATCACTCCAGGGTCACTGAAGCTGGTCCTCAACAGTGTAGCCATGGAGAAAAGGAAGAGCATGGCAGCAAACACAGGGATGGCAGGAGACAGCTGGACAGCCAGGTAGCGGCATCTGAAGAAAGCAGTCAATTGAACATTTAGTTATAGCTACCCTATATGGACCTCAAATTGTTATCAGCATGTCGATCTTGTCTCCACAACAAAATCGGCAGTACCCTGAGGGAAGGGACCATGTTTTTTCTTCTCTTGAATTACCCATAACTCCTAATATATGGTTCTGCACACAATAGGAGCTCAACAATTATCTGATTGATGGACCTATAACCCACAGAAGACAGTCTCAAGGGACCTCCCCCTATCATCAAGTCCAGTCCCTCCTGTTGGCCTGCTGAAGACCCCCATTTCCTCTGTGCCTCAGGAAAGGCTCACACCTACTAAGGTCAGGGAAGCAACTGAGCCTGAACTTGTAATTACCACAGGTTGCTCTTACTCTGGGAATGTGTAGAAGCTTTTCAAAAACACTCATCTGGCATTAGGCCTGAGCTCAAGAAGGAAGAAGAAAGAGGAGAACCATTTATGAAGCAAGGTCCCAGCATCAGACAGAGGGTAGGTCTGGCATGCTTCAAAACCAATGAAAAGTTTCAGGGCTGCTGACTGACTTTGAAACATACATTCTTGTCTCTCCTCGATGAGCTCTGCTAGTAGGTGTCAAGTGCCCTTAGGCAAGGAAATAAGAAAATTGTAGATCCTCAGCACCCCTTCTCAACCTAATGTTTCCTCCCCCTTTCCTCATAATTCATCTGGAAGGTTACCCCTCTTCCTCTCTGGATATCCCAGCTCTACTCATCTTTCATGTCCCAGAGACATCAATGCCATCATTGTCATCAGCACAATTTACTGAGCACTCACCATATGCTAGGCATTGCACTAAGCCCTTTATTGCATCGTCTCATTCAATTCTCACACTAAATCCACAAGGTAGCTTTGATAGAGAGAGGTCTTGCCTCCTCCAAAAGGTCTATCCTGAGCTGCGCTAATCTCTCCCTTCTCTACTGCTGTTGTCATCACGGCCAGAGCCTTGTGTTGTTTCCTAGCTGTTTTTCACTATGTTGACCTCATCTCCCCCAGCTGGACTTCATAAGAGCAAGAACCTTGTCTTTTTTGGAGTGGGAACATTTGGGTTTGAATTGTGGTTCTACCAGCTCCTAGTTGGGTAACTTAATTAACATCAGTCTCCTTAACTGCGAAATGAGGATAATAATAGTACTACGTAGGGTCATTTTGTGGATCAAATGCATGAATATAAATAAAGTGCTTAGAACTGCACCTGACACATAGTAAACTTTAAATAAATGCCAGCTATTAACATTACCATCATGGTTCTATATCTCCCAGAGCTTAATGCAAGTACGGGAACAAAGAAGCTACCAACAAATGTTTGTTATGTTAAACTGAATTTCAAACCAAATAAATAGGAATATGTGATGAGAGTTATCACTGACCTATTTTTATTCTCTTCCTCCTGAGGGACATTTTTTTCATTCAACACAGAGATCTTCTCTTGGAGGCAGACTATAAGTGGATGAGCAAGGACCAGAGGGAGAGCAGAAAAAGTACGCTAAGGAAAACGACTTACCTCATCAGCATGGGAATTAAGCAAGCTGCTGTCCATTCAGAGAAAACATTTAACCCCGGGTTGTACATTCGCTGTAGCTTTGGAACAGTCCCCATGAGATCCTCCCCTTGCCTCCCCACCACACACACAACTGCATGAGGGGTGCAAGACAACGATAATATTAGGCTGAGCAATTTGTCATAAAGGTGAATGTATGTAGTAAACTTGCAAAATGATGTTTGTGGCGTTTTGTTTGCTTGCCTGCTTATTTGTTTTTTAACAAACTCCTTGGCCTTAGCCTGCTTTTGTATGATTTACTTCTTCTAAAAGCTAAGGATAGGAGGCAAAATTTGAAGAACTGAAGGATCTGACTGAGTACAGAGTAATTAAGACTCCTGCATATCACTAGCTTGTGGATTACCCTCTTTTCCATTGTTCTGCATTCAGTAGTACAGATAATCAAGAAGTGAATTCAGAAACAAAAGTCGCCTCCACCTACCAGGGACCCAAAGGACACAAGAGAAATACAAGACTGTTTCACAAGCAAGCCAAGTAAAAAAACTACC
>JAESUZ010001074.1:0-43312 GCA_017311185.1 Proteles cristata cristata
ATTATGCTAAGCAAAATCAGTCAAACAGAGAAAGAGAGATATCATATGATTTCACTCAGATGTGGAATTTGAGAAACAAAGCAGATAAACATAGGGGAAGGAAAGGGAATAAAAGATAAAAACAGGGATGGAAGCAAACCATAAGAGACTTTTAAATACAGAAAATAAATAGGTTTGCTGGAGGGAAGGTAGGTGGGAGGACGAGTTGAATGGGTGATGAGAATTAAGGAGGAAGCTTTTGGGGTTATATATAAGAGAAGAGTCGCTGGGTTCTATTCTGGAAGCCAAGATTACACTGTATGTTAACTAAGTTGAATTTAAGAAATAAAAATACATAACTACATAATTAATTAATTACTGAAGAAGGAATGCACAAGATGACTATGGTTACCCTGATGTATGGTATATCTGTCAGTTGTAAAGAACATAGATACTAACAGTTCTCATCACAAGAACACATTATTTAATTTTGTATATATATGAGATAATGTATGTCACTAAACTTATTTTGATAATCATTTCACAATATATGTAGGTCATATCATTATGCTGTCTATACATGACATATTATTATGTCAACTTATTGCTGTATGTCAATTATAGCTCATAAAGCTATTAAAAACAATAAATACATAATATAATACATAATATACATAAAATGGATGATACTGTGCAATAAAAGGCAGAGTTTGTCAGAATGCATTAAAAAAAAAAAAGAAACAGAAGTCAACTCTGTTTTCCACAAGGAACATATTTAAAATTCAAAGGTACAAATAGGTTGACAATACAATGATGGAAAAATCCATTCACGCAATAATCAAAAAAAAGAAAAGAAAGAAAAAGAGCTAGAGGGGCTATACTAAAACTGGACAAAACAAACTTTTTGCTAAAGACACAAGGACATTTTATAATGATAAAAATGTCAATCCTTCAAGGAAATATAGCAATCATGAACATATATGTATCAAACAACAAAGCTTTATAAGAAATTATTATAGAGTTTACATAATTGGAAGAAGAAATATACAATTCAACAGGAATAGTGGAATACAATATCTCACTTTCCATAATGGATAGGATAACATCAGAAAGATATTTCATGTGGAAACAGAACACTTGAGTATAAACCAACTCAACCTAACTATGGAGTAGTTGACCCAACAGTAAGAGAATACACATTCTTGACACATGTACATGAAACTTTCTCCAAGATATAGCATATGTAATGCCATAAGGAAATCTTAATACATTTAAAGGATTGAAATAATCTTAAGTATATTCTATAAACACATGGGATAAAGTTCAACATTAATAACAATGAAATTTTGGAAATTAAAAATTATATGGAAATTATAAAACATTCTGCCTAAATATTAATGGGTCAAATGAGAAATAATATTAAAAACTAGAAAATACTTTGGTATTAAAAAAATGAAGAAAAAACAACAAAGTAAAATGTGGGACACAACTAAGATCATGTTTAAAAGGATATTTATAACTTTATTTTATTTTTTTTAATTTTTTTTTTATTTATAGGAGAGAGAGTGAGAGACAGTGTGAGCAGGGGAGGGTCAGAGAGAGAGGGAGTCACAGACTGAAGCAGGCTCCAGGCTCTGAGCTGGCAGTCAGCACAGAGCCCGACACGGGGCTCGAACCCACGAACCGCGAGATCATGACCCAAGCGAAAGTCGGACGCTTAACCGACTAAGCCACCCAGGCGCCCCGGAAATTTATAACTTTAAACACCTAATTGAAGAAGAAAATATGAAATCAATAATTTCATATTGTACCTTAAACTTTGTGATATTGAACAAACTAAACCCATAGCCAGCATTAAAAAATAAATATTAAAGATTAGAATTAAAATAGTGAAATAGAAAATTTAAAAAAAAAACAATGAAATAAAAAGTTGGGTGGTTTTGGAAGAGGTCAGTGTGATTGAAAAACCTTTGGCTAAATTCAGCAATGAAAAAAAGATCATATTACTAAAGCCAGAAATTAATGAAGGTACACACTATAAATTTCACATAAATAAATGAAAGTATTAATAGGCAATATGAAGGATTGCATGAAAATAAATTAGGGAACCTTGATAAAATCAGCAAATTCTTTGAAAGACAAAAACTATAAAACAGAGGAATAAAGAAAAATGTGAATATACATATAACAAGTAAAGATGTTTAATTAATAATGAATATGGTTCTAAAAAATATAGCTCAGGATCAGTTGGCCATACTTCACAATTATTAAACATTTAAGGTGGAATTAATATCGAAACTTCACAAACTCTACAAAAGAAGAGTGAGAAGTTTCCAAATCATTCCATCAAACTAATTTACCCTGACACCAGTAATAGGAAACAAACTAACAAATAAATAAACTATAGGGACATTTCATTATGAGTATAAATGCAAAAATTCTGAAAAAAAAATACAAGCAAAATGCAATGACTTATAAAAAGCATCATAAGCATGACCAAATGGGATTTATTCTCTGGAATACAAGGCTGAAATAATAAGTCAAAATAAATCAATGTACTGTTCTCTTCCAACTGCAGAAAGGAAAAACACCACGTGATAATCTCAATAGTTGCAGAAAAATCTTTTGGAATGATTCAAAATCATTCATGATAAAAACACTTCATTAATAAGGATAGAAAGAAACTTCTTCAACCTGAGAAAGGCACTTGTGAAAAATCAAGAGCTACGTCATAATGATGAGGGACTGATTGCATTCACATTTAGATCAGAAACAAGACAAATGTGTCTGATTTCACCACTTCCATTTAACCTTCTACTGGAGTTTCTAGCAATGGCAATCAGGTGAGAAAAATAAATAAAAACCATACAGATGGAAAATAAAGAAATAAAATTACTTTTTAAAAATTACTTTTCTTTTCTTTTTTTTTTTTACAAATAGTTTATTGTCAAATTAGTTTCCACATAACACCCAGTGCTCATCCCCACAAGTGCCCTCCTCAATGCCCACCCCTCCTCCCCCCCACATCCACCAGTCCTCAGTTTTTGTCAGCATTCAAAAGTCTCTCATGGTTTGCCTCTCTCCCTTTCCCCCACCATTTCCGCCCTTCTTCTTCCCCTTGGTCTTCTGTTAAGTTCCTCCTAATCCTCCTATACGTGCACACATATGATATTTGTCCTTCTCTGCCTGACTTATTTTGCTCAGCATCACACCCTCAAGGTCCATCCATGTTGCTACACATGGCCAGATTTCATTGTTTCTCATTGCCATGGTATAGATAAACCACATCTTCTTGATCCATTCATCTGTTGATGGACACTTAGGCTCTTTCCATGTTTTAGCTATTGTGGAGAGTGCTGCTATGAACATTGGGGTCCATGTGCTCCTATGCCTCAGCATTTCGGTATCCCTTGGGTAAATTCCTAGCAATGCTATTGCTGGGTCATAGGGGAGTTCTATTGTTAGTTTCCTTAGGAAACTCCACACTGTTTTCCAGAGGGGCTGTACCAGTTTACATTCCCACCAACAGTGTAGGAGGGTGCCCGTTTCTCCACATCCTCGCCAGCATCTAGAGTTCTCTGATTGGCTCTAAAAATTACTTTTCTGATGGCATAATCTTTTATATAGTAAATCTTAAGGAATCAACAAAAAATATTAGAGCTAATAAGTAAATTCAGTAAGGAGTTTAGTATACTAGATCAAACATGACAACTTTAGGGGCGCCTCAGTGGCTTAGTCGGTTGAGCGTCCGACTGTCACTTAGGTCATGATCTCGCGGTACGTGGGTTCGAGCCCCGCGTCGGGTTCTGTGATGACTGCCAGCTCAGAGCCTGGAGCATGTTTCAGTCTGTGACTCCCTCTCTCTCTTACCCTCCCCTCACTCTCTCTCTCTCTCTCTCTCTCTCTCTCTCTCTCTCTCTCTCTCTCTCTCCTAGAAATAAATAAAACATTAAAAAAATTAAAAAATGACAACTTTAAAATAAAATAATTATTTATAAGAACAAGAAAAAATTACTTAAGAATACATATAGACAAAATGAATATTTGAACATAGTAAACTTCAAAACATAATTGAACGACATTAAAGAAATTCTAAGAAAATAAAATGATATCACATTTATAAGAATTAGAAGTCTTAATACTTTAAGGTATTCATACATTATAAACTGATCTACAGATTCAATGAGATCCCTATCAAAATCCCAAATACATTTTTTCAACAATTAGTAGCTGAAAGTTTGGCGACAAGCTTACAATAAAATTCTTACATAAATACAAATGATGCAAAATAACCAAAACAATCTTGAAGAACAACCAATTTCTTCAATTTGTTGGAGGGCTTACACTTCCAAATCCAAAAACTTGCTACAAAGCCGCAATAATAATCAAGGCAGTGTGATACTCTCAGAAGAAATAAAATGTACACCAATAAAATAAAATGAGAGTTCAGAAATATACCAATCCATTATCATCAATTAATAGTCAACATGTGTAATAAGACATTGATAGGAAAATAATAATCTTTTCAGCAAATGGTTCTAGGACAACTTAATTTACACATGTAAAAGAATGAAGTTAGGCCCATAACTTACATTATACACAAAACTGACAATTGGATTAAATTTTCAAATCTAGGATACAAACTTAAAAAAAAAAATCTTAGCAGAAAACTGAGGTGTAAATCTTTACAACTTTGAATTAGGCAGCAGCTTCATTGAGAAGACACCAAAAACAGGAGCATCTGCTATGTACTGAATATCTGAGTTCCCTCATAATTCTATGCTGCAGACTTAACCTCCAATATTATGGTATTTGGAAGTGGGGCTTTTGGGGAAGTAATTAGCTTAAAATGAGATCAAGAGAGTGAGATGGGATAAGAGTCCTTATATGAGAAGAAAGAGATCAGAACTCTCTCTTCCTCTGCATCATATGAAGACACATTGAGAAGGCAGCAGTTTATAAGTCAGGAAGAGGGTTCTCACCAGGAATCAAATCTACTGGCACCTTGATCTCGGCCTTTCCACTCTCCAGAACTAAGAGTAATAAATATTTGTCATTTAAGCCAATGAGTCTATGGTATCTTGTTATGAGAGCCAGAGGTGACTAAGGCAGCAACCAAAGAAAATAATATATAAAATTGACTTTCTCAATAATTTAAAACTTTTATGCTTCAAAAGACACCGTTTAAAAAATAAAAAGTAGGGGCGCCTGGGTGGCTTAGTCGGTTAAGCGTCCGACTTTCGCTTAGGTCATGATCTCGCGGTTCGTGGGTTCGAGCCCCGCGTCGGGCTCTGTGCTGACTGCCAGCTCAGAGCCTGGAGCCTGTTTCAGTCTGTGACTCCCTCTCTCTCTTACCCTCCCCTGCTCACGCTCTCTCTCTCTCTCTCCTAGAAATAAAAAAAAAAAAGTAAAAAGTAATCACATAGAATGGAAGAAAATATTTGCGAATGATATCTATAACAAACAAACATTTTCTAAAAAATAAAAGCATATACAAAAATCAACATTTAAAGTACAAGTAACCCAATTAAAACATGGAGTAGGAGTCTGAATAGATATCTCTCTAAAAAATATATACAAATGATAAAATGTTCTGCTGAGTGAAGGAAACAACCAGTAAAACTAAAAGGCAACCTTCACATTTGGAGATCATATCATATTTGCAAATGATATTTGACAAAGGGTTAGTATCCAAAGTACATAAAGAAACTATGAAATTCAGCACCTAAAATAAAATAATGTTGTTTTAAAATGGACAGAAGATATGAATAGACACTTTTACAAAAGCATGCACATGGCTAAAAGATGCATTAAAAGATTCTCAACATCACTTATAATCAGGGAAATACAAATCAAACTGCAGCACAATATCAATTCACAACTGTCAGAATAACTAAAATTAACAACAAAGGAAACAATAGGTGTTGGCAAGGATGCAGAGAAAGGGTAATCCTCTTATACTGTTGGTGAATGCAAACTGGTGCAGTCACTCTGGAAAACTGGATGGAGGTTCCTCAAAAAGTTAAAAATAGTACTACCTTATGTTCCAGCAATTGCACTAGTAGGTATTTACTCGAAGCATACAAAAATACTGATCTGAAGAGGTGCATGCATTCCTATGTTTATAATAGCATTATCAACAATAGCCAGATTATGGAAAGAGCCCGAATGTCCATTGACTGAAGAATGGAAAAAAAAAGAGGTGGCATGCTTATACAGGCAATCAGATTTTACTCAGTCATTATAAAGAAAGAAATCTTGCTATTTACAACAATGTAGATGAAGCTAGAGAGTGTTATGCTGAGCAAAATACATCAGTCAGAGAAAGACAAATATCATATGATTTCACTCATATGTAGAATTTAAGAAACAAAATAGATTAACAGAATGGGGGAAATAAGAAAGGCAAACCAAGAAACAGACTAAACCGTATAGAACAAACAGGGTTGCTGGAGGGGAGGTGAAAAGGGGATCAATAAAATGGGTAATGGATATTAAGGAGGGGAGTTGTTTTGATGAGAACTGGGTGTTGTATGTAAGTGAAGAATCGTTAAATTCTATACCTGAAACTTATATTACAATGTATGTTAACTAACTGGAATTTAAATAAAAACTTGAAATTACAGACCCCCTCCATAAACAAATTTCCAACAAGATAAGAAAATATATTTAAGGAAGATGGCAGAGCAAGAGGATCCTGAGGTCACCACCTCCCATAGACAAACTAAGGCAATAACAGCATGTTTTGCAATTTAGTCTGAAGACTGGCAGAACGAGTATTCTACAGATAATCATAGGGAAAATGCCACATTGTAAAGGATAGAAAGGGCAAAGATGCAATTGGGAACCAAACTCTCATACCAAACACCCAGAAATGAGAGTTACATCATAAACATGGAAGAGCAAAGGGGCCAAACCCCACAAAGGCAGCAATGACCCTGGAGACCCACACACAGGAAAGCAAATCCCCATAAAGTCTGGCTTTGATGATTAGTGAGGCTTAATTCTGGTGGCTTTAAAAATCATCAGAGCTTAACTCCAGAAGAATCGGAGGGTGATAGGAAACTGAGGTTCTACACTTAAGGGATAGTATGCTAAATAAGTAGGCCCAGGACACATACAGAAGCAGAAGTTTGGAAAGTACCTGTGATATATATGGAGATTTATTGATGAATTTTAAGATGTGTGCCAGAAGGTGTCTGAAATAGCCTTCTCTAGGAACAAAAGTTCTGGCAAGCACCTCTTTTCTCACCCATCACCAGTACAGATAGCCAGATGGTTTGGGGAGCCTTTTCTTATATTATCCATCAACCTAGCCAACACTGTGTGCCCTGCCCAAGGTTTTCCTGTTGGCCATCCAGCAATGATACTCTGGAAGCTGCCCCTCCAAAGCAGCTCCCACACCAACAAACCCGGTAGACAGCCCATCTACAAACAGTGTCTCTCTAAAGATACTCCTTCCCTTGATAAGTGAGGAGAAAATCTTACCCAACACCTCACCCAAAGCAGTCACAGCAGCTCTTTGGAGACAAGCTGAGGGTCAGCATAGTGTCTATACTCAGGCATTCCAGAAATGTGGGGGACAAACCCTGCCTACCACTGTAACCACAGCAGTCACAGTGACTCATTAAAGACAGCCAGGGTGAAGGCCAATATATCCTCATTGAGCACAAGGCAGAAGCAGCCAGGACACTAAGACATGTGTAATGGAATGCAACAGAGCTGAACATCAAAAAAAAAGAAAGAAAGAAAGAAAGAAAGAAAGAAAGAAAGAAAGAAAGAAAGAAAGAAAGAAAGAAAGAAAGAAAGAAAGAAAGAAAGAAAGAAAAGAAAAGACAAACGAGAATAGGTTAAGGGATCTTTGTGACATCATCTTATGCAATAACGTTTATTTTTTTAATCTTTATTTTGTTTTAGAACTGAGTGGGGAATGGATGGAGAGAGAAAGAGAGAGAGAGAGAGAGAGAGAGAGAGAGAGAGAGAGAATCCCAAACAGGCTATGTACTGTCATCACAGAGCCTGACTTGGGGCTTGATCTAACAAACTGTGGGATCATGACCTGAGCCAGAATCAAGAGTCAGATGTTTAACCTATTGAACCACCATAGCACTCTCACACAGTAACATTTAAGTGAAAAGAATCCCAGAAGGATAAAAGAAAGACAAGGGAGTAGAAAATATATTTGAAGAAGTAATAGCTGAATACTTTCCCAATATGGGTAAGGAAAAAAAATATATATCTAGGTCTACTGAGCACACAGAGTTCCCCAAAAGATGAACACACGGATGTCCATACCAACGACAAAATTAAATGGCAAAAAATAAAGATAAAACAATAATTTTAAATGCACCAAGATAAAAGCAAACAGTTACACACATGGAAAACACCATATGGCTGACAGCTCATTTCGCAGCAGAAATTTTGCAAACCAAAAGTGCTAAAAGGAAATATCCTACACTCAGGATACTCTATTGAGCAAGATTATTATTGAGAACTGAACAAAAGATCAAGGGTTTCACAGACACTTTCTGCTATTTTGTTATTAGTGTATAGAAATTCCACAGATTTCTGTATACTTATTTTATATTCTGCAACCTTAATGCATTCCTTTATTTCTAGTAGTTTAATATCCATCGAATCCTTATAGTATTCTATGTGTAATATCATATTTGCAAATAGTGACAGTTTTACTTCTTCCTTACCAATTTTTCTTGTCTCATTGCTATGGCTAGAACTTCCAGTACTATGTTGAATAAATGGTGAGTGTAGACATCCTTATCTTGTTATTGAACTTAAAGCTGTCAGTGTTTCACCATTGAGTGATATTTTTTCTGTAGATTTTTCATATATGGTTTTTATTATGTTGTAGTATCTTCCTTCTAAACCTAGTTTGTTGAGATTTTTTTAAATCATTAATTGATGTTAAATTTTGTCAAATCTTTTATCTGCTTCTTGTTGAGATCGTCATATGATTTCTATCTATTTTGTTAATCTGTTGAATCACATTTATTTAATAAAAAGACTAATTCAAAAAGATATATGCATCCCCTAAGTTTGCTGCAGGATTATATAAAACAGCCAAGACACAGAAAGACACTAAGTGTCCATTGATAGTTTAATGGATAAATAATTGTGATGTGTGTGTGTGTGTGCGTGTGTGTGTGCGTGTGTACACAACGGAATATTACCCACACATAAAAAATGAATTTGAGTTGGGGCACCTGTGTGGTTCAGTCAGTTAAGCAGCCAACTTCAACTCAGGTCATGATCTCATGGTTAATAGTTTGAGCATCGGGCTCTGTGCTGACAGCTCAGAACCTGTGGCCTGCTTCAGATTCTGTGTCTCCCTTTTTCTTTGCCCCTCCCTGCTCCCTCACTCATGGTCTTTCTCTCTCTGTCTTTCAAAAATAAATAAACATAAAAAAATTAAAATGAGTTTGTACCATTAGAAAAAAACATGGATGGATCAGAGGGTGTTATGCTAAGAATAAATCAGAGAAAAACAAATACCAAATGATTTCAGTTATATGTGGAATAAAAAAAAATAAAAAAAATAAAAAAAAACATAACAAATGTAAAACAAAAACAAAAAAAAAGCAGAAACTGATCCAAAATTCAGAGAACAAAGTAATGGTTGCCAGAAGGGTTGGGGAATGGGCAAAATGGTGAAGGGGAGTGGAAGGTACAAGCTTACAGTTATGGAACAGATAAGTTACAGAGATGAATGTGCTATACTGACAGCTCAGAGCCTGCAGCCTGCTTCAGATTCTGTGTCTTCCTACCTCTCTGCCCCTCATCTGCTTGTTCTCTCTTTCTGTTTCCCTCTCTCTCAAAATTAAATAACAATTAAAAAAGGTAGACACGTAAATAAAAAGGATGTTTATAACAATACAGACCTAACATAAGAAACAAGAAAATTCTTAAATAAAAGTATGAATTTACAACTAAATGAACTAGATAAAGAAGGACAAATAAAGCCGAAAGTTAGTAGAAGGAAAGAAATAATAAATATCAGAGTGGGAATACATGAAATAGAGATAAACAAAATTGATTAATCTTTACACATACAAATAAATAAATAAAAAACACTCAACTAAATAACACCAGAAACACATAAGGAGTTAAAACTGGCACCAGAAAAATACAAAAAAGAAAAAATTATAAGAAATTACTATGAAAAAGTACCTGCCTGCAAGTTGTTCACCCTACAAAAAAAAATAAAATTTTTGAAACATCCAAATGTCCAAGACTGAATCATGAAGAAATAGAAAATATGAACAGAGCAATTACTAGTAAATATATTGAATTGGTAATCAAAAACTACCAACAATCAAAGTCCAGGATCAGATGTTTTTATAGGTGAATTCTACTAAACATTTCAAGAACTATTAATATGTACATTTCTTAAACTATTCTAAAAAATTAAAAACAGTTACACACCAATATCCCTGATGAGCATAGATGAAAAATTCCTCAACAAAATATTAGAAAACTAAATTCATTCACTGCAAACAATTTGTTTCTATTCCATTAATTCAAAGATGATTCAATATATATAAATCAATCAGCATGATGTATCACATTGACAAAATGAAGGATAAAAATAATATGATCATTTCAATAGATGCAGAAAAATATTTGACAAAATTCAACATCGTTCATGATAAAAGGGCTCAACAAAGTGGGTGTAGAAGGAATATACCTCCACAAAATAAAGGCTATATTTGACAAATCCACAGCTAATATCATACTTAACGGTGAAATTTTAGAAACAAGATAAAATATCCACACTCACCAGTTTTATTCAAAATACTACTGTAAGTTTTATCTATAGCAATCAGATAAGGAATAGACATCAAAGCCAGTCAAACTGGTAAACAAGATGGGGCACCTGGGTGGCTCAGTTGGTTAAGCATCCAACTTCGGCTCAGGTCATGATCGTAGGTTCAAGCCCTACATCGGGCTCTGTGCTGACAGCTCAGAACCTGGAGTCTGCTTCAGATTCTGTGTCTTCCTCTTTTTCTGCCCTACTTGTGCTCTGTCTCTCTCTGTGTCCCAAAAATAAATAAACGTATATATAAAAAAAAAAACAAATTGGTAAAGAAGAAGTAAAACTGTTACTATCTGTATATGACATGATATTATGTTTAGAAACCTCTAAAGACCCCCCAAAAAGCCAGAACTAATAGGGTTCAACAAAGTTGAAACCTGTTAGATTTCTGTATACTATTAATGAAAAATAAGAAATAAGAATTAAGAAAAATTCCCATTCGTAATTTCACAAAAAGAATAAAATACTTAGGAATAAGTTCAACAGAGGTGAAAGAACTATACACTGAAAAATAGAGGGCGCTGTTGAAATACTGCAAATTTGACACAAATAAATGGAAACCTATATCATCCTCATGTATTGGACGAATTAATATTGTTAAAATATCCATACTACCCATAGCAGTCTATAGATTTGAGGCAGTCCATATTAAAATATCAATAGCATTTTTCAAATAACTAGGAAAAATCCTAAAATTTATATGGGACCACAAAAGACTCTAAATAGCCATAAGAACCCTGAGAAGAGACTACAAAGCTGGAGGTATAACAATCCCAGGTTTTAAAGTATACTATAAATCAGTAATCAAAATAGTGTGGTACTGGCAGACAAACAGACACATAGATGAATGGAACAGCACTGAGATTCTAGAAATAAACTCATATTTACATGGTTAATTTGTCTATGACAAAGAATGAAAGAATATAGAATGGGGAAAAACAATCTTTTTAATAAATGGTTTTGGGAAAACAAGACATATACATACAAAAGTATTAAACTGGACCAGTTTCTAACACTATACACAAAAACAAACTCAAAATGAGTTAAATATCTAAATATAATACCCAAAACCATAAAATATCTAAAGGGGAGTTGGGAGGGGATGGGCTAAATAGATGATGGGTATTAAGGAGGGCACTTGTGGTGATAAACACTTTATTATATGTAAATGATGGATCACTAAATTCTACTCCTGAGACCAATACTACACTATATGTTAGCTAATTAGAATTTAAATAAAATCTTAAAAGAAAAATAAAAGAAAAAGATGAAAAAATTCTAAAGCAAAACATGGACAGAAATCTCTTGGACATCACTCTTGACAATATTTTTTATATATTTCCCAGGCAAGTGAAAGGTAAGCAAAAATAAACAAATGGAACTACATTAAACTATAAAGACACGGTGAATAAAACCATCAATAATAAAAATGCAACCTATTGAATGGAATATTTGAATATGGTATATTTGAGAATAGTACATTTGATAAGACAATAATACCCAAAGTACATAAAGAACTCATACAACTCAACACCTAAAAAAAACTCAATCCAATTAAAAATGGGACAAAGTAGGTGCCTGAGTGGCTCAGTAGGCTAAGCATCCGACTTTGGCTCAGGTCATGGTCTCACGATTTGTGAGTTCGAGCCCCGTGTTGGGCTCTCTGCTGATAGCTTAGCGCCTGGAGACTGCTTTGGATTCTTCATCTCCCTCTCTCTCTCTGCTGTCCCCCGCTTGCACTCACTCTCTCTCTCTCTCTCTCTGTCTCTCAGAAATGAATAAATGTTAATTTAAAAAAAATGGGAAAGAGTACATAAATAAATACTATTTTTTTTTCAAATAAGGCATGCGAATGTCCAACTGGCAAATGAAATAAATGCTCAATATTACTCATCTCACAGTTTGTGAGATCAAGCACCTCATCAGGCTAAGTATGAAGCCTGTTTGGGATTCTCTCTCCCTTTCTCTCTCTGTCCCTCTCCCCCCCGTATCTCCCTCAAATAAATAAACTTAAAAAAAAAGTGTTGATGAAGATGTGAAGAAAAAGTAACTCTTGTGCATTGTTTGGGAGTAAGGTAAATAGGTACAGCTAGTATGGAAACAGTATGGAGCTTCCTTAAGAAAATAAATATAGAAGTACTATACAATCTAGTAATTCCACTAAATGGTATTTACCCAAGTAAAACTAAACACTAATTCAAAAATATATATGCACCCCTAATTTTATTTCAGGATTATTTACAGTAGCCAAGATATGAAAGCAACCTGTGTGTCAATCAATAGATCAGTAGTAAAGGAAGATGTGGTGTATATATACAATGGAATAACACTCAGCTTAAAAAAGAATAAGGGGCTCCTGAGTGGCTCAGTTGGTTGAGTATCTGGCTTTTGATTTTGGCTCAGGTCATGATCCCAGAGTCATGGAACCAAGCCCCACTTTGGGCTCTAGGCCAAGGATTGAGCCTTCTAAAGATTCTGTCTCTCTCCATTTGTCCCTTTTCCCCTCACACACGCTGTCTCTAAAATAAAATTAAAATTAAAAAATAAAATAAGATATAGCTATTGTTGAGAGTGCTGCTATGAACATTGGGGTACATGTGCTCCTATGCATCAGCACTCCTGTATCCCTTGGGTAAATTCCTAGCAGTGCTGTTGCTGGGTCATAGGGGAGTTCTATTGTTAACTTTTTGAGGAACCTCCACACTGTTTTCCAGAGGGGCTGCACCAGTTTACATTCCCACCAACAGTGTAGGAGGGTGCCCGTTTCTCCACATCCTCGCCAGCATCTAGAGTTCTCTGATTTGGCTCATTTTAGCCATTCTGACTGGCGTGAGGTGGTATCTCAGTGTGGTTTTGATTTGTATTTCCCTGACAAGGAGGGATGCTGGTTGGAATACTACATGGCAATGAGAAAAGAATGAAATCTTCCCATGTGTAGCAACATGGATGGACCTTGAGGGTGCTACGCTGAGCGAAATAAGTCAGGCAGAGAAGGACAAATACCATATGTGTGCACGTATAGGAGGACTAGGAGGAACTTAACGGAGGACCAAGGGGGAGAAGAAGGGGGGAAATAGTGGGGGAGGGGGAGAGAGGCAAGCCATGAAAGACTCTTGAATACTGAGAACAAACTGAGGACTGATGGGTGTGGAGGGGGAGGGGGGAGATGGGCATGGAGGAGGGCACTTGTGGGGATGAGCACTGGGTGTTATATGGAAACCAACTTGACAATAAACTATTTGTAAAAAAAATAAAAAATAAAATAAGATAAAAAAAAATGAAATCTTGACATTTTAAGCAATATGGATGGACCTAGAGGTTATTATGCCAAGAAAAATAAGTGGAACAGAGAAAGGTAAATACCATATGATTTTGCTCATATATGAAATCTAAAAAAAAAAAAAAAAACAAATCAGCAAACAAACAACAAAAGTGAAATATACTCATAAATATAGAGAACACTCTAGTGGATTCCAGTAAGGCAGGGATTAGGGGTATAGGTGAAATAGAATAAGGGGATTAAGACAAACAAACTTCCAGTTATAAAAGTGACAATTAATGAAAATCAAATGTGCAGCATAGGGAATATAGTCAATAGTATTGTATAACTTTGCGTGGTGAAAGATTGTAACTGCACTTATGGTGAGCACTTTGTAATGTTTTTACACTTGAAACTAACATTATACTATGTCAAATATACCTCAATTAAAAATTTATAGAAATTTCTGAATCTTTTTCTTGGTTTGTCTCTCCCTATTTTACCTTTGCTTATTCCTATGAGATTTCATCTTATTTGTTCTCATCACAAAAAGAAATGATAATTATCTGTTGTGATACAGGTGCTGGTTAAAGATATACAGATAATCATATTGTAATCTTAAATGTATCAAAACAACATATTTCACACTTTAAACTAGCTCAATGCTATGCCAGTTATATTTCAATACCATAAATTAATTAATTAAAAAAAACTATGAAATAACCATTTCAGGTCCACAGGAATGGGTATAATGACAATAAAAATAAAAACAGGAAGACAGTGACAAGTATTGCGAAGGAAATGGAGAAATTGGAACCCTCACACATTTGTGTTGAAAATGTGAAAAGCTGCAGTCCCTATGGAAATGTTTGGAAATTTCTTAGTATGTTACACATAAAGTTTTTATGTGTTCAAGGAATTCCACTCTTGAGTGAAAACATATATCCAAACAGAAACTTGTTTACAAATATTAGTAGATGCATTCATCATACAGCTAAAATGGAAAGACAAACCATTAAGCCATCAACTGATAAAGGAATAAACACAATGTGGTCTGTTTGTACAATGGGACATTATTTAGCACTAAAAGAGAAAGAAGTAATGGTACTTGTTATAACATTGATGAACTTTGAAGACAATAGCCCGAGTGAAAGGAACCAGACACAAAGACACAAAATAAGTTATTCTATGCAAATGAATTATTGAGCATAGGCAAATCCATAAATAGATTATTATTATACGTAGTTGTCATGGGTAGGGGTTAGGGCTGAAGTGGAGATTTACTGCTAAATAGAACTGGTTTTATTGAGAGTGAAGGAAATGTTTTGAATTAGGTATTGGTGACGGGTGCTCAATTTACAAAATGAATACATTTTATCCTGAGAGAGAGAAAGAGTGCAAGTGAGCCAGAAGCAGCAGAGACAGAGAGAGAGAGAGAGAGAGAGAGAGAGAAGTGGAGCTCGCCCAAAGCGGGGCTTGTACTCACCCAAAGCAGGGCTCATGTTCACCCACTGCAGGACTCAAACTCACTAATCTTGAGATCATGACCTGAGCTGAAGTCAGATGCTTAACAGACTGAACCACGCAAGCGCCCACAAGATGAATACATTAAAATTTACTGAATTATACAGTTTAAAATGGTGGATTTTATGTCAATTTGAAGAAAACTTTGCCATTCAACTTGTATGTTTACGCCAACTAAGTTTGTGTATACTTTGGAAAGCAGTGTTTAGCAGTCTTTTTGAAATTTTGTGTAATACCTACATTTTATACCCTCTACTTTTTATCTGGTCCATGCGTAAGAGTAGCTATTATTAATATCTTCCGACATCTCTCCACCAGGGTTACAAATTTCCCATAGGAAAGCCTAGAATACTATATTTATTTGAATTTACAACGAGCTTTGTTAAAACCATACCATGAAAGTGGTAACTGGCTCTTTTATCTCAGAGTTCCTAGGAATAGAAATATCAAGTGAATTTTAGTTGATTGACACTAAGCAGGTCATACGATCCTTCTGATCATAAGTTTCCTTTCTATAGAACTCAGGTAGACTTTGACCTGAATTTCTTTCTTTCTTTCTTTCTTTCTTTCTTTCTTTCTTTCTTTCTTTCTTTCTTTCTTTCTTTCTTTCTTTTTTGTATACTAGGCATCATTTAATTTAATTTTATCTTTTTTTTTGCTTCTACTCATATGTTTATTTTTTTCTCCAAATTTTTATTTAAATTCCACCTAGTTAATATACAGTGTAGTATTATTTTCATGTTTAAAACTCATTGATTCATCACTTATATACAAGAACCAGTGCTCATCACAAGTACCCTCCTTAAAACCCATTATTTATTAAACCCATCACCCTCCCATCTCTCCTCCAGAAATCATTACTTTGTTCTAAATAGTTAATAGTCTATTTCGTGGATTAGTTCACATTTTTTCTGCTATGCTAACCTGTTTTTTTTCTTAAATTCCACATGAGAGAAATCATATGGTGTTTGTCTTTCATTGATTGAATTATTTAACTTACCATAATACTCCCCAGCTCTACCTGCATCCTTGCAAATTACAAGATTTCATTCTTTTGATGGCTGAATAATATTCCATTATATCTATATTGAACATATAAGATCAAGTCTCATAGTGATAAGCAAATATCGATATAGATATAGGTATACATCGCACATCTCCTTTTCCAGGTAAATACCTAGTAGTGCAATAGCTGGGTCATGAGGTAGTTCTATTTTTAACATTTAAAAGAACCTCCATATTATTTTCAAGAGTAGCTGTACCAGTTTGCACTCCCACCAAGAGGGCAAGAGGGTTCCCTTTCTCTGCATCCTTGCCGACATCTGTTCTTTGCTGAATTGTTAATTTTAGTCATGATGACAGGTGTGAGGTGATATATCATTGTAGTTTTGAATTATATTTCCCTCATGATGAGTGATGTTCAGCATTTTTTCACATGTCTATTAGCTATCTGTTTTCTTTGGAAAACTGTTAATGTCTTCTTCCCATTTTTAACAGGATTATTTTATTTTTTGGTGTTGAATTTTATAACTCTTTGTATTTTGGATACAAACCATTTATCAGATAACATCTGTTGTTGCTTGAGTTGCCTTTTGGTTTTGGTGATAGTTTCCTTTGCTAGGCAAAAGCCTTTATTTTGATGTAGTCCCAATAGTTTCTTTTTGCTTTTCTTTCTCTTGTCTCAGTAGGCATATCTAGTAAGAAGATGCTACTGCTGATGTCAAAGTAATTATTGCCTGTGTTCTCTATGATTTTGATGGTTTCCTGAGTCACATTTAGGTCTTTCATCCAGTTTGAATTTGTTTTTGTGCATGGATTAAGAAAGTGGTCCAGTTTCATTCTTTTGCATGCTGCTATCCAGTTTTCTCAACACCATTTGTTGAAGAGATTGTCTTTTTTCTGTGGGATATTTCCTCATGCTTAGTCGAAGATTAATTGGCTGTATAGTTAAAGTTCATTTTTGGGCTTTCCATTCTGCTCCATTGATCTATATGTCTGTTTTCGTTCCAGTTCCATACTGTCTTGATCACTACAGCTTTGTAATATAACTTGTAGTCCAGAATTGTGATGCCTCCAGATTTGCTTTTCTTTTTCAAGGTTGCTTTCGATATTTGGAGTCTTTTGTGATTCCATGCAAATTTTAGGATTTTTTGTTGTAGCTCTGTGAAAAATGATAGTGGGGTCTTTATAGGGATTGCATTGACAATGTGGATTGCTTTGGGTAATATAGATATTTTAAAAATATTTGTTTTTTTTCAATAATGAGTATGAAATATTTTTCTATTTCTTTGTTTTACCTTAAATTTCTTTCATCAGTATTTTATAGTTTTCGGATTATAGGTCTTTACCTCATTGGTCAGGTTTATTCCTATGTATATTATGACTTTTGGTGCAATTGTAAATGGGATTGATAACATGATTTCTCTTTTTGTTGTTTCATTATTGGTGTATAGAATTATGTATGTTGATTTGTATCTTGCAACTTAACTAAATTACTGTATCAGTTCTAGCAAATATTTTTAGCAGAGTCTTTCAGGTTTTCTCTGTAGAATATTATGCCATTTGGAAATAGTGAAAGTTGGACTTTTTCCTTGATGATTTGGAGATGTTTGGTTATTTTTGTTGTTTCATTGCTGAGGGTAGGACTTTCAGTATATTAAATTACTCTGGTAATAGTGGACCTTTCTGTCTTGTTCCTCAATATACAGGTGAAAACCTCTCAGGTTTCCTCCATTGAGGATTATATAAGCTGTGGATTTTTCATAGATGGCCTTTATTGTGTTGAGGTATGTTCCCTCTAAACATATTTTGTTAAGGATTTTTTTTTTATCACGAATGGATGTTATACTTTACCTATTGCTTATTCTGCATCTATTGAAGGGACAATATGATTCTTATCCTTTCTTTTATTAATGTGTTGTATAAAATTAATTCATTTGGAAATATTGAACCACTGTTTCAGCCCAGGAAAAAATCCCACTTGATCATGGTGAATGATTCTTTTTACATCCTGTTAGATTCAACTTCCTGGTATATTGCTGAGAATTTTGCATCCATGTTTATCAGGGATATTGGCCTGTAGTACCCTTTTTTAGTGGAGTCTTTGTTTTTGTAATCAAGATATGCTGCCTTCATATGAAGAATTTGGAAGTCTTCCTTCTATTTCGATTTTTTGGAATAGTTTGAGAAGAATAAGTATTAACTCTTCTTTAAATGTTTGGTAGAATTCCTCTGTGTATCCATTGCGTCATGGACTTTTGCTTGTGGAGAGATTTTAAATTTTTGAATCAATTAATTGTGCTGGTTATCAGTCTGTTCAAGTTTTCTATTTCTTCCTGTTTCAGTTTTTGTACTTTATATGTTTGTAAGAATGTATCCTGTTGGGAGCCATTCTGAGCCCACTAGTCGAAAAAACTCCTGGTGAGGTTAAAGCAAGTTTGCACGGTCTCTTGCCAATCAGATGACGACCGATATCCACCCCCACTCAATTATTTCTGCTTGAGCACTGATCCCTAAGGTATCTTGTTGATCAATATCGGGAGTGACTTGTCCCCTTATTCCGGCCCTGGTATGATGATTGCACCTTGTGAAGGAACTTATTGTGGGAACTTCTTCTTTTGATTATGGGAACAGACATCATGTCTCCAGAAGGTCCTGTTTCCCTCCATACTTTCCCTTGAGCTATGAACAGGCTAATGACCCTTACTCATAAAAGATTGACCTTTACATGTACAATTCTGTTTCTACCGTTGCGTTAGTCCAAGATGTTCATACAGCTCAACATGTAAATCAACTAACCAAAAATGTCTTTCATGCCCTAGCTATTCAAGAAATCATAAAAGTAGACACAAAGGTAAGTTCATTCATAGAGGCTATTCTACATATTTGGAAATAAGCTAAACTCTTTAAAGGTATGGTTGGCTCTCCAGTGCAATAAAGCAAATAACTGGAAAATCAACCCTTGCCCGGAGACAAAGAGCCTAACTTAGAGAAAAGGAACAGATAAGGGCAAAAGATAAGTTAGTACATACACCTTTGCAAACTGATGGTGTCAAGCAGCCCCTTCCCTAAGGCCTACTTTCCACAAACACCTTCCCTTACCCTGGCAGCTGTGATGAGGATGGATAAGAGTATCTACAAACCTATGACTTAATCTTAGCGTTATTAAAATGTGAACACCCTGTCATTTTCTTAGTTACTCAACCTCATAATTGGGGCAGTTCTGCAAGAAGATTTCTGTAAAACCTGTCTCTGTACATTTTCCAAAAACATCTTAGCACAAAGATCTATCCATTGTAAAAATTCCGTTTTCTGATGCCATGTTAACTTTTGACCTATAAATAAATACACCAAAACTGACAGACTGAAATGCCTGCCTGGTGATCAGAAAGGATCTCGGGGCTCTCTCACTCTCTCTCTCTCGCCGACACCGTCCATCTTTCAGGGAACCCTGGACCTGCCGGAGCCGGCCTCCGACAGTATCAGTTTATTCCAGATTAATCGATGTGTTGGCATATAAATTTTATAGTATTCTCTCTCTCTCTCTCTCTCTCTCTCTCTCTCTCTCTCTCTCTCTCACACACACACACACACACACACACACATAGACACACACACACACATTCTGTAGTACTGGTTGTTATTTTTCCTATTTGTGATTTTATTAATTTGGAACTTTTTTCTTATCTTTTTGATAAGTCTGGCTAGGGTCTATCAATTATATTAATTCTGTTAAAGAACCAGCTCATGGTTTCATTGATTTGTGTGTTTTTTTGTTTGTTTTTTTTTAGTTTCTATATCATTAATTTCTGCTCTAATCTTTATTATTTGCCTTTTTCTGTTGGCTGTAGGCTTTGCTTGTTGTTCTTTTTCTAAGTCATTTAGGGATAAGTTTAAGTTGTTTATGTGAGATTTTTCTTACTTCATTCTTTTTTAATGTTTATTTTTGAGAGAGTGAGAGAAAGCACAAGCGGGCAAGGGGCAGAGAGTGAGGGAAGCACAGAATCCAAACCAGGCTTCGGGCTCTCAGCTCTACCACAGAGCCTGATGTGGGGCTTGAACCCAAGAACTGTGAGATCATGACCTGAGTGAAGTCAGACATCTAACCGACTGAGCCACCCTGAGGTTTTTCTTGCTTCTTGAGGTAGGCCTATATTGGTATAAACATCACTCCTCTGAGTGCTTCTCATACATCCCCAAAGTTTTGGGCCACTGTGTTTTCATTTTCACTTGTTTCCATGTATTTTTTAAACTTCATCTTTGATTTCCTGGTTGACCCATTGTTTCATTAGTAGCATTTTCTTTTACCTGCATGTATTCATGGTTTTTCCAATTTTTTTTTTCTCATCATTGACTTCAAGTTCCATGGCAGTGTGGTCAGAAAATATTCATGCTATGACATCAAACTTTTTGTACTTTTTGAGGTCTAATTTGTGACCTATTATGTGATCTATTCTGGAGAATGTACCATGTGCACTTGAATGGGTATTCTGTTCCTTTTGGATGGAATGGTGTCATTCAAAGCCATTGTTTCTTTGTTAACTTTCTGTTTACATGATTTGTCCATTGATGTAATTGGAGTGTTAAAGTCTCTTAATTTTATTGCTTTATTATAAAATGATTTATTTATATTTATTATTAATTGTCTTTATATACTTGAGTTCTTCCAAGTTGGAGACATTAATGCTTACAATTGTTAGATTATTTTTTCGAAGGTCCCCTTTATTATGATATGTTGCCTTCTTCATCTCTTGTTACATTCTTTGTTTTCAAATCTAGTATGTCTGATATAAGTATTGCTACTCTGGCTTTATTTTCACATCAATTTGCATAATATATGTTTCTCCATCCTCTCACTTTAAATCTGCAGCTTTAAGTCTAAAATGAGTTTCTTGTAGGCAGGATGGATCTTATGTTTTTATACATTCTGATACACTATCTTTCTTTAGAGTATTTAGTACACTTACTTTCAGAGTGTTTATTGGCAGGTATGTATTTAGTACCATTTTATTACTTGTGTTATCAATGTTTCTGGAGATTTTGTATGCTGCTTTCTAATCTTTGTCAATTTTGGTCTTTCCTTCTCACTCAAAGAGTCCTATTTAATATTTCTTGCATGGCTCCTTCAGTGCCTATGTCCTGATTTAGTTTTTGTTTGTCTGGGAAACTTTATTCCTCCTCTTCTGAATGATAGCCTTGCTGGATAGAGTATTCTTGGCTGCAGATTGTTCCCATTTAGTGCTTTGAATATATCATACGACTCTCTTCTTTCTTGCCACATTTATGTGGAAAGATATGCAGCTAGCCTTATGGGCCTTCTATTGTGGGTTAGGGACTTCTTTTGTTTTGTTGATTTTAGGATTTTTTTCTCTATCACTATATTTTGTAAATTTAAGTACAACATGTCTGGTTGGCCTGCTTTTGTTGACTTTGATGGCAGTTCTCTTTGTATCTTGGGCCTGGATGTCTGTTTCTTTTCTTCAGATCAAGGAACTTGTCAGCTATGTTTTCCTCAAATAAACCTTTCCCCCAACCTCAATATATTTGGAAAGGATACCCTGCTAATTCCCAAAATCTCTGGCATGGCGACATTGATATTTCTCAGTGTTCATTTATAATTCGAAAGTGATTATTTTATTTTGGTTTATGAAAGAGTAGTAAAAGAGTAATTATTTTTTAGCTTGTAAGATATATTTTACATGTTAGCTTTATTAAGTTTTTGGGAAAGCCTTAAAGTTGAAATTACTGATATTACTTTGATTGGATGCTGATGTATCTGATGTATACCAGAGACACAAATAAAAAGCAATGCCATTTAATCTGTATTATGCCAGTACTAGTGATATTAGAATAATATACTATGTGCCTAAGTGCCAAAATAGTAGTAACATGGCTATTATTGCAGAGTTCATTGAGACTGAGGCAAAATCAGAAAAGAAATTGTCTGTGGTTTTTGATGTTATAGTGAATGTTTCTGAAGAAATATGAATATAGATACTTGTTATTGGGTTTTTACTACGTTATGAGGTCTGTTTTATCTTTGTTAGATGCATTTCTGAAGTTTTGCAACAACACCATTATAATTTAATATAAACACTACTAGTGTCATTTATTTTAATAAATGAGGTAATTATGTTTGAAAGAACCTAACTAATTTACTGAAAGTCAAACATCTGTTAAAGGGGAGAGTAAGAATGTGAATTCTGGCAGTTAGGCTCCAGAGCATAGAGTAATAATCATCAAGGTTTAGTGTTTCCCTAAATATGGTACAAATCATGTTGGTGAGGAGAGAACTGAGGAGGTAATAATGATGTGGGATGGTACCATGGCCTTTTACTGAGAATAGGAATATATACATATATATACATATATAGGTATATGTATATATATGAATATATATACATATTTACTTCCAAACTCTTATTTCTTGGTTTAATTATTTAAGACTTGATATAAAAATCAATATTTGGGTAGAGGGTCTAAGATGGTAGTGAATTAGGAAGGCCCTAGACCCCACTGGTTCCTCAGAAACAACTAGATAGTTATCAAATCATTCTAAATACATGAGAAATCAACCTGAAGACTGACAGAACAAACTACACAACTAGTTGGAAAGAAGAAGCCACATTGAAGAAGGTAAGAAATGAGGAGACATGGATTAGGGGAGAAACAGATCATGTGTTGTGGAGGGAAGGGAGCCATTGTCACAGAGAAAGGCGAGAGAGAGAAGGGCAAAAAGGTCAATGCACAAGGAAAGCAAGTCCCCAAAGCCATTGGCTGGAAAAACAAGAGTGTTCGTGTATTCTTGAAATCAGTAGGGTTTAGACTGGAGTTTTAAAGGCCACTTGGCTTGGGTAGATAGAGACCTCAAGGTGTTGGCCTATTTCTCGAGAGAAGGAAGGCAAATAACCCTGAGGCAAACAGCTTGGAAATAGCAAACTGAAGAACTCCTGAGGCACACATTTGGGAGATTATTTGTTATTCTTAGAGTGCATCCCTGAGGGTAGCATTCACAGAGGCACCTCCCTGGAGACAAAAGGACTGGCTGGCACCATTTCGTTTTCCCACCCTTTAGGATAAAGGAAATTGCATGAGTAATTTCCACCTGTGGAAAGCAGCTAGTCCACAATACTGGTTGCCTTACATGCTTACACAAGTCCCACACTTCTGTGCTTTCACGTGATTGCCTTTATCAGTCAAGTCTGACTCAAACCCAGAATGACAAGACCCTCTCCCAGAAGAACAGGACAGGCACCTGCCCACACCACATCCATAAAGCCTAGAACTTTAAAAGTAACTAGTCTAGGCTGAGATAGAGGTCAAAGGGCATTGCACTGGACTTGAAGAGAACAGGGAAACAATCTAAAGGAAGATAGTGAGGAAACATCAACCTGTAAAATGCCTGGGACACACAGTGGGAAGACTGTTTCTTCTCAGAATGGTTTCCTGAAAAGCAGTGTGCAAGGAGACTCTTCTCTGGAGCAAAGAGATGGTTGGAAACATTTATTTCCACTGACCCTCAGGATTAACACAAAACTACCTGTGAAAAGCATCACAGGGCAGGCACTGACTGCTTAATTTGCTTACACCAAGTTCTACATACCTGTGATCTGGTGGTACTGCCCTTCTCAGTCAAACATGCATCATTTCCAATGTGGCATGACTCTTCTCTGAAGATGAACAGAAACCCCTGCCCACAACATATCTCACAACCAGAGTTCAACAGGGCTTCATTTCTAGTGAAAGTGGTATCAGATATCATTTAACAAGCAGACCAGAGGACACGTAGTTAAAACTTGCCACATTCTATACAAGGACCACACACGTCCCACTGTAGACATGGAGAGTCTCTGTTGATGACTGGACTGGAATAGAGCAGCTAAATCACAACAGCATACACCAGAGTCACTCCCTGAAGCACCAGACCTTGGACACTATATTACCTCTTCATAAAACCATTGCTCTCAGGAGTAGAAAAACATAAGGGGCTTTTAAAACACATAGAAGACAGAGACAAAATACCAAATGAGAATAATTATTCCCAAATGAAACAAAGTAAGGTCACAGATAGAGATCTAAGTAAAACATATATAAGTAATATCCCTGATGTAAAATATAAAGCAACGATAATAAGCATACTCACTGGACTTCAGACTAGAATGGAAGACTTTAGGGATACACACACTATAGAGATAAAATAATTTTTAAAAATCAATCATAAATTAAAAATGCAATAACTGATATTTCCTACAGAATTGATTCATTGAAAATAAGCATGGAAAGAGCAGAAGAAAGAACAAGTGTTATAGAAGATAAAATATTGAAGAATAATGAAGTTGAATAAAACAGATAAAAATTATGGAACGAAAGAATAGTTTTAAGAACTCAATGACTCGATCAACTATAATAGTATATGTACTATAGGAGTTCTAGAAGAATTAGAGAAGAGGAAACAAAATTTATTTGAGGAAATAGTATCTGAAAACTTTCCTAACCTGGGGAAGGAAACAGACTTCCATATCCACAAGGCATAGAAAACAGCCATCAAATTCAACAAAAGCAGGCCAACAGTAATTAAATTGCAAAATATAAGGAAAGCGATAAGGAAAAAAATCTTAAAATTAGCAAGACAAAAGATACCCTTAATTTACAATGGAAGAGCAATAAGGTTAGCAGCATATCTCTCAACAGAAACTTAGCAAGTCAAGAAGGGAGGGACATGATATATTTAACATGCTGATGGGAAAAATCTGCAGCTAAGAACACTGTATCCTGCAACACTATCATTCAAAAGAGGAAAAATAAAGAGTTTCCCAGAAAGAGGAGCTTGGTGGCTGTCAGTTAAATCCCCAACTCTGGCTCAGGTCATGGTCTTATGGTTCACTAGTTCAAGCCCCGCATCAGACTCTCTGCTGTTGGTGTAGAGCCTGCTTCAGACCTTCTCCTTCTTTCTCTATAACCTTCTCCACTCATTCTCTCTCTCTTTCAAAATAAACTTCAAAAAAAGAGTTTCCCATGGGGCGCCTGGGTGGCTTAGTCGGTTAAGCGTCCAACTTTCGCTTGGGTCATGATCTCGCGGTTCGTGGTTCGGGCCCCGCATCGGGCTCTGTGCTGACTGCCAGCTCAGAGCCTGGAGACTGTTTCAGTCTGTGACCCCTCTCTCTCTGACCCTCCCCTGCTCACACTCTCTCTCTCCTGGAAATAAATAAAACATTAAAAAAAATTTAAAAAAAAATAAAAATTAAAATTAAAAAAAAAAAAAAAAAAAGAGTTTCCCAGACAAACAAAAACTAAAGCATGACCACTAAAGGAGCTCTGGAAGAAACATTAAAGGGAACTCTTTAAGTAAAAAGGAACAACCAAAAGTGACAAAGACAAGAAAGGAAAAGGGAACATCTTCAGAAACAATGAAATGACAAGTCATGATATGACATTAAATACATATCTATCAATAAATACTCTGAATGTAAGTGGATAAAACACTCCAATCAAAAGAGATAGAGTATCAGAAGACGAGGAAAAACAAGACTCATCTGTATACTGTCTACAAGAACTCATTTTAGACCTAAGACACCTGCAGATCGACATTGAGAGGATGGAGAAACATGTATCATGCAAATGACATTTAAAAATGTTGAAGTAGCAATACATATATTAGAAATTAGATTTTAAACGAAAAACTAACAAGAGTTGAAGAAGTGCACTATATCATAATAAAGGGGACCATCCCACAAGAAGATCTAACAATTGTAAATATTTATGGCCTCTACCTGGGACACCCAAATATATGAAACAATTAATAACAAACATAACTCAATGATGATAATAATAAAATAATAAGGGACTTTAACACCCCACTCACAGCAATGGACAGATTATCTAAGCAGAAAATCGATAATGAAATAATAGCTTTGAATGATACACTGGATCAGATGTACTTAATAGGTATATACAGAACATTCCATACCAAAGCAGCAGAATACACATTCTTTTTTAGTACACATGAAATATTCTCCAGAATAGATCACATAATGGGTCACAAATCCCACCTCAACAAATAAAAAAATAATTGAGATATTAGCATGCATATTTTATGACCACAGCACTAAGAAACTTTAAGTCAGCCACAAGAAAACATTTGAAAAGACCACAAATGTGTGGAGGTAAATAACACACTTCTAAAGAATGGATGGATCAACAAGGAAATTTAAATAGCATATATATATATATATATATATATATATATATATATATATGGAAAATTTTAAAGGAAATTAACAACAAGGAAATTAAAAAATATATATATATTTTATATATATATGGAAAATTTAAAATACAAATATGATGGCACAAAACCTTTAAGATGCAGCAAAATCAGTCCCAAGTGAGAAATATATAGCAATACAGCGCTACCATAAAAAAAAATAAAAATCTCAAATAAGCAACGTAAACTTACACATAAAGGAGCTAGAAAAGAACAACAAATGAAGCCTAAAGCCAGCATAAGAAGGGAAATAATAAATATTAGAGCAGAAAGAAATGATATAGAAACTAAAAACAATAACAACAAATCCACAATAAAGCAGATCAATGAAACCAGGAGGTGGTTCTTTAAAATCATTAATAGAATTGATAAATCCCTAGACAAATCTATCAGAAACAAAATGGAATCAATCCAAATAAATAAATCATAAATGAGAATGGAAAAATCGCAAATGACACCACAGAAATTCAAGCAATATAAGATAATTTTATGAAAAAGTATATGCCATATATTGGACAACCTGGAAGAAATGGATAAACACCTAAAAACTTAAAATACGAAAAGTGAAGGGGAACAAATAGAGAATGTGAACATGCAAATAACAAGCAAAGAAATTAGTAGTAAAACACTTCTAATAAACAAATGTGTGGGAGCAGATGGCTTCAAAGGTGACATCTACCAAACTGTTAAAGTAGAGTTAATACCTTTTTTTTTTTTCTCAAACTATTCCTAAAAGTAGGAATGGAAGGACAACTTCCAAATTCACTGTCTTGGTCCAGTATTACCCTGATACCAAACCAGACAAAGACGCCTCTAAAAAAGAGAACTACAGTCCAATATCCCTGATGAATACATTGTAAAATTAAAAAAAAAAAAGAAATACTAGCAAACTGAATCCAACAGTACATTAAAAGATCAATCACCATGATCAAATGACTTTCAGGGTGGTTCAATATTCATAAATGAATCATTGTGATACACCACATTAATAAAAGAAGAGAGGAACCATATGGTCATTTCAGTAGATCCAAAACTGCACTTAACAAAGAACAAAATCCATTCATGATAAAATGAACACTCAACAAAGTAGTGTTAGTGGGATCATACCTCAATATAATAAAGGCCATATGGAAAACTCACAGATAATATCATTCTCAATGGCGAAAAAACTGAGAGCTTTTCTTTTATGGCCAGAAACAAGACTGGGATGTCCACTCTCATCACTGTTTTTAACATAGTACTAGATGTGCTAGGCACAGCAATCAGGCAGCAACAACAAAATAATAATAAATAAAAGGGATTCAAACTGGCCAGGAGGAAGTCAGACTTCATTATTTGCAGATGACATGATACTCTATATAGAAAACCTGAAAGTCTCCACCAAAAATTGCTAGAACTCACGGACAAACTCAGTAAAGTTACAAGATACAAAATCAACATATGGAAATCTATTGCGTATCTCTACACCAATAATGAAGCAGCAGAATGAGACATTAAGGAATCAATCCTGTTTACAATTCCACCAAAACCCATAAGATATCTAGGAATAAACCTAACCAAATAGGTGAAGGACCTGTAATCTGAAAACTATAAAACACTGATTAAATAAATTGAAGGTGACACAAAGTAATGGAAAAATATTCCATGCTTATGAATTGGAAGAAAACGTATTGTTAAAATGCCTATATTACCCAAAGCAATCCACACTATCAATGCAATCCTCATCAAAAGAGCACTATAATTTTTCACAGAGCTAGAAAAATCTTAAAACTTATATAGGATCACAGTAGATCACAGATAGCCAAGTAAACCTTAAAATACCAAGGAAAAGCCGGAAGTATCACAATTCTCAACTTCAAATTATATTACAAATCTGTAAAGATCAAGACAGTATGGTACTGGAGAAATATAGCCCCATAGATCAAAAAAAAAAAAAAAAAAAAACAGATTAGAACAACCCAGAAGTGAAGTCACAACTATATGATCACTTAATCTTTGATAAAGCAGGAAAAATATCCAATGGGAAAAAGATTCTTCAACAAATGATGTTGGGATAACTGAACAGCCACGTGGAAAAGAATGAATCTGGGCCACTTTCTTACACCTTACATAAACTTGTTTGTGTATGAATATGTGAACAAAATGATATGAATATGAATGAAAGACCTAAATGTGAGACAGGAAATCATTAAAATACTAAAGAGGAACACATGCAGTAACCTCTTTGACACTGGTCATAGTATTTTCTTTTTAAATATATCTCCTAAGACCAGGGAAACAAACTCAAAAATAAGCTTTATCAAAAAAAGGACTTTATCAAAATCAAAAGCTTGTGCACAATGAAGAAACCAATCAACAAAACTAAAAGGCAACCTATGGAATGGAAGAAGATATTTGTAAATGACATATCTGATAAAGGGTTAGTATCCAAAATATATAAGAAATTAAAAAATTAATATATTAAAAATAATCCAGTTAAAGTGGGCAAAATGTATGAATTAATATATTTCCAAGGAATACATACAGATGGCGAACAGACACATGGAAAGGTGTTCAACATCACTAATGATCACGGAAATCCAAAACAAAACTGCAATGAGGTATCACCTCACACCTTTCAGAATGGCCAAAGTTAACACAGAGGAAAACAACAGGTGTTAGCAAGAATGTGGAGAAAGGGGAACACTTTTTCCCTGTTGGTGGGAATTCAAACTGGTGTAGCCACCTTGGAAAACAGTATGGAAGTTTCTCAAAAGTTAAAAATGGAATTTCTCTATGATCAAACAATTGCATTACTAGGTATTAACCCAAAGAATAAAAGAACACTAATTCTTTGGTATACATCCACATGGATCCTTATATCAGCATTTTCAACAGTAGTCAAACCATGGAGTATATATATATATGATATATATATATATATATATATATATATATATCATATATATATGGAATACATAGAATATATATATATATCAGTAAATTAGTAGTTGAAAATTAGCAACCCCTTTTCCATAATTAACTTGTTATTTCTATGAAATTTTTAATACAAATTTTCTTGTATTAAAAATAAAAAGAAAATTATTTGCCAGAATCTATAATAATAGATACTTTATGTATGTATAATAAATACTTTATGTAGTTTGTGTTAAAATTCTGATTTGATTTGCAATCATCACTATCAGGTGAAGAATAATTTTTATTATGTTTTTTATATCCTTTTTTTTTTTTTACAAATAGTTTATTGTCAAGTTGGTTTCCATATAACACCCAGTGATCATCCCCACAAGTGCCCACTCCGTACCATCTCCCCCACCCCCTATATCCATCAGTCCTCAGTTTGTTATCAGCATTCAAGAGTCTCTCATGGTATGCCTCTCCCCTTTCCCCACCATTTCCCCCGTTCTTCTCCCCCATTGTCCTCCGTTAAATTCCTCCTAATCCTCCTAAACATGCAAACATATGATATTTGTCCTTCTCTGCCTGACTTATTTCGCTCAGCATAACACCCTCAAGGTCCATCCATGTTGCTACACATGGGCAGATTTCATTCTTTCTCATTGCCATGTAGTATTCCATGGTATAGATAAACCACATCTTGATCCATTCGTTCTTGGATGGACACTTAGGCTCTTTCCATGTTTTGGCTATTGCTGAGAGTGCTGCTATAAACATTAGGGTACATGTGCTCTGATGCATCAGCACTTCTATATCCCTTGGGTAAATTCCTAGCAGTGCTATTGCTGGGTCATAGGAGAGTTCTATTGTTAATTTTTTGAGGAAACTCCACACTGTTTTCCAGAGGGGCTGTAGAAGTTTACGTCCCCACCAACATTGTAGGAAGGTGCCCGTTTCTCCACATCCTCGCCAGCATCTCACCTTCTCTGATTTGTTCATTTTAGCTACTCTTTTTTTTTTTTTTTTTTTTAGCTTTTAATTCACTTTATTTTTCTTGTACAAAACTATGTGGTGGCCACAGCTGGAGCCTGGGTCCTCTGCACAGAGACTCTGGTGTGGGTCTTCACAAGATGGTCAGTGAATTCCTGATACGGAGACTTGGTGAAAACAGTCTCTTTCCAAAGATCAGGAGTGAGATTGCTGTAGGTCTTAGAAATGGCATCAAAAGTGGCCTTGGCAAAGTTGCCCAGGGTGGCAGTGCAGCCCCTGGCCGAGGTGTAGCAGTCGTCAATACCAGCCATCAGCAGCAGCTTCTTAGGCACAGGGGCCGAGATGATGCTAGTGCCTCTGGGGGCGGGGATGAGGCGCACCAGCACAGAGCCACAACGGCCTGTCACCTTGCATGGTACAGTGTGGGGTTTGCCGATCTTGTTTCCCCAGTAGCCTCGCCGCACCGGGACGATGGAAAGCTTGGCCAGGATGATGGCCCCGCGTATGGCAGTGGCTACCTCCTTGGAACACTTAACACCCAGACCAACGTGTCCGTTGTAATCTCCGATGGCAACAAATGCCTTGAACCTGGTCCGCTGGCCAGCGCGTGTCTGCTTTTGCACAGGCATAATCTTCAAGACCTCGTCCTTGAGGGACGCCCCCAAGAAAAAGTCAATGATCTCAGATTCCTTCATGGGCAGGGAGAAGAGATAGATCTCCTCTAGGGACTTGATCTTCATGTCCTTGACCAGGCGGCCCAACTTGGTGACAGGCATCCACTCCTTGTCCTCGGCCTTGCCTCCGTGAGCTCCGAGGCCTCGGCCCCGGCCCCAACCCCGGCCACGGCCCCGACCCCGGATGCCGCTGCCGAAGCCTCCGCGGAAGCCGGCGCGGCCTCCCATTCCAGGGCCCCCGGGCACTCTGGGCCCTCCCGCAGCACCGGCGTCATCCGCCATTTGGTGTTTTCCTGGAGAAGAAGCTCATTTTAGCTACTCTTGCTGGCATGAGGTGGTATCTCAGTGTGGTTTTCATGTGTATTTCCCTGATGAGTGAGGAGGGATGCTGAGCATCGTTTCATATGTCCGTTAGCCATCTGGCTGTCCTCTTTGGAGAAGTGACTGTTCATATCTTCTGCCCATTTCTTTACGGGGTTGTTTGTTTTTTGGGTGTGGAGTTTGGCGAGTTCATTATAGATTTGCATATTAATCCCTTTATCTGATATGTAATTTGCAACTATCTTTTCCCATTCCGTCGGTTGCCTGTTAGTTTCATGGATTGTTTCCTTTGCGGTTCAGAAGCTTTTAATGTTGATGAGGTCCCAAGAGTTCATTTTTGCTCTCGAGTCCCTTGCTTTTGGGTACGTGTCAAGTAAGAAATGGCTGCGGTGGAGGTCAAGGAGGTTGCTTCCTGCTTTCTCCTCTAGGGTTTTGATAATTTCTTGTCTCACGTTCAGGTTCCTTATCCATTTTGAGTTCAGTTTTGTGTGGTGTGAGAAAATGATCTAGTTTCATTCTTCTGCATGTTGCTGTCCAGTTCTCCCAACACCATCTGTTAAAGAGGCTGTCATTTTTCCATTGGGTATTCTTTCCTGCTTTGTCAAAGACTAGTTGGCTGTATACCTTTGGGTCCAGCTCTGAGTTCTCAATTCTATTTCATTGGTCTATGTGTCTGTATTGTGCCAATACCATACTGTCTTGATGATGACAGCTTAGTAGTAGAGGCTAAAGACTGGGATGGTGATACCTCCCATTTTGGCCTTATTTTTCAGTAATACTTTGGCTATTCGGGGTCTTTTGTGTTCCATACAAATTTTAGGATAGTTTGTTCAAGTTTTGAGAAGTATGCTGGTGTGATTTTGATTGGAATTGCATTGAATGTGTACATTGCTTTGGGTAGTAATGATATTTTAACTATATTTATTCTTCCTATCCATAAGCATGGAATGTATTTCCATTTCTTTGTGTCGACTTCAATTTCCCTCATAAGTTTTTTATAGTTTTCATCATATAGATCTCTTGTATCAATGGTTAGGTATATTCCTAGGTATTTTATGTTTTTTTTGTGTAATTGTGAACGGGACCAGCTTCTTGATTTATCTTTCTGTTGCTTCATTCTTGGTGTATAAAAATGCAACCAATTTCTGTACGTTGATTTTGTACCCTGCAACTTTGTTGAATTCATGAATCAGTTCTAGTAGGCTTCTGGTGGAGTCTGTCGGGTTTTCTATGTAGAGTATCATGTCGTCTGCGAAAAGTGAAAGTTTGACTTCCTCTTTGCCAACTCCGTTGCCTTTGATTTCCTTTTGTTCTCTGATGGCTGATAGTAGGAGTTCCAGCACTATATTAAACAGCAGTGGTGAGAGGGGACATCCCTGTCGTATTCCTGATCTCAGGGGGAAGGAACTCAGTTTTATTCCGTTGAGGATGATGTTAGCTGAAGGCTTCTCATAGATGGCTTTTAGGATGTTTATGTAAGTTCGTTCTAACCCAACTTTCTCTAGAGTCTTTATTAAGAAGGGATGCTGTATTTTGTCAAATGCTTTTTCTGCGTCTACCGACAGGATCATATGTTTTTTATCTTTTCTTTTGCTGATGTGATGTATCACATTGATTGATTTGTTAATGTTGAACCAGCCCTGTAACCCAGGAATGAATCCCACTTGATCTTGGTGGATGGTTCTTTTTATATCCTGCTGGATTCGATTTGCAAAAATCTTCTTGAGGATTTTTGCATTCTTATTCATCAAGGATATTGGCCTGTAGTTGTCTTTTTTAGCTGGACCTCTGTCTGGCTTGGGAATCAGAATGATGATGGCTTCATAAATTGAGTCTGGGAGTTTTCCTTCAATTTCTATGTTTTGGAATAGCTTGAGAAGAATTGCTATTAGTTTTGTTTTAAACGTCTGTTAGAATTCCCCGGGGAAGCCATCAGGTCCTGGAATATTATTTGTTGGAAGATTTTTGATCACTGATTCGATTTCCTCACAGTTATGGGTCTGTTCAGATATCCTATCTTTTCCCGTGTGAATTTTGGTAGTGGGTGTGCATTTAGGAATTTGTCCATTTCTTCTAAGGTGTCCAATTTCTTGGCATATAATTTTTCATAGTATTCCCCGATAATTTCTTGTATTTCTGAGTAATTGGTTGTAATAAGTCCATTTTCATTCATGATTTTGTCTATTTGGGTGCTCTCTCTCTTTTTTTTTTTTTTTGAGAAGCCTTGCTAGAGGTTTGACAATTTTGTTTATTTTTTCAAAAAACCGACTCTTGGTTTCATTGATCTGTTCAATTGTTTCTTTGGTTTCTATGATGTTTATTTCTGTTCTGATTTTTACTATTTCTCTTCTCTTCTACTACTGGGCATTCTTGTTGCTCTGCCTCTAGTTCCTTTAGGTGATCTGTTAGATTTTGGACTTATGATTTTTCTCCTCTCTTGAAATGGGCCTGGAGTGCAATGACTTTCCTCTTAAGACTGCCTTTGCCGCATCCCATAGGTTTTGGATTGTTGTATTTTCATTTTCATTTGTTTCCATATATATTTTAATTTCTTCTCTAATTGTCTTATTGGTTATTCATTCTTTAGTAGGGTATTCTTTAACCTCCTTGTTTTAGGAGGTTTTCCAGACTTCTTCCTGTGATTGCTTTCAAGTTTCAAAGCATTATGATCTGAGACTGTGCATGGTATGATCTCAATCCTTTTATATTCATTGAGGGCTGCTTTATGTCCCAGTATGTGATGTATCTTGGAGAATGTATAATGTGCAATTGAGAAGAAAGTGAATTCCCTGGCTTCAGGATTTAGAGTTCTAAATATATCCGTCAGATCCATCTGGTCCAATGTGTCTTTCAAGTCCATTATTTCTTTAGTGATTTTCTGTCTGTTTGACCTTACCATTGCTGTAAGCGGAGTATTAAAGTCCCCTGCTATTAGCACATTGTTATCTATAAGCTTGTTTCTGTTTGTGATTAATTGTTTTAGATATTTAGGTGCTCTCATATTCGGTGCATAGACATTTATGGTTGTTAGTTCTTCCTGATGGGTAGACCCTGTAATTATTATGTAATGCCCTTCTTCATCTCTTGTTATTGTCTTAATTTAAAGTCCAGTTTGTCTGATATAAGTATAGCTACTTCTGCTTTTTTTGACTTCCAGTAGCATGATATATTTTTCTCCATCCCCTTACCTTGAATCTGAAGGTATCTTCCAGTCTCAGATGAGTTTCTTATAGACAGCATATAGATGGATTTTGTTTTCTTATCCATTCTGCTACCCTATGTCTTTTGATTGGAGCATTCAGTCTATTTACATTCAGTGTTATTATTGAAATATGTCGGTTTAAAGTCTCTGTGTCCTTTGTGGGGTTCATGTTTGTGGTGGTGTCTCTGGTATATTTGTTCCTTGCAACATTTCCTTCAGAGCGTCCTCCTCAGGATTTCTTGTAGGGCTGGCTTAGTGGTGACAAATTCGCTCAATTTTTGTATATTTGGAAAGACTTTTATCTCTCTTTCTATTCTGAATGACAGGCTTGCTGGATAGAGGATTATTGGCTGCATATTTTTTCCATTCTTCACATTGAAGATTTCCTACCATTCCTTTCTGGCCTGCCAAGTTTCAGTAGATAGGTCTGTGACCACTCTGATAGGTTTCCCTTTGTATGTGAGTGCCCTTTTCTCCCTAGCTGCTTTCAAAATTTTCTCTTTCTCCTCATATTTTGCCATTTTTACTATGATATGTAGTGCAGAAGGTCGAATCAAATTGCTTCTGAGGGGAGTCCTCTGAGCCTCCTGTATTTCAACATTTAAATCCTTCCTCAGGTTGGGGAAGTTCTCTGCTATAATTTGTTCCAGGATTCCTTCAGCAGCTTTCCCTCTCTCTTCCTCTTCTGGGATTCCTATGATACAGATACCGTTGCGTTTGACCGTGTCGCTGAGCTCTCAAACTCTTCTTTCATGTTCCTGAATCAGTTTGTCTCTTTTTTTATCTGCGTTTGTTTTTCTATAATGGTGTCTTCTAAATCATTTTTCTCCTTTCTGCCTCTTCAATCCATGCATTGGAGGCCTCTAATTTATTATGTATCTCATTTATCACATTTTTTAATTCATCACGCCTATTTTTATTCTCCATTTTGTCTGTAGCCATATTTTTTTTCATGTGCCCTATGCTTTTTTGAAGCCCAGCTATTAATTTTATGATTATTATTCTAAAGTCTTGTTCAGGTATGCTGCTTATATCTATTTTGAGCAGTTCGTTAGCTGTCAATTCTTCTTGGAATTTCTTTGGAGGAGAGCTTTTCGTTTCGTCATTTTAGTTAGCTTTCTGTCTCTTGTTAGTTTCAAAGACTTGTTATGCTCTCTGCACCTGTGATCCGCTCCTGTGTCCAAGAAGACTCCCTGACTGTCCAGGGCCTATCCTTTCAAAGAGTGTTTTTTGAATGGTATCTCTTCGTCTCTCTTGTTGAGACCTTGGTTATTTTATTTCCCTACTCGTAGTGAGATTTGGGACTCTCCACCATGTGTACTTTGGCTTGTTTCTTGATATAGCCCTGTAAAGGAAAACAGACTAACAAACACACAGGGAGCAAGGTCCCACAATCGCACAGAGAAATCAATCTAACATGTTAACCTAGAGGGAAAATGAAAAAGTTAACAGAAATGATGGAGGAGGGAGTGCGGATAATAGAGAATAAAAAATACATAAAAAGATCAAAAAGAAGGAAAGAAAAGGAAAAAAGAAGAAAACCGATGAACAAAGATCGGTTTAAAGCATATAACCGAATTTCCCAGCTACAATTAAATTGCTGGGTGTATGCAGTGCTGGTTGAATAGCATAGAGAAAGAGAGAGAAGACAGGGCGGGGATGAGGCACAATTGGAAATAGAATGAACAGGCTGAAGGGATAAGAAGCTTTTTTCAAAGAGCTAAAGGATGGAATATGGTTGGATAGGTGAGAGAAGGATGCTGGTGTTATCCAGAGCAACTATATAGTCTAATTACTCCTGAGAGAAAGACATGAAAAGGTCGGTAGCTGTAGAATTTACATCTACAGAATGGACTCATTGTGATTGTTTAAGCAAGCCGGTGACCAGAATTAATCAGGTCAGTGTTCTGGGGATAAAAAGAAAGGAAAGAAAAAAAATAAATAAAACAAAACAAATATTTAAAAAAGGGAGAGAAGGGCAGCTCTCATGCAGGGATGGGTGTAGTGTGATCCAATGAGTCAGGGTGGAGTTCTGCCTTGGTGATCGTAGGGAGGAGAGTGGCAGTGCTCGTGTCCCTTCCTGAACCAAGCGCTGCACCTTGCTTTTTTGGGCGTGTAAACTCCCCGCGCCGGGGGCGCAGCCAAAGTTGGTTGCGCTCTTCAACCCGGGCCAGTTCTGGTTTCCAAATCCCAGTCCCAGCGCCCTGCTGAAATTCCTGTAGACACAACTTCGTAGTCAATCCCCTCAGGGCAATTCCAACCCTCCAGCCTAGCTCTTGGCGTGGAGCCAGAATTGCTGCTCCCTTCTCCAGGTTGGGCTGGCGAGCATGGGAGGGGGCTTGCTGAGCCTGCTGGAACAAGGGAAACCAGGTCCCTCTGTCTCGTCACCTGAAACTCGAACTCACAGGCAAATCTCCCAGTGTTTTGCTCTTTGCCTTCCCTCTAGAGTTCTAGCCAGCCAAGAGCGTGGACAACCAGCGCCAGTGCGTGGCTACTCCAGGGGTCCAAGCCCTCCAGGAAAACAATGGTGTGGCAGGTGCGCCACTACTCTAGAAGTCCAGCCAGCCAGGAGCAAGCACAAAGAAACAGTCCACGCCCAACCCCTCCGGGACAAGTTGGCGTGCGGGGACCTGGAGCACTGGTATCTGGTGTGCACGGTCTTTCTATTCCCCGAGCGGAGGTTTTTCCCTGAGCTTAGATTTTTCTGTTTCGGACTCTGTTTTTCCCCTCTCACTCACCGCAGAGGAGAGTCGCCCCCATCCCTGGAGTCTCCAATCCTGGCCTGATTTTATCTTCCCCAGTTCGCACTCACGTTAGAAAGTTTTTTCAGTGGATTCTTCGTCGTTTTTCTCCCAATCTCTTGGATTTTGTAATATTTCCTAGGGCTTCAGATCTTTTCCGTCTGAGGTATGGGCGCCAGTGTAAGTACGGAGCTCCCTAGTTCTACGCCATCTTGCTCCTCCCTCGAAGAGTAATTTTTAAACATTTTTATTTAAATTCTGGTTAGCTAATATACAATGTAATTTTATATTCTGGTATACATTCAGTGATTCAACACTTACATACAACATTCAGTGTTCATCACAAGTGTACTTTTATCCCCATCACCTACTTAACCCATTCCTCACCCACCGTTTTCCATGGTAACCATCACTTTCTATCTATAATTAAGAATCTATTTCTTTGATTGCCACTCTCTTATTTTATTCTTTGCTTTGTTTATTATATTCCACATATGAGTGCAATCACATGGTATTTCTCTTCCTTTGACTCACTTATTCTACTCAGCATAATACCCCCTAGTTCCATTCATGGCACTACAAGTGATAAGATTTCATCCATTTTTCATGGCCGAGAAATATTTCACTATATATTTTATATACAGCATCTTCCTATTTATTCATCAGTAGATAGACAAATGGGGTGTTCCCATAATTCGGCTCTTATACATAATGCTTTTATAAACATCAGGGTGCATGCATCCCTTTGAATAAAAAGTTTACATTGCTTGTGTAAAACTCTATTAGAGCGAATGCTGTTCACAGAGTAGTTCTAGTTTTAACTTTTTGAGACACCTCCACACTCAGTTTTCCAGAGTGGCTGCAACAGTTTGCATTACCACAAACAGGGCAAGAGGGTTCCCCTTTCTCCATATTCTTTTTGTTCCTGTATTGTTCCTTTTAGCAATCTTGACAAGTATGAGGTCTTATCTCATTGTAGTTTTGTTTTGTATTTCCCTGAGGATGAGTGATATTGAGTATCTTTTTCTGTGTCTGTTAGCCATCCATATGTTTTTGTTTTTGTTGTTTTGGAAAAAATGTCTATTCATATCTTCTCCACATTTTTAACAAGATTATTTGACTTTGGGGTGTTGAGTTTTATAAGTTCTCTATAGATTTGTATATAAAAGGTTTATCAGATATGCTGTTTCCAAATACCTTTACCCATTCGGGAGGTTGCATTTTAGTTTTGTTTGTTGTTTCTTCCACTATGAAAGACTTTTTTTTTTTAATCTTGATTTAGGCCCAATATTTCATTTTTATTTTTGTTTCCTTTGCCTCAGGAGATGTATCTAGAAAGAAATTGCTTCAGCCAATGCCAAAGTGGTTATTGCCTGTGTTCTCCTCCAGGACTTTAATAGAAATCCAATCCTGTTTTACTTTTAGGTCATTCATTTATTTTAAATTTGTCTTTGTGAGTGGTGTAAAAAAAGTAGTCCACATTCATTCTTTTACATATCACTGTCCAGTTTTCCAAGCACCATTTTTTGAAAACACTTTTTCCCCCATTGGATATTCTTTACTATTTTGCTGAAGATTAGTTGATCATATAATTGTGGGCTCCTTCTTGTGTTTTCTATTCTGTTATGTTTATCTGTATGTCTGTTTTTGTACTAGTATCATATTGACTTGATCATGGTAGCTTTGTAATATAATTGGAAATCTGGTAATGGGTTGTTTCTATCTTTTCATTTCTTTTACAATATGGCTTTTATTATTTGAAGTCTCTTGTGCTTCCATACAAATTTTAGGATTCTTCGTTCTTGCTCAATGAAAAATATTGGAGGTCTTTTGATAGGAATTGCATTAAATGCATAGACTTCTTTTGATAGTATAGAAATTTTAACAATATTTGTTTTTCCAACTCATTAGCATGAAATATTTTCCATTTTTTGTGTCATTATAAATTTAATTTACAAATGTTCTAGTTGTCAGAGTGCAGGTCTTTTACTTATTTGGTTAGGTTTATTCTTAGGTATTTGATGGCTTTTGGTGAAACTGTAAACTGGATTGATTCCTTTATTTATCTTTCTGTTCCTTCATTACTGGTGCATCGAAATGCAACCAATTTCTGTAAGTTGATTGCGTATCCTGCAAATTTACTGAATTCATGTATCAGTTCTAGTAATTTTTCATGATGTTTATTATATAGAGTGTCATGCCTTTTACAAATAGTGAGTGTTTGACCTCTTGTTTGCCAATTTGGATGCTTTTTAATGTTTATTTATTTATTTTTGAGAGAAACACAAAGAGAGAGAGAGAGTACAAGGAGGAAAGGGGCTGAGAGAGAGAGAAAGAGAACACCAAGCAGACTCCACACTGACAGTATGGCATGGGTCTTGAACTCACGAACCGTGAAATTATGACCTGAGTTGAAATCAAGAGTCAAACAATTAGCCAAATGGCCCACCCAAGCAACCCTGGGTGGCTTTATAAATGTTTGTTGTCTGACTGTGGAGGCCAGGACAACCATTACTATGATACATAACAGTGGTTAGACTGAACATCCTGTCTTGTTCCTGATTACAGAGGAAAAGTTCTCAGTAGTTTCCCATTGAGAATATTATTCTGTGGATATTTCATATATGGCCTTTACAATGTTGCAGTATGTTCCCTCTAATCATACTTTGCTGAGGGTTTTTATCAAGAATGGATGGGGGAACCTGGGTGGCTCAGTTGGTTAAGTGTCGCACTCCTGCTCAGGTCATGATACCACAGTTTGTGATTTCAAGTCCTGTATCGGGCTTTGTGCTGACAACACAGAGCCTTGAGCCTGCTTCAGATTCTGTGTCTCCCTCTCTCTGCCCTTCCTCCACTCACTCCCTGTATTTCTCTGTCTCTCAAACATAAAGGTTACAAAATTTAAAAACCAAACAAACAGAAAGAGAATGATGCTGTACTTTGTCAAAAGCTTCTTCTGCATCTTTTGAGAAGATTATATTCTTCTTATCCTTTCTTCTGTGAGTATGGTATTTCATGTTGATTGATTTGAGAATATTGAAACACTGTTGTAACTCGGGAATAAACTGCAGTTGATGGTGGTGAATGACCCTTTTAATGTACTGTTGGATTTGATTTACTAGTATTTTATTGAGAATCTTGTATCCATTTTCATCAAAGATATTGGCCTGTAGTTCTCTTTTGTTAGTTAGGTCTTTCTCTGGTTTTGGAATCAGTATAATGCTAGTGTCATTGCATTCGTATGGAATTTTTTCTTCCATTTCAATTTTTATAACAATTTGAGAAATATAGATATTAACTCTTCTTTAAATGTTTCATAGAATTCCCCTGGGAATCTATCTTGCCCTGGACTCTTGTGTTTTGGGAAACTGTTGTTACTGATTTAGTTTTTTCCTGGACATTAATTTATTTAATTTTTTGTAGTGTATATGTTTCTAGAAATTTATCCATATCTTCCATAGTGCCCAATTTGTTGGCATATGATTTTTCATAATATTCTCTTATAATTCTTTGTTTCTGTGGTGTTGGTTTCTTTTTTAAAAATTTTTACTGTTTTATTTATTTCTGAGAGAGAGAAACAGATAGTTGAGAAGGGGAGGGTAAGAGAGAGAGGGAGACATAGAATCTGAAGCAGGCTCCAGGCTCTGAGCTAGCCGCCAGCACAGAGCCTGATGTGGGGCTCAAACCCATGAACCGTGAAATCATGACCTGAGCCGAAGTCGGACACTTAACCGACTGAGCCACCCAGGTGTCCCTGTGGTATTGGTTTTTATCTCTCGTTTCTCATTCACAATTTTATTTATTTAAATCTTTTCTCATTTCTTTTTGATATGTCTGACTAGGGGTTTACGAAGTTTATTAATGTTTCAAGGAACCAGCTCCTGGTTTCATTGATTTGTTCTACTGGGTTTTTGTTTTCTTCTTCTATATCATTTATTTTTACTCTAATTTTATTTTTTCCCTAGTGCAGACTTTAGGAATTTTTGATTGTTCTGTTTCTAGCTCCTCAGGTGTAATTTTGGGTCACATATTTGAGATTTTCCTTAATTCTTGAGGTGGGCCTGTTTTTTATATACTTCCCCCTTATGACCAATTTTGCTGAATACCACATGTATTGGACCATTATGTTCCATTTTGGTTTGTTTCCATACATTTATAAAAATCTTTTTTTTTTAATTTGTTGGTTTATCACTTCTTTCTTTAGTAGGATATTAGTTAACCTCCATGTGTTTGAGGTGTTTCCTTTTTTTTTCCCTTGTGGTAGATTTCAAGTTTCATATTGTGTTTAGAAAACATAGATGGTGTAAACTCTATTGTATTCTATTTGTTGAAGCATGATTTGTGACCTACTATTTGATCTATTCTTGATAACCTCCCATGAGGATTTAAAAGATTGAGTGATGATTACAGCTTTGTAGTACAGGCTAACATCTGGGGTAGTGATGCCTCCCATTTTGGTTTTCTTCTTCAATATTACTTTGGCTATTTGGGCTCTTTTGTGGTTCCATACAAATTTTAGGATAGTTTGTTCTAGTTTTGAAAAGAATGCTGGTGCAATTTTGACAGGGATTGCATGGAATGTGTAGATTGCTTTGGGTAGTAATGACATTTTAACTCTATTTATTCTTCCAAATATGAGCATGGAATGTTTTTCCATTTCTTTGAGTCTTCTTCAATTTGCTTTGTAAGTGTTCTATAGTTTTCATCATACAGATCTCTTATATCTTTGGTTAAGTTTATTCCTAGGGATTTTATGGTATTTTTGTGCAATTGTGTATGGGATTAGCCTCTTGATTTCTCTTTCTGTCGCTTCATTGTTGGTGTATAAAAATGCAACCAATTTCTGTCCGTTGATTTTGTATCCTGCAACTTTGCTGAATTCTTGGATCAGTTCCAGTAGGCTTCTGGTGGAGTCTGTTGGGTTTTACATGTACAGTATCATGCCGTCTGTGAAAAGTGAAGACAGTATGGTATTGGCACAAAAACAGACACATAGACCAATGCAATATAATAGAGAAATCAGATTTGGATCCAAAAATGTACAGCCAACTAATCTTTGACAAAGCAGGAAAGAGTATCCAATGGAAAAAAGACAGCCTCTTTGACAGATGGTGCTGGGAGAACTGGACAGCAACATGCAGAAGAATTAAACTAGATCATTTTGTCACACCATACACAAAAATAAACTCAAGAAGGATAAGGGACCTGAGACAGGAAAGTCTCAGGACGTTCTCAGTGAGACAGGAAACTATCAAAACCCTAGAGGAGAAAGAAGGAAGCAAACTCCTTCACCTCCATCGCAGCAATTTCTGACCTGAAATCTGACCATGTGTCGCAACATGGATGGAACTTGAGGGTGTTATGCTGAGCAAAATAAATCAGGCCGAGAAGGACAGATACCATATGTTTGCACCTATAGGAGGATTAGGAGGAACTTAACTGAGGAACAAGGGGGAGAAGAAGGGGGGAAATGGTGGGGGAAGGGAGAGAGGCAAACCATGAGAGACTCTTGAATGCTGACAAAAACTGAGGACTGGTGGATGTGGGGGGGAGGAGGGGTGGGCATGGAGGAGGACACTTGTGGGGATGAACACTGGGTGTTATGTGGAAACTAATTTGACAATAAACTA